>JAQJVL010000548.1:326984-534484 GCA_035578905.1 Stictocephala bisonia | reverse complement strand
AAACTGACGTAGTCAATCTAGAATGGTCTAGCAAGTTCCAGCAATTTCTGGAATGATCTAGAAAGTTCCCGAATGTGTGCAATGGATAAAATCGATCCGAAATGGTCTAGAAAGTTCCAAAAATTTCTGGAATGATCTAAAGAGTTCCCGAATGTGTGCAACAGATAAAATTGATCCGAAATGGTCTAGAAAGTTCCAAAAACATAAATCCAGTGACTTTTCGTCAGTTTTTAGTCGAATGAAGATCATTCAAAGTACGAGTGAACAGTAATTAAAGAAATTTAAGTAATTTCGATAACCGAAAACGACTGAACAGTTGGAATATTCTAGAGTGTTCTGGTACTAGAAATTTCGATATTTGACAGTATATAAACAGAATTCCAGTGATTTTTTGTCAGTTTTATCATGTTCTTAGTCGAGTGAAGATCATACAAAGTACGAGTGAACAGTAATTAAAGAAATTTAAGTAATTTCGATAATCGAAAACGACTGAACTGTTTGAATATTCTAGAGTGTTCTGGTACTATACATTTCTATATTTGACAGTATATAAACGGATATCCAGTGACTTTTCGTCAGTTTCAGTGTGTTTTCAGTCGAGAAACTAATTTTTATGTATTACTTCTTTTCAGTACATATGCACAATGCTAAAACGTAAAAAAGTATTTACGAAACATCAAGTCGTTTCAAAAAAACAAAAAGAAGTATGGCAAAATGAAACAGAAGAACAAAGAAAAAACTGCTCTCGAATATTCGTGAAGGGGTAAAAAGAATTAGGGAAAATCAAACTGAAGAAGAAAGAGCACGTTCTAGAGTGTTCTGGTACTAGAAATTTCTATATTTGACAGTATATAAACGGATATCCAGTGACTTTTTGTCAGTTTCAGTGCGTTTTCAGTCGAGAAACTAATTTTTATGTATTACTTCTTTCAGTACATATGCACAATGCCAAAACGTAAAAAAACATTTACGAAACATCAAGTCGTTTCAAAAAAACAAAAAGAAGCATGGCAAAATGAAACAGAAGAACAAAGAAAAAAACGGCTCTCGAATATTCGTGAAGGGGCGAAAAGGATTAGGGAAAATCAAACTGAAGAAGAAAGAGCAAGAACTAATGATTAAAGGCGATCACGAGTAAAATCTATCCGAAATCGTCAATCTGTTATTCAACATGAAGTGGAAAAGAGCAGAGGTAAATCCAGAATGGCCAATCTACGTCAGCAACGAGTTGCTACATGTAAGAGTCTAGAAGTTGAGGCTTTCAATTATGATTGCAAAAAACAATATAGTGAACATCCAGATATTATCATCGGAAAAATGAATCAGATATGCGAGTATTGTCATGCATGGAAATTTAAAGGCAAAACTGCCGGTATGTGCTGCTCGAGTGGTAAAGTCAGTCTACCAGAGTTGGATGTACCACCACCACAACTACTCGCAAATATGACTAGAGACTCACCAGATTCCAATCATTTTCTACAAATTATACGCCGATACAACTGTTGTTTTCAAATGACTTCATTTGGAGCTTCATTAATATGCCAGGAAGAAAATTTCAGCTCGGTTTTCAAAGTTCAAGGCCAAATTTATCACCGGATAAGCTCACTTCTGCCGATGTCTAATGAACCTCCAAAATTTCTCCAATTATACTTCATTGGTAACGAAGAACTTGAAACAGATCAACATTGCTCTCATGTCCAGGGACTACAACGAGATATTATTCAAAAATTACAATGTCTACTTCATAATCATAATCAACTGATTAATGTATTTAAGACTTCTCTAGACCAAATGGCTGCAGATAATTATAAGATCGTTATTCGAGCAGATAAAAGACAGCCGGTCAACACGAACGAAGATTCAATGCACCTCTAGTGAACGAAGTTGCCGTACTAATTGTTGATAACGAACTTAGTCGTCGTGATATTATTATTCAACGCCGAAGTAATAAATTGCAACGTATTGCTGAAACATATCGTAGTTATGATGCAATACAGTATCCGCTAATTTTTTGGCAAGGTGAGGATGGTTATCACTTCAATATTCAACAAATTGATCCAGCTACAGGTGTTGAAACTAACAAAAAAGTATCAGCTATGCAATTTTATGCTTATCGAATCATGGCTAGAAATGGTAAATATAACCATATTTTAAATTGTCGACAGTTATTTCAGCAGTTTATTGCAGACATGTATGCTAAAATTGAGATGGAAAGATTAGAATTTATTCGCCATAATCAACGAAAGTTGCGTTCGGATGAATACATGCATTTGAGAGATGCAATGACAAATGATGGAAACCTCGATAACATGGGAAAGTTGGTCTTTTTGCCATCGACATTCACTGGAAGTCCACGTCACATGCACGAATATGCTCAGGATGCGATAACTTATGTCAGAAAACACGGCAGACCAGATTTATTCATAACATTTACATGTAATTCTTCATGGGTGGAGATTAAAGAAGAATTACAATATGGACAAACGGCCAGCGATCGACATGATATTGTTGCCCGAGTTTTTCGTCAAAAACAAATTAAATTTATTGACGCCATCGTGAAAAGTAAAATATTTGGTTCTGTTATCTGCTGGATGTTTTCAATTGAATGGCAAAAACAAGGACTTCCACACTCTCACAACTTAATTTGGCTTCAAAATAAAATTCGACCAAATCAAATAGATGATATCATCAAAGCTGAATTTCCAAACCCAGAAGAAGATCCTGATCTATACAATATAATCATAAAAAACATGGTTCATGGCCCGTGTGGTGAACTAAATAGGAATTTTCCGTGCATGAAAGATGAAAAATGTACGAAACGTTATCCGAAGCCATTTTTGAACGAAACAGTTACAGGCGAAGACGGATATCCTAAATATAGACGTCGATCACCAGAACAAGGTGGATTTACGGCTAAAATTAAGATACGAGGTCATGAAGAAATTCAAATTAACAATCAATGGGTAGTACCATATAATCCACTTCTATCAAAAATGTTTAGTGCCCATATCAATGTTGAATACTGCAGTTCCGTCAAATCGATAAAATATGTATGTAAATATGTTAATAAAGGCAGTGATATGGCTGTCTTTATGATAACCAAAGAAAATCAGCATGATGAAATAGTACAGTATTAAATGGGTCGTTACATTAATACCAACGAAGCGATTTGGCGAATTTTGAGTTTTCCAATACACTGTCGAGATCCGCCGGTTGTCCATTTATCCGTCCATCTAGAAAATGGTCAACGTGTGTTTTTCACAACAGAAACGGCAGAAAAAGTTGCGACGGAACCTCCACGAACAACTTTAACAGCGTGTTTTGAATTATGCCAGAACGACCCATTTGCTAAGACTTTATTTTACTCAGAAGTACCCAGCTATTATACATGGAATACAACAAGTAAACAATTTAATCCCCGAAAACGAGGAATGCCAGTCGAAGGACACGATGGAGTGTTCAAGAGTAACACAATAGGACAAGTCTACACAGTGCATCCAAAAAATGCTGAATGTTTCTATTTATGTTTATTACTTCACACTATTTGTGGCCCAACGTGTTTTGAAGACTTAAGAACTGTCAATGGTTACATTTGTGATACATATCGCGAAGCATGTCAAAGATTGGGTCTACTTGAAAACGATAATCATTGAGACCTAGCTATGAATGAAGCAGCCCAAACGGCAAATCAAATTCGTGAGCTATTCGCAATTATATTAACTACATGTAATCCTTCTAATCCAAATCGACTATGGCTGAAATATCGAGAATATATGAGCGATGACATCTTAGCTGAATTACGACAACAAAACTCCGACTTAGAAATTATTTTCAACTAAGACATTTTTAATGAAGCTTTGATATTGATAGAAGATAAATGTTTAGCAATTTCTAACCAAACGTTGATGCAATTAGGTGTTCAATCTCCTAAACGAAGTCATTTGGATGTTATGAACAGTGAATTTTTAAGAGAAACAAAGTATAACTCCGATGAATTGAAGCTTTACATTCAACACAACACATCGTTATTAATTGAGAGTAAAAAACAAGCATATGATATAATAATGGATTATTATAAAAAGCAGCAAGGTGGTATAATATTTTTAGACGCACCTGGTGGCACCGGGAAAACATTTTTGATAAATTTAATCCTAGCCGAAATTCATGCAAATAAAGAAATTGCTCTCACTCTAGCATCATCTGGGATAGCGGCAACACTTATGGATGGTGGACGAACAGCACATTCTGGTTTAAAATTACCATTAAATGTAGCTGACCTTGAATTCCCGGTATGTGACATTACAAAATCATCACCACGTGGACAAATATTGAAACAGTGCAAAGCCATTATATGGGACGAAAGCACAATGGCCCATAGAAAATCACTAGAAGCACTCAATAGAGCACTTCAAGATTTACGTGACAACACGAATATAATGGGAGGTGTATTGTTAATACTATCAGGCGATTTTCGTCAAACGCTACCTGTTATCCCAAAATCAACTCCAGCGGATGAAATTAACGCTTGCTTAAAAAAGTCGATGATATGGGAACACGTAAAAATAATTAAATTAACAAAAAATATGAGAGCACGAATTTTAGAAGATGAAAACGCACAAGAATTTTCTGAAAAACTTTTACAAATAGGAGAGGGCACCTATCCAATAGACGAAAATACTGGCCAAATCACATTAACTAATGAGTTATGTAATGTTGTTGAAACAGCGGAAAAACTTATCAATGAAGTATACCCAAGTATTGCTGAGAATTATACCAACTCAGAATGGTTACGTGAACGAATTATTCTAGCCACGAAGAACGACATTGTCAACGGCATCAACAATCCAGGATGTTGTCAAACAACATCATCCAGGAAATGATTCCGGGGGAAGAGAAAGTTTACACGTCAACTGATACAATGATTGACGAACAAGAAAGCGTTAATTTCCCTACCGAATTTTTAAATTCATTAAATCCACCAGGAATGCCATTACACTGTCTTAAGTTTAAAGTTGGTTCACCAATTATTTTATTACGAAATCTGAGCTCGCCAAAACTGTGTAATGGTACGAGACTCTGCATTAAACAGCTACAAGCGAACATCATTGAAGCCAGTATAATGACTGGTAAAGAAAAAGGACAGATAGTGTTTATACCACGGATACCTTTAATATCAAATGATTGCCCTTCACTTTTAAACGCTTACAATTTCTGGTAAAGTTGGCTTACAGCATGACTATCAACAAAGCACAGGGTCAAACATTTAAATACTGTGGTGTTGACTTAAAGGAACCATGCTTTTCACACGGACAATTATACGTCGCATGCTCACGAGTAGGATCACCTCGAAATTTATTCATTTACAGTCCGGACAATAAAACCATAAATGTAGTTTATAAACAAGTACTATAAAAAGAAATCAATAAAAAAATATATTTAAAATAAAAAGTGTAAATACATAATAATATAATAATATATAATATGTATATGTGTTTGACTATTGTAATATGTATAATATAATATGTAAATAATTGTGTAAATAAATTATAAATTTAACATTTACTAAAGTACTTCTTATTTCACCTTATAATTGTTTTGATTCATTAATTGGTTAATTAATTTGATACACTCACCGTATGTTAAATGATCGAATAACTGTCATTATCTAAGATAAAAATCTATAATATCTACTTTAGAAAATAGATCTCTAAATATTTCTTATACCATTAAGCATGCGATGTATTTTAACCCGAGCAACGCCGGGTTTTGCTGCTAGTTATTTCTAATATCATACATTCCACACACATACAAATCACTCATGAACCACAGCCCCCGCAACCACCCCCCCCCCCACCCCTACCGGCCCTGCAGAAGCAGGTCCTTTACCTCCAACCTGAAACGAGCGCGCTTATCAATGGTCCTGATGTTATCAGGGAGCAAATTCCATAAACGACAAGCAGAAACGGTAAAAGAGTTGCTATAGAGAGTGGTGAAATGAATAGGCACTGATAGTAGGGAGGCTCCCTGACGTGTATTTCTGGTACTGATTTCGGAGATGAACTTGAAACGCTCGGACAAGTATTCAGGAGATCTAGTGTTTAAAATATTAAACACAAGAATAAGGATGTGGTATTCAAGAAATTGTTTTAGTTTGAGCATCCCTAACTGTTTGAAGAATGGAGAAACATGATCATTCCGTCTTAAATTGAATATAAATCTAATGCAGAAGTTCTGTGCTCTTTGAAGCCTGTCCAAGAGCTTAACAGTCATGTCATTGATCACCACGTCACAGTAGTTGAAGTGAGGCAGGACCAGAGTTTTTACTAGCATCACTTTCACAGAAAATGGCAGATAGGAAGCACATTGTTTAAGACTATGAAAGCCAGCAAACACCCTACTGCATACCAACGTAACATGATCAGTACAACCCAAAGTTTTGGTTATAGTAAGTCCTAGATTCTTTACACTGTCGGAGTAGTCGAGAGTATTGTCATTTAGTCTCAGTCCAGGGAAATCAGTGACAATAATTTGTCGAAGTAGTCTAGAATGTCCAATAAGGATAGTCTTGGTTTTATTATCATTTAACATTAGTCCATGTCTCTGAGCCCAAGCAGCTATTGCAGCAATATCAAGGTTCATTTGTGAAACAGCTCGGTGGGACACAGCAATAGGGAAATGTTGGTAAATCTGTAAGTCATCAGCGTACAAGTGATATTTAGAGAAGCATATGTCAGATGTTACATCATCAATGTAAAGTGAGAAAAGTAGAGGTCCCAGAACGGATCCCTGTGGCACACCTCTGATCACAGGTTTCCATCCGGACGTGCCTTCTCCAGTACGCACACACTGGCGACGACCCGACAAGTAGGACCCAACCCAGTCCACACAGCTATCAGAAAACCCGTATTTTTTAAGTTTCATAAGGAGTGAAGGATAGTAAACGCAGTCAAAAGCTTTAGAGAAGTCAAAAAGTGTTAGTATTGAAAGATTACTCTTGTCCATTGCATGCCGTATATCATTGGTGATTTTCAGAAGGGCTGTTGTAGTGCTGTGATTAGGACGGAAGCCAGATTGAAAGTTAGATATTAGTTTACTGTTTGAAAGATAATCATAAATTTGCTTATGAACAATTCTCTCGAGGCATTTCGACAGGGCGGGAAGAATATTTATTGGCCTTAAATCAGAGGGAGATAGAGGATTTGAAGTTTTAGGCAAAGGTTGAACAATAGCAGAAATTAAAGAAAAATTAAATATTGCTGTAATGATTGGTAGTGTAACGGGTAAGGTAAGTTTGATGAATTTTATTGGAATACTATCAGCTCCGACTGCGTTACTAGTTGTCCAATTCAAGGCTTTTAGCACTTCTTCATCAGTAGCCAAACGGAATGAAAATTTATGGAAAGGCCTAGGAAAGGGAGAACTGGTTAGTTCATTAACGTAAATTTTGGCTTTTGATAAATCAATAGGAATATTAGTGAAATAATCATTAATAACATCAAGGTCGATGTTGATGGAAACAGTAGGGTTTGACTTCCCAATCCCCAGCTCCTTAACTTTTGTTCAGAGTGATTTAGTAGACTTTTTCTTGTCAGATAATAATCGGTAATAATGTCTAATTTTAGAGTTATGGATCCGTTGCTGGGTTTGGTTTCTTAATCTCGTATACACATTTTTTTTATTATTTCTGTTTAATCTAGTCATGATATTTCACAGATTTTTACACAAAATCAATCAGTTCTCAATATCTAATTTGTAAAACTAACTTTGTTTACATAGAATAAACGCACAATCTTTCACTACGCAGGCGCACGTCAGAGCCATCTGCATTCACTGCCTTCCTGATCTCTTCTCCACAGAGTAACTAGATTGTTGCTGTAACCCTACACTATAACAAATATCTGAAATTACGCACATCTCATTATGGCAACTGCTGTAAATAACCCCTGTGGTATTTGTTTAAAAGAAGTGACGAATCGTCAACATGGGGCTCAATGCAGTGGAAACTGCACCAGACGGTTTCATAAAGACTGCACCAAAATTAGTTTCACTGATTATTCACGTCTTGCAAGTGACGATAAATACATCTGGGAATGCATGCGAGCTGATTGCATAAAAAATGGTACACAGTCCCATGACTTGATAAATCAGGAAGCCAGGAGCCTGAAGCCATGAAATCAGGAGCCTGACATTAGTGGTGCAGAGTCTGGTTGAGAAGGTGGATAGTATGAAATCATCTGATCTGGCTGAAATTAAATTGGATATGAAAGCGGTTAATGGCAAACTAGAATCTATTGAAAATCGTATTACTAGCTCTGAAGTCCGAATTAAAGCCTTAGAGGGCAAAGTTGAAGCCTTGGAGTCCCCCAAAATACGTCTGTTGTTGAGATGGATTGTGTTGTTGAGCTGACTATGGAGGAAGTTAAGGAGAGATCATTGAGAGCCAAGAATGTCATGGTGTTTGGTTTGGTCGAAAGCTCCAAAAGAAATGCAGAGGACAAGAAGAAGGATGATAGTGCTCACATTCACAAGCTGGTTGGTGCTGAATTACCAGGAACTGATGTCTCTAAAATAAAGTTTTTCCAGATTGGAAAGGAAACTGTGGACAAAAGTAGACCTATAAAGCTCATTCTTAAATCAAAGGCAAGGGTGCCTAAAATACTTAAGATTGTCACTCGAGAGTTCCTTGATCATTTGGATCCTGTTTTTGCTGCAGTGAAGCTGGCACGAGATAAAACCAAGCAAGAGTTGGAGTATCTGAGTGACAAGCAGCCTAACATCAGGAGATTACTATTCAATTTATGGCAAGGACATACAGGTGTTGAACTAATCAGGTGCATGATTGTCAAACATGTGTTGAGCAGCCTAACATCAGGAGATTACTGTTCAATTTATGGCAAGGACATACAGGTGTTGAACTAATCAGGTGCATGATTATCAAACATGTGTCGAGCAGCCTAACATCAGGAGATTACTGTTCAATTTATGGCAAGGACATACAGGTGTTGAACTAATCAGGTGCATGATTGTC
Source organism: Stictocephala bisonia (assembly GCA_035578905.1). NCBI lineage: Eukaryota > Metazoa > Arthropoda > Insecta > Hemiptera > Membracidae > Stictocephala > Stictocephala bisonia. The sequence goes on along the minus strand of JAQJVL010000548.1, from coordinate 525,456 downwards.
AAACTTGTGACAAGCAGCCTAACATCAGGAGATTACTGTTCAATTTATGGCAAGGACATACAGGTGTTGAACTAATCAGGTACATGATTATCAAACATGTGTCGAGCAGCCTAACATCAGGAGATTACTGTTCAATTTATGGCAAGGACATACAGGTGTTGAACTAATCAGGTGCATGATTATCATACATGTGTCGAGCAGCCTAACATCAGGAGATTACTGTTCAATTTGTGGCAAGGACATACAAGTGTTGAACTAATCAGGTGCATGATTATTAAACATGTGTCGAGCAGCCTAACATCAGAAGATTACTGTTCAATTTATGGCAAGGACATACAGGTGTTGAACTAATCAGGTGCATGATTATCAAACATGTGTCGAGCAGCCTAACATCAGGTGATTACTGTTCAATTTATGGCAAGGAAATACAGGTGTTGAACTAATCAGGTGCATGATTGTCAAACTTGTGACAAGCAGCCTAACATCAGGAGATTACTATTCAATTTATGGCAAGGACATACAGGTGTTGAACTAATCAGGTGCATGATTGTCAAACATGTAACGAGCAGCCTAACATCAGGAGATTACTGTTCAATTTATGGCAAGGACATACAGGTGTTGAACTAATCAGGTGCATGATTGTCAAACATGTAACGAGCAGCCTAACATCAGGAGATTACTGTTCAATTTATGGCAAGGAAATACAGGTGTTGAACTAATCAGGTGCATGATTGTCAAACATGTAACGAGCAGCCTAACATCAGGAGATTACTGTTCAATTTATGGCAAGGAAATACAGGTGTTGAACTGTGTTGAACTAATCAGGTGCATGATTGTCAAACATGTAACGAGCAGCCTAACATCAGGAGATTACTGTTCAATTTATGGCAAGGAAATACAGGTGTTGAACTAATCAGGTGCATGATTGTCAAACATGTAACGAGCAGCCTAACATTAGGAGATTACTATTCAATTTATGGCAAGGAAATACAGGTGTTGAACTAATCAGATGCATGATTGTCAAACTTGTGACAAGCAGCCTAACATCAGGAGATTACTGTTCAATTTATGGCAAGGAAATACAGGTGTTGAACTGTGTTGAACTAATCAGGTGCATGATTGTCAAACATGTAACGAGCAACCTAACATCAGGAGATTACTGTTCAATTTATGGCAAGTAAATACAGGTGTTGAACTAATCAGGTGCATGATTGTCAAACATGTAACGAGCAGCCTAACATCAGGAGATTACTATTCAATTTATGGCAAGGAAATACAGGTGTTGAACTAATCAGATGCATGATTGTCAAACTTGTGACAAGCAGCCTAACATCAGGAGATTACTGTTCAATTTATGGCAAGGACATACAGGTGTTGAACTAATCAGGTGCATGATTGTCAAACATGTAACGAGCAGCCTAACATCAGGAGATTACTGTTCAATTTATGGCAAGGACATACAGGTGTTGAACTAATCAGGTGCATGATTGTCAAACATGTAACGAGCAGCCTAACATCAGGAGATGACTGTTCAATTTATGGCAAGGACATACAGGTGTTGAACTAATCAGGTGCATGATTGTCAAACATGTAACGAGCAGCCTAACATCAGGAGATGACTGTTCAATTTATGGCAAGGACATACAGGTGTTGAACTAATCAGGTGCATGATTGTCAAACTTGTGACAAGCAGCCTAACATCAGGAGATTACTGTTCAATTTATGGCAAGGACATACAGGTGTTGAACTAATCAGGTGCATGATTATCAAACATGTAACGAGCAGCCTAACATCAGGAGATTACTGTTCAATTTATGGCAAGGACATACAGGTGTTTAACTAATCAGGTGCATGATTGTCAAACATGTAACGAGCAGCCTAACATCAGGAGATTACTGTTCAATTTATGGCAAGGACATACAGGTGTTGAACTAATCAGGTGCATGATTGTCAAACATGTAACGAGCAGCCTAACATCAGGAGATGACTGTTCAATTTATGGCAAGGACATACAGGTGTTGAACTAATCAGGTGCATGATTGTCAAACATGTAACGAGCAGCCTAACATCAGGAGATGACTGTTCAATTTATGGCAAGGACATACAGGTGTTGAACTAATCAGGTGCATGATTGTCAAACATGTAACGAGCAGCCTAACATCAGGAGATGACTGTTCAATTTATGGCAAGGGACATACAGGTGTTGAACTAATCAGGTGCATGATTACTCAAACATGTAACGAGCAGCCCCTAACATCAGGAGATTACTGTTCAATTTATGGCAAGGACATACAGGTGTTGAACTAATCAGGTGCATGATTTGTCAAACATGTAACGAGCAGCCTAAATCAGGAGATGACTGTTCAATTTATGGCAAGGACATACAGGTGTTGAACTAATCAGGTGCATGATTGTCAAACATGTAACGAGCAGCTTAACATCAGGAGATGACTGTTCAATTTATGGCAAGGACATACAGGTGTTGAACTAATCAGGTGATGATTGTCAAACATGTAACGAGCAGCCCTAACATCAGGAGATGACTGTTCAATTTATGGCAAGGACATACAGGTGTTGAACTAATCAGGTGCATGATTGTCAAACATGTAACGAGCAGCCTAACATCAGGAGATGACTGTTCAATTTATGGCAAGGACATACAGGTGTTGAACTAATCAGGTGCATGATTGTCAAACATGTAACGAGCAGCCTAACATCAGGAGATGACTGTTCAATTTATGGCAAGGAAATACAGGTGTTGAACTAATCAGGTGCATGATTGTCAAACATGTAACGAGCAGCCTAACATCAGGAGATGACTGTTCAATTTATGGCAAGGAAATACAGGTGTTGAACTAATCAGGTGCATGATTGTCAAACATGTAACGAGCAGCCTAACATCAGGAGATTACTGTTCAATTTATGGCAAGGACATACCGGTGTTGAACTAATCAGATGCATGATTGTCAAACATGTAACGAGCAGCCTAACATCAGGAGATTACTGTTCAATTTATGGCAAGGACATACAGGTGTTGAACTAATCAGATGCATGATTGTCAAACATGTAACGAGCAGCCTAACATCAGGAGATTACTGTTCAATTGTTTGGCTCAAGTCATGTATCACAACCTTTTCTACTGGCAGTTTATCAGCTCAACCATCATATCAGGCTGGCACCATCATCCTTCAGTATACTATTCTGATCATTGATGAAATACAGTATGAAAAATGTTATTAAAATTATTTTAGTAATTTGTTGTATGAATTTAGTTAATTATTTTAATAAAAGAAAAATTTTCAAAATATGTCAATCAGAAACAGTGTATCTTGTGCGAACCCCCGTCTTTCTACATTACACTGATGTAAATGTTACTGTTTTGCATCAGGTCACAAGACTAAACTTTGATCTGACAAATTTATTTATTTTAGTAGATTTAATAAAAATTTTTTAAAATTCTACCATGACAAGACACTTTGTTACCTATGCTCATGTTATTAGAGATTGAGGATGTGTGAAAAAAATCACGTGCATTGCCATTGGGCAGTTGTACACAATGGTAAAAAATTTTTGAAAAAGTCATACCATTTGTCCAAAGGAAACAAAGCCAAAATCTCCATAGTGGTGAAAAGAAGTGCATTCTCTATCACGTGACTATTTAGGAAGCAAGCTCCCACCAGAGTGGTCATAGATAAATAGCTATCCATAGATAAACCATGTACCACTATTTGGAAATTCTATGATCAATTACAATCCACATCCTCATGTACCACTAGTCTAAAGACGGGGTACACTATTAACGCCCAAAACTGTGGACTCATTATTAGTCCCTGTTCATGTGATAAATTTTAAGATTAAAAAATTACTTCTTCAAAAAAAGGATATATTTTTATTATCTTCTACACCCTTTCATATTGTAAACGGTTTTCTTATGTCATTACTAAAATAATTAATTTTACCTGATTGTTAATGAAAGCATAGAACCCACTTCTGCATGTATATCCACTTAGAACTTACCTTTGGAACGGCGAAACTACCACCAATCACATTGGGCAAGCTGTCAAACTTTGTTCTTATTGTTGTGTGGGAACTTCTAAGGTATCTCAGAAAATTCATTGACTTTTCAAATTTGTTCATAACTCCATTTTTCCAAAACAAGGTTTCTACATAGTGCTCAAATCCTTCCAAGTTTAGTGTTACCTAAACATAAAAACTATTATAAAAATAAATACTCAATAAAGTCATTAGTCTCTTTATACCATGATCTTATATTTACCAAAAATCATGAGCCAAATTTCCCAAATTTCATAGAACCACAACATTACAGAATTTTGATAACAGTAATTGAATGAACTTGCTCAAAATCTTTTACTCATTATTCTAATTCTCTTTGATACATAATTTGATTAGTCAGTAATTTGATTAGTTTTTTTACTTTATTTATTTCTGTTATGGTTTTTGCATTTTGGATGTTACCATTTTGTTTTTAACAATTGTATGAATGAAGGAAGGACAATAATGAAGGAGTATGCACCATCGCTTCAAGTATCAAAAGTTACTCAAATATTTAAGAAAGGTGATAACAATTTAGTACTAAACTACAATCCAATCTCAATTGTTCCCTTTTTTCTGAAATATTTCAATCCCTAATGTATGATCAGTTAAATAACTATTTTGAATTTCATAATTTACTTTACAATAGTCAATCTACTTCCATATTCTTATGAACAAGCTTTTGTTTTATGGTGTTGAGAGAAGTTCTCTAAAACTTATCAAGTTACATTTTTTCAATAGGCTTCAATTTGTTTCCATTAAAAATAAATGCTCCTAAATGATAGAAGTAATAACTGGAGCATTTATTTTTAATGGAAACAAATTGAAGCCTAAAAGAATAACTGGCGTTGGTCTTTGCCTCAAACGCGGTTAACGAATATATCCCAAATGAAATATTTCTGTCGATAGTTTAAAGGATAGTTAAAAAAACTTCTGCTAGAGTGCAGCATAAACTTATATACATGCCTTTAGCTAACTCCCTCAACCTATCAATAACGTATGAATCTATGATTGGAATGAGGCGGTCCAGCCAATCAGAGCGTGCATGGGCGTGGCTCCGTCTCCCGTCTTTACACACGTGTAAAATGGAAATAATCTGTCTGTCCTTCCAACCAAGCACATTGTTTTCATTACTTATTGTCCCTTTTCTTTGTTTTCAAGTTTTTAATTATTTTGTTGTAGTTATTATTGTATTTACAAGTCATGTTTAGTGGTTTCAACTAAAATGTTAAAAAATTTATATTTTTTACTTTTCACTATAATTGTACATCTACAATAAAGTAGTGTTAAAAATTATAATTTTAACTTTAAATAAAAATCCATGTTTTTTATGTTACTAACTTAAACAAAAATTAACTTCACATTTGATTAAAATTAATTTTTTACATAATTACGTGTTACCTTAAAATAGGGTAAGATAATTTCTGCGTGCGAAAAGTTAGTATTCATTCAGTTATTTATGCTGGTGATACCACTTTACTTGCTAATCACCACAATCTAAATTGCCTTAAACAAATTACTCAACAAGCAGAAACAAAAACGTATGAATGGTTCTCCTCAAATAAGCTGTCTTGTGATCCGGTAAATTATTCCGGTACATTATTCTTAGTTATAAACAAGAAATTCGTTTAGAATCTGTCAAGCTCTTAGGAATAAACATAAACTTAAAAGTCAATTGGTAAATTCATATTAAAACTGTTTAAAACAAAATGTCTAGAGTAAATTATCAGCTTTGGAAACTTAAACATTTTTTTCACTCAGAATAATTATGATTGGCATATTTTGGTCTTATCCAATAGCGTATATCGTATGGTCTGGGTGCATGGGGTCACTCCCCACATGTTGTTGATATCCTTTCAGTACAAAAAAAGGCTGTATGTAACAGGAACTGATCTACTTGACTTGCACACTACAAGCCTCTTTTTTAAAGCTGAAAATTCCTACAGTAGTTAATCTTTACATTTTCTAAGACCAAATAAAACTTAAATATCTTTCCTACCAGACAGGGAATACATAACTGCTGTACTAGAGGAAGGAGTAAGATTTATATACTTCCATTAAAGCTGACTAAAACAGGAAGTTCCATCAAACTTAACTGTATTTATTTTTTCACTAAGCTGCCTGACGATGATATATTGGTTATATTTAAGAACTGTAGATTAAAAATATATGATTGGTTAGTCAGCAATCCTTTCTATGATATAGATGAATTTGTAGACTGTCACGTTGATGTCACATTTTGATGTACCATTTAGAAAAGCATTTACATAATGGGATATTCACTTTAAATGTTTTTATGTATAACAAATATACAGGGTGGAACAAAAATGAAAACGTTTTCACAACTATACTATGACTTGACTGGTAAAAATGAAATCTTAAACATCATCAAAGAATGGTTTCAAAGAACACACTGTTTGACACCATTAACAAAATTTCATCTTTTCAGGGAGACGGCCCACATGGAGTTGAACGAAAATCTTTAGTGTAAGCCTAGGTCTAGTTTGGTATCAAATTAAAGGTCTATTTAATATAAATTTATTGCTGCAAAGCAGATTACGAAATTAACTAATTTTAACAATATTTCTCCGCTATTTAACTATTTTAAGTAAATTATTTTGATCAAAAGTTATACTTTATAGAACACAATAACTCAAAAAAATTAAATTATCATATTATCTATGGTAATTATCAAATTTCATAACAAGTGGAGGAGAATGTAGTAAAATATTTCTCCATGTTTATGTTGTCCGTAAGAGGTAAAACACTAGGGTAAACATGATTGAAAAGGTGATATAACTTCACACATTTCATCAAACGTGGAGATGAATCACTAGGAATGGTAAAAGTGATCTATCCTCACAAATTTCATCAAACGTGGAGATGAATCACTAGGAATTGTAAAAGTGATGTATCCTCACAAATTTCATCAAACGTGGAGATGAATCATTAAGGAGGGTATGACGGTAAAGGTCACAAATTTCATCACATTTAGAGGTGAATCTCTAGACACCACATGATGGTAACGGTGATATATCCTCACAAACTTTATCACAACTGGGGTTGAATCGCTGGGGAGGACATGATGGTGACAGTGATATATCCTCACACATTTCATCAAAAGTGGAGGTGAAACACTAGAGGTGACATGATATTAAAGCTGATATATCCTCACAAACTTCATCTTAAGTGGAGGTAAAACATTAGAGATGACATGGTGGTAAAGATAATAAATCCTCATAGACTTCATCATAAGTGGAGGTGAATCTCTAAGAAGGACATGATGGTAAGGGTAATAAATCCTCACCAATTTCATCAAATGTGGAGGTTAAACACTAGAGATGACATGGTGGTAAAGATAATAAATCCTCATAAATTTCGTTATAATTGGAGGTGAAACACTAGAGATGACATGATGGTAAAGGTAATAAATCCTCATAAACTTAATCATAAGTGGAGGTGAAACACAAGAAATGACATGATGGTAAAGATAATAAATCCTCATAAACTTCATCATAAGTGGAGGTGAATCTCTAAGAAGGACATGATGGTAAGGGTAATAAATCCTCACAAATTTCATCACTAGTGGAGATGAATCACTAGGGATGACATTATGGTAAAGGTGATATATCCTCACAAACTTCATCAGAAGTGGAGCTGAATTATTAAGGAGGGCATAATTGTAAAGGTCACAAGTTTAATCAATAGTGGAGGTGAATCACTAGGGACGACATGACGGTAAAGCCGATATATCCTCACAAATTTCAAGACATGTGGAGGTTAAACACTAGAGATGACATGGTGGTAAAGATAATAAATCCTCATAAATTTCATCATAAGTGGAGGTGAATCTGTAGGGAGGACATGATAGTAAGGGTAATAAATCCTCACAAATTTCATCACATGGGGAGGTTAAACACTAGAGATTACATGATGGTAAAGGTAATAAATCCTCTTAAACTTCATCATAAGCGGAGGTGAATCTCTAAGGACGACATGATGGTAAGGGTAATAAATCCTCACAAACTTCATCATAATTGGAGGTGAAACACTAGAGATGACATGATGGAAAAGATAATAAATCCTCATAAACTTCATCATAAGTGGTGGTGAATCTCTAAGAAGGACATGATGGTAAGGGTAATAAAACCTCATAAATTGCATAATAAAGAGGGCATAATTGCGAAGGTCACAAATATCATCACGATTGGAGATGAACCACTAGGGACGACGTGATGGTAAAGGTGATATATCCTCTCAAATTTCATCACAAGTGGAGGTGAATTATTAAGGAGGGCATAATTGAAAAGGCCAAAAATTTAATCACTAGTGGAGGTGACTCACTAGGGACGACGTGATAGTAAAGGTGATATCCTTAAAAATTTCATCACAAGTGGAGGTGAATTACTAGGCAGGAAATAAAGATGATATATCTCACTCATTTCATCACAATAGGAGGTGAATCACTAGAGGTGATTTGTCATGATGGTTAAGGTGATTTATCCTCACAAATTTCATCACAAGTGGAGGTGATTCACTAAGAGGGGACATGACATGATAGTAAAAAAGATATGTCCTCACACATTTCATCACAAGTTGAGGTGAATCACAAAGGAGGACTTGATGGTAAAGGTCATATGTCTTCACAAATGGGTTAGGAACACATTTCATTACAAGTGATGGTGAAGCACTAGCGATGACATGATGGTGAAAGTCACATGTCACTATGTCGTTAAGTGAGGGTTAATCACTAGGGATGACAATATAGGTTAATGTGATAAATCTGCACACATCTCATCTTTAGTGGATGGCATGATACGTAAAGGTAAAATAACTTTTCTAACTTATTTCATGAGAACAATATTAGCGGTTTCTGGACTTTTTAAATTTATTAAGTTTAGTCATTCCAAACTGTCATATATTCATACAGTCAAGCAGATTAGTTTAATAAATATTTTGATCACTAGACAAAAATCCTTACTTCAGCTAAATTAATTGTTTCACCAAAGAGAATTATTGTGATGTTCGATGAAACAGATCTCGGAATGTAGGATTCATGGGAAAATACCACATTGCTGACACCAAAACCACCTAAAACAACATAATTATCATTTAGACAAAAAATGTATGAAAAATCATATTAAAGTATTACTGATTTCTAGTCAATAGGTTTTTTGTTGACAGTGTAAATTTGCATGATTGTGAAAATATTGCACATAAAAGTGAAAAGCTAAATCCTACTTGGTTTTCAGATGTATCTTGAGATATGTCTAAAGATTGTTTGAGACTGGGGTAGAGCATGCTAGCTTTTATTAAGAATATTCACTTGATCAGTTGTTCTCATTGTGGCGATGTTCATGCAGGTCAGAAAAGAGAAATCTTACAGAGTTGTTCGCAGGGCCTAATTCCTACTAATCCTACACTTTATTTATTTATTTATTTATTTATTTATTTTTAAGGATGTGGTGAAAGGTTTGTGTTTCGATAATGTCAAATTAATTTATTTAAAGACAACAAAAATCTAGCTCCATCTCTTTATCAGTTTGGATTGACTTATCTTCTTCTATTTTGTTTAATTATTCAAACTTATTCTTTTCCCTTTCAAATTGGAGCTTTTGGAGTTTTATTTGGTTTATTAACACGTCTCTGTAATTCTGAATGTAACAAATTTATCGTTTCTTCAGTTTTATCATGGAAGCCAGGACCAACAAACTCGGATTTTGTCAGTATATGTGTAACCGGGATGTCTCTGTAACACTAGATACCAAGGTATGCTCAGAATCCTGTTGTTGTTGACTGTCGAGATGATCGTTTCTCTCTTCTTTTTCTGATGTACAAGATACACCAACAGTAACACTTCCTGGCTTTTTTTTTAAACTGGATTTTTCTCTAGGGTGAGAAGTTCCAAAATTTCTTTTTCCCAATGTTTCAATCTGATCCGCTTGTTCCCAGTTTCTCTGCAGTCTGTTTTCTTTTAATGTAGCTTTTCATATTTACCACTACTTTATTTAACTGAGATACAGTAAATTCCTTTCCACACAAATTTTAAAATAGTTTGGTAATCACCTCCCAGGCATTTTTTTCCTGAACAACTTCAGGCACTCATGATTTTTCTAAAACCATAACATTATCAGCTAGCAATATGATAAACAGTTCCTTTTTGTCGGTTTTCCTATCAACACTTTCTTCTTCAATTGAAGACAATTTTACTTAAATTAGCAAAACTCCACGTGGATGTGATGGAAAACCATTGATGTATAAACTGATGGATCGCACGCTGTGTGATAGAACATCGGTCCGGCATCAAGCGGCTTCCCCCACCACTATCCAGTCAACCCAAGCGCTCTGCCATATGGCACTCTGTCTTTTGTATGCTTCTGAATCTTATTATACTACGCTTTAGGTCAATTAAAATTAAACATAACTTTGTGTTAACTTTTTGTTTAATGTGTTTAGCCAGCAGTAATAATTAGTTCGCATTTATTTTTGCAAGAACATTAAATCATACACAGATTAAAGCGTTGAAAAAATGAATGAAACATCAAAGCTCACACTCAATATTAGTACCTTTATACCCTTAAATGTAGCTAAATGTTCTTTAGCTACATTGGCATACACTTTCAATGTGTCACTTTACACTAATAACTCAATTTCCATGCAAAAAGATAGTTATAATAAAGGTTGGGAACTTGAAAGAGAAGGAGGGAGATAACTTATTTTTAATTTTACAAACTTTTATGTAAATTTAGGAGTTACAAATTATATCCCAGAAAAAACTGTCTTCAACTTTGATTATTATTTAGTGAGTACTGTGACATGATGCCAAAGAAAACTTCTTCCTAACTTGCACAGCCCCATCCTGAGGTGAATTGCTTAGTTTACAGATGCCCCCAACTGTATGTAAGATCTTAATTATATTTTGCTTTTAAAATTTTGTATTTTAAAAGTCGGAACAGAATTACAGAAATTGAAACCCACCCTCGTACTATGAAAACATTGCTGGACCCATCAAGGGTGGGTGCAAAGGCACCGGACTCAGGAGGACGACACAGAAAAAAAGAAAAAAAACACAAGTTGAATGGAAAAAATATTGTTTATTACAATGAAAATTAAAAAAACATTTAAAGACAAAACAGGCTGTTGACCGTTAGTGAAAAGTTAATCTAAATCATTATCAATAATAGCTATAGAAATGTATACTAATATGTTGGCCTCGAGGCAAAAGAAATAAATAAATAAAGAAAACAAGATCAAAAAATATAAACAGTACAAAGTATCAATAAAACTTAAGCTATATAAAAAAATAGGTTAGGCCTAATAAAATTTTTTACAAATTTAATAAATATATACCTCTAAAAAATGTATAACAAGAATAAATCATACAACAAAAGCAACAATTAAACAAGAAAAAACATCAACAATGCTTTAAAAATAAGAACAAATAAATTAATACATATTTACGAATCATACAGACAAAATTTAAGTTTATATCAACAGCTGAACTTCCGGGGCCTCGGGCAACAAAAGAAATTTGGAAGGTATTGGCCAATTTGGAGAAGTTAAAAAAAAAGAATTAAATTAATAACTATGCCGAAATTCAGCAGGCTAAAATGGGCGACTCCTAATAGGAACATTAAAGTGAACAATTACCCAAGAACCCCGTTCTTTTAAAAAAAATTACCAGAACACCTCCCGTAAGAAAAAATATAAAAAAAAAAATAAAAATAAAATCTAAAAATATATCACGCTTTAAAATGACACTGTTCACATAAACCACAAAACAAGTTTTTCACAGGTAGCACTTCTTCTAACAGACCTAAAATCTTCAAAAAAGTTTATAGCTGGGGGCCAGGAGGGCAAGATAATAAACTAGGTTTGGGTCACCTGCATGTTGATGTCTTCATTCTGGAGGCCGAAGGATGGACAGCGCGGAAAGGGTGAAGAAGTGACTAGCCCTATGGGACGCATAGTAGAGACTAGTCCCAGCTTGTAGGTTCCACACTGTGCCTCTAGGAAAACGCAGTCAGTAGCCATGTAGGTGCCCGTCCATGACTCTCCGACCCCGGAGCCAGGGTTAAAAAAAATGTTCTAGCCGCAAAAAATGTCTCGTCGGCTGCAAAGCTAGAATGGTGAGCTTGCTGACAAAGCCAAGGAACACAGAAAATGAAATCACGGTAGACAGAAAATAAACACAAAGACATTAAAACTAAATGGAACATAGAGAGGAAGACTGAACTGTCCGAGGGAGACAATCGTAATGTGCAAACGGCACAGATTACAGAATATCCTGAATTGAAACAGAAATTGGAATAACAAGTTTATGCATAGTTACACAAACTGAAACACAGACAAGGAAAACACAAGAAAAATATACCATGTCATCAAACTATTCCAATAAGTAAGAAGATAAACATTCATTTTTACTTTTTTTAACTTAGGTTTTTCGAACATTCAATATAATAATGAAAAAGGACTGTCTTGTTTTATCAAATAATCATGGATCATTTATTGTGTTTCTGAAATCAAATTTGTTGTTCATTATCAATTTTAATATAAATGACCCTACTACCTGGCCTTCCAACCTGCTGTACATAAACAGCTTAGAAGACTCCTCCCTTTAAACCTATACATCCATCATACTGGTAAACTTTATAAACTATACATCCATCATACTGGTAAACTTTATGAACTATACATCCATCATACTGGTAAACTTTATAAACTATACATACATCATACTGGTAAACTTTATGAACTATACATCCATCATACTGGTAAACTTTATTAACTATACATCCATCATACTGGTAAACTTTATAAACTATACATCCATCATACTGGTAAACTTTGTAAACTATACATCCATCATACTGGTAAACTTTATAAACTATACATCCATCAGTTTATAAAGTTCACCAGTACACCCATTCATATGAATGAAGTATCAGTATATTCATCCTTGTGTATGAAGATTATCAGTACATTCATCCATGTCTATAAGGAGTTTCAGTACACTACTCCATATGTGTGAGGTGTATCAGTTATTTCAACCATGCGCGTGATGTGTACAAGTACATTTATCCATGTGTGTGAGGTGTATCAGTACATTTATCCATGTTTGTGAGGTGTATCAGTTAATTTATCCATGTGTGTGAGGCGTAACAGTACATTGATCCATGTGTGTGAGGTGTATCAGTACATTTATCCATATGTGTGAGGTGTATCAGTACATTCAACCATGCACGTGATGTGTATCAGTACATTTATCCATGTGTGTGAGGTGTATCAGTACATTTATCCATGTGTGTGAGGTGTATCAGTACATTTATCCATGTGTGTGAGATGTATCAGTACATTTATCCATGTGTGTGAGGTGTATCAGTACATCATCCATGTGTGTGAGTTGTATCAGAACACTCATCCATGTGTGTGAGGTGTATCAGAACACTCATCCATGTGTGTGAGGTGTATCAGTACATCATCCATGTGTGTGAGTTGTATCAGAACACTCATCCATGTGTGTGAGGTGTATCAGAACACTCATCCATATGTGTGAGGTGTATCAGTACATCATCCATGTGTGTGAGTTGTATCAGAACACTCATCCATGTGTGTGAGGTGTATCAGAACACTCATCCATGTGTGTGAGGTGTATCAGTACATCATCCATGTGTGTGAGTTGTATCAGAACACTCATCCATGTGTGTGAGGTGTATCAGAACACTCATCCATATGTGTGAGGTGTATCAGTACATTCAACCATGCACGTGATGTGTATCAGTACATTTATCCATATGTGTGAGGTGTATCAGTACATTCAACCATGCACGTGATGTGTATCAGTACATTTATCCATGTGTGTGAGGTGTATCAGTACATTTATCCATGTTTGTGAGGTGTATCAGTTAATTTATCCATGTGTGTGAGGCGTATCAGTACATTTATCCATGTGTGTGAGGTGTATCAGTACATTTATCCATATGTGTGAGGTGTATCAGTACATTCAACCATGCACGTGATGTGTATCAGTACATTTATCCATGTGTGTGAGGTGTATCAGTACATTTATCCATATGTGTGAGGTGTATCAGTAAATTTATCCATATGTGTGAGGTGTATCAGTACATTCAACCATGCACGTGATGTGTATCAGTACATTTATCCATGTGTGTGAGGTGTATCAGTACATTTATCCATGTGTGTGAGGTGTATCAGTACATTTATCCATGTGTGTGAGGTGTATCAGTACATTTATCCATGTGTGTGAGGTGTATCAGTACATTTATCCATGTGTGTGAGTTGTATCAGAACACTCATCCATGTGTGTGAGGTGTATCAAAACACTCATCCATATGTGTGAGGTGTATCAGTACATCATCCATGTGTGTGAGTTGTATCAGAACACTCATCCATGTGTGTGAGGTGTATCAGAACACTCATCCATGTGTGTGAGTTGTATCAGAACACTCATCCATGTGTGTGAGGTGTATGAGATCACTCATCCATGTGTGTGAGTTGTATCAGAACACTCATCCATGTGTGTGAGTTGTATCAGAACACTCATCCATGTGTGTGAGGTGTATCAGAACACTCATCCATGTGTGTGAGTTGTATCAGAACACTCATCCATGTGTGTGAGGTGTATGAGCTGTGTACATAATTGCTAATGCTTAGTAAGTAGTTACCACTTAACAACATAACTGACACTTGTCAAGATTAACCTTACAGAATTAAAATCAACAATAAATGAAACATACCTACTCCATATTCATTGATGTAGAAGGAGGATTGGTAGTTACGTGAGAATTTCATGTAAGCCTTGTCGAACTTGGATGAAAACTCTGTGTTCTGTAGCATGGCCTGAATTTCCATTAGACTCGGCAGAGCAGAAATTCTCAAATTTTGAAAATGACTCCAAACAAAACACCCAACTGTAAATTATGGCTTTGATATTAATTAATCCCATTTTAACAAACCCTTTAAAATGTGTATGTTAACATTTTATATTGTTACATTATACATATTGCCCTAAAAGAGATCTCGTTGCAAACAGAAGTTCTGCACACAATATCACATCATCAATTGAAGATAGAGCACTCTAGGTTATTGTTTTAGAACTATCAAGTTTCTGACATCATAAGTGCTATGCAGGGTGTTGATATAGCGTATAAGCATGAGGCCTCTGGATCTCATGTAGCATATAAGGAAGTACTGTAATAAATTATAATAAAGCTGAGAAATTGAGGTTATGTTGTAAATGAACAGATAACTCTGCAACCACGTGGAACAACTCTCCAGCCTTCTCAAACAACAGCTGACAATCTGTTTGCTAATATTGACGTTTTGTTTACCAAGTCATCGACGAGGTCGATAGGTCTTATACCGCATATAACTAATATTTCATTACACTGGTCATTACGTAAGCTATAGATCTTGTGTAATATTTAGGTTACTATTAAATTCACAAAGAAAAATGCTTCCATGGAGTTTAACTCCTGCAAGAATGTGTTAATTACAACAAAAAATATCACAAACTCATAAAAGGAATTAAATGTGAATTTCATCACCATGTGAATGTAAGCCTACGACATGAGACCCCAGGTATGAAGCAGTGAACGTGTTAAAGTTTTTCTAAGCGATATGCAGGACCCACCTCTTATTGCAGTCCTAGTAAATTTATTTACAATAAAAAATTTACATTCAATCTATTAAAAGTATTAATATTATCCTGGCTTAGCCATTGCTCATTTATGGATATAACATCAATGTATTCACCAAAGTCATTTAAGATGATTTGTAAATCACTAATACTATTGCTAGTTTGAACGTTGAGATACATTACAGTTAGATTATTTACTGAACTTTTCATAGTAACCGTATATTAAGATTTGATTGCTCTTTACAAAACTGGGGAACATCAACAGAATTGTTGTAGGAAATTAGTCTAAAAGAGTCTCTATCGATTTCATGCAAATACGAATCACTTTTAAGGGATGAGGGTGAAGGTACTATTTCGGTTGTGTGAGTGGAAATAACGTTTTTGTCTGGCTCAATAAGAGAGAAACCATGAAATAGAGAGGAGCACTTAGATAGCCTTAACTCAAGTCTTGATATTGTTGATGAGGCAGGGGTGTAGAAGAGGTGGAGTATGTGATGGGGATGAGTCATGGGTTTTCAGCTACTTTCTTTGTTTGTTGAACTTTTTTTGAAACAATATATTTTTTTACTGTTTCAGCTAATACAGAACAGAACTTAATTTTACCATATTCATATTAAAATGAAGCCCATGCCTTGTGTGCTCATAACGACAACACTTTTCGATATTTTTAATTAATATCATTTTTTTATAGTTTTTGGCTAAATTTACAATGTCATTGTTTTTGGTCTTATTACAACTAATAATAGTTTTGTTGAAGAGTGGGTTATCAAAGCGTAATGGGATTAGTGGTACAATAACGTTTGTACTGTCTTGTATAAGTAAGATGAGAAAGGGTGAAGAGGGGATAATTACTCTTTTAATAATAACAGTTATGGAGGTATGGACAATGAGCAAGAAAACAGAAAGGCGATTAGTAACCTTTGAAAATAAAGTATTAAGAGCAATATATGAGCCAGTGAAAGAAGAATAACAATGGAGAATAAGGAAAAATCAGGAACTTAGAGAATTGTTTAAGGAAGCAGACATAGTAGCAGAAGGAAAATCAAGACGACTCAGATGGGCAGGCCATGTAAACAGAAGGGAGGAGGAATCTGTATTGAGAAGAGTAATGGAAGGAAGACCAGCAGGAAGAAGACCTTTGGGTCGACCAAGGCTGAGATGGAAAGATCAGGTGCAAAGGGATGTGCGGAAAATGGGAGTGGAAGAAGAGACGATGCAAGACAGGAGGAAGTGGAGGCAAATTGTTGGCGAGGCCAAAAACCTTTTACGGGTTGAGTGGCCAACTAAGAAAGTAAGTAAGTAAATAATAACAGTTAACATCTTTTAATAATAATATACAAAATAATATTTCTATAATTACTTGGGATAAAAGGTAATGGCTGTCTCACCCTGATTGCTTTGTTCTTGTGAGAGGGTTTCTGCAATGGCTTGGATGTCTTGATGGCTTGGACACCTCACCACTTGGAGGTACGCTTTGATTCTGACCTCTTCTTCGTAAGTTTGGTTCTGGTAAATATTCAAATGAAATTCTTTACTTATTCCACATTTCATTCTCCTGGACATATAGAAAATACATAAAAATTGATAGAATAATTTAAAATAATTGTTTTAAAGAATAATCATAGTTATCTATTCAGGTCTATTAAAGGTCTACTAGGTTATTACTCCAGTATATTTACAAAGACTCTAACATCAACATTTTATTGTTTGGCAATTTTTATATTAATGAAACTCATTAATCATGTCATATCATAAGAAATATTGAGCCATAAAACAATTGATATTTTCAATTCTGTATGTTTTTTATCATTGAAATATTTTAAAGCTTTTGCTCATTCACTAGTGCCATTGTACCACTAGTTTTGCTAAATATGTTTAAGAATACTTCGATTAATTGTTATAAAAATAATAACTTGGCAAAAACATGCCAATCATAAAAATATGGGCGAGGAATATGAGGAGGGAATGAGTGTAGATGAACGTGTGTTGACATTTAATTATCTAAGGTCGACTGTTCCTCAGAAAGAGCCCTTTATTAATAGCCCTATAGCCAGGGAAACTAAGGGACCTTCAGCTTTACATGGACTGAATCAATTAATATTGGTCTGATTTCAGCTAACTGACAATCCTGATACTTAGTTCTCTTCCCTTGCCTACCACCCAACACAGACACCCCAGACTTTAAGCAAATAACGGTGAAGATGTAACATCAGACCATGGGTGATAAATAAATTCTGCATTCCAGTTAAAGTACATAAATTCTTTTTGTCCTAACATTGTAAATAATTTTTGTGTTACTTTTTCAATTACAGATCCACGTTAACTTACTTATTTTATAAATACTGGTAGTTAGGATAAAATGCACATTTTAACAAAATATATAGAGCATTCCAAAAGTCTTGCAGCACTCTCTTAATGTTTTAACAAGCCAAAGTAGATCAAAATTTTAAATAAAATTACATTTTTTACCGTTTTGTGTTGAAACATCATTATATTAATTTAACGTAATAAATAATTCAGAATCTTTTTCTACTCTTGGAATTATATTTTATTTCTTTTAAATTTTTTTTTATGTTTAATCATGTGTTAAGATAGTGTATTTGTTATGTATATATATATATACTGTACTGATATACATATTAGCCTTTTAATTAGCATAATACGTGTTGGAACATTTACAGTACAAGTAAACGTCACGCAACACAAATTTATTACAATATAAGCACAAAATGCACAAATACTCGTTATATTACAATACAAGTTCAAAATGCACAAATAATTTGTACTTGTATTTTGTACAAAAGATTCTTTTGTGAATTCTTCTGGTCTGAGGAAGGTGAGCGTGGTTCACCGAAATCGATCACCATAATATTTGTGCATTTTGTACTTGTATTGTAATATATTTGTGCATTTTGTGCTTATATTGTAATAAATTTGTGTTGAGTGATGTTTACTTGTACTGTGATATATATTGTACCGATTGTTGTTAGCTACCGTTTATTAATTTTAAAAAAGCTGTGATATACAGGGTGTAAAAAAAGTATGGAACCACCTTCATTTCTCTTAAATGGGTCTAAATAAATTATTGAGATTTAGTATAACTCTGTTTTTTTCTATCTTTCGATGCAGTTAATAATTGTTGTCAACCTACAGAGGAGGGCCCGGGGAGGGTATTGTTTAAATGAAAGGCTATGATGAGTTGCCCATCATTTTAAAGCCTATTTTTTCTGAATAAGACACCACAAGATTCAAGTCAAAAGAACCACCTATCAGAAATGGTGACTGGTTAATCTTTCTTAGCAGAGGGTCTTGAAAAAGTATGGAACCACCTTATTTTCTTTGAAATGGGTCCAGATAAATAATTGAGATTTAGGATAACTCTGTAGAAAGTTTTTTCTATCTTTTGATGCGGTTTGTAATTTTTTTCACCTTGAGGGGAGACCCCGGGGAGGATATAGTAAAATGTTTAAATGACAGGCTATGACAAGTTGTCCATCATTTTAAAGCATATTTTTTCTGAATAAGATGCCACAAGTTTCAAGTCAAAAGAATCTTCCTATCAGAAATGGCGACTGGTTAACCTACCTTAGTAGAGATATTTGAGTGAGAATTCAACATGTTGATGAAGCTTGGCATTTGATTAAACAAATATAAACAAATTATCTTAAAATGATATTATTGACATACTGGTACAAATAACTCTTAGAACAGAACTGGCTTTTACAACATGTTGGATTCCCTCTCAAATATCATTGCTAAGAAAGGTTAACCAGTCACCATTTCTGATAGGTTGGTTCTTTTGACTTGAAACTTGTGGCGTCTTATTCAGAAAAATGGCTTTAAAATTATGCACAACTTATTACAGCCTTTCATTTAAACTATTTACGATATCCTCCACAGGCCCTCCCCTCTAGGTAAAAAAATTATTAACTGCATCAAAAGATAGAAAAAAACTGTCAACAGAGTTACACTAAATCTCAATAATTTATCTGGACCCGTTTAAGAGAAATGTAGATGGTTCCATACTTTTCAATGCCCTGTATATTTGGATCAAGATCCGAAAGTCATCTTGTATATAATAAAAATAAAAAGTAATCTCCTGTCACAAAGTTAAATCCAATCCATCAAGCCATTTAAGACCTGCATCACTGATTTTGTTTATGCTGGCTAATCCCTCCGTAAAAAAGCACAGAGGGCACTCTGTAACTATTTGATCCATTGTTTTGATGGACTCCCCAAAATCATATGACTGTGAATCTAGTGTCAATCCCCATTCACATGTAGTTACATCTTCCCACACCAGTTCAGAACTGATTGAAGGAATAACTTTCCAATAACATGGTGTACCTTAGCAGTCATAAAGTATAACGACAAAACTACAATTTCCAGTCATATATTTATAATTATTTTGCTTTAATTTGTAACAGTTGATAAAGCAAGCTTGAGCATGAATGTCACTTGATCATCATAATAGAGTAGAGTACTCAAACAAAGAGTGGAAAATACATTAAAAATTCCGGAAAGTAAAAAAATGTCCTTTTCACAGGATAGTGACATAAAAAACTATATTTTTCTAATTATTTTTTTATCAAATTAGAGGGGGGGGGGGGGAGTTGTGGAACTTTTGGGACAGTCCATAGATTTGACTTATTATGTGGTTCTGATTTCAGAACAACCTGTTGATATTTTTAATTTCCTTGAGTAACTGTGTAAGTCAATAACAAATTTCAATTGATTCCTTGTTCCTTCAATCGTTCTACAACTGAATACTCCAAAATTGATATTAAAAATGAAAAAAAAAAAATAGTTGGATAGCCAACAAAAATGTGATTAATGACCTGTGTGAATCAATGGCAGCAACTCTCAACTCTACTGGAAAGTCTCTGCGATAGATGATTCTCTGAAGGTTTGTAATGAGAGAGGGGGTGTGCACACCTGCGTTTCCAAGTGCTTTTAGGACTCCTACTGTCTGTTACAACAAACATACAATGACTTCATCTGATAAAAAAATATTCTTTAATATCATAAAGCAATTTATATTAGTATATAGCATGAATCAATGTTTAATTCACTTATACAGGGTGGAAAAAAATATGG
This sequence comes from Stictocephala bisonia, assembly GCA_035578905.1. Lineage (NCBI taxonomy): Eukaryota > Metazoa > Arthropoda > Insecta > Hemiptera > Membracidae > Stictocephala > Stictocephala bisonia. The sequence continues at coordinate 504,647 of JAQJVL010000548.1, read as the reverse complement.
AAACGCTTTCACAACTTTTGTATGACTTCCCTTGTAAAAGTGAAATCTTGTACATGATCATGGTTGCAAAGAATACACTTTTTGTCACCATTAGCGACATTTAAACTTTTCAGGGGGGCGGCCCACGAGGATTTGAACAAAAATCTTCAACGTAAGCCTAGGTCGAGTTTGGTATCAAATAAAAGGTTTATTCAAAAGAAATTAATTTCCACAAACCGGACTTCAAAAGGTTTATCTTTTCCAGAGTAGCGGTCATTTGAATTTCACAATGATTAATTTGAACAATATTATTTCTCCGCTATTTAACTGTTTTAAGTAAATTCTTCTGTAACAAATTATACTTTATGGAACACAATTATTAAATAAAAATTAAACTATCAAATTATCTATGGAAAAAAAGAAGGTTGTTGTGAAAGTGTTTCCATATATGTTTTTCCCCCTGTATAAACTTATACTACTCTGCAACCCACCCTTATTTCGAAGCCAATAAATTTAAAATCAGTGGCCTTTAAACACACTGATGGAGCTTTAGCACTGAGTGGCCTTTAGCACCTTGCATCAAAAGGTCTCAACTTTCTTTTAAACAGCCCCTCCTTGGTTTTACTATAATAGTCAGTACATAGCTTGTTGGTTAATTAGGCTCCTAGAGCTTGCCTTTGCTGCAAAGTTCTTAATGAACTCCACAACCTCATGCTATTAACATGTACTTCCCTAGCCCTTATCATTTTAGATTTGTTAAAACAATAGAGAACATTATTTTATGATCAGTAAAACTAACCATAGTTAATAAATTCACTTTACACATATGAGTGTAATATTCCATTTTTATGATGTAAACCCCTAATAAGCACACCTATAAAAAAGCTTAGATTGATCTGTTACCGACACTACAAAAAACTATACTATATGACGTAACAAGTTTTATATATACAAACTGTTAAAAACTCTTCAATCTTTTGCTTGATAATCTGAAAAAATAAAAAGGAAGCACTCTAGCAAAGACTGACTTACGGTTACTGATATGGTGAGTAATTATTTAAATGTTATTTTTGGACACCTAGATTCACATAATCTATTACTTAATTGACATAAATTCCGTAGCCATATATTTTTAGCATACTGCAATACTTAAAGGAATGGCGGAAATGTTCTATCATTACATGATAAAATCCTACACTACGTTTCAAATTGGTAAAACCCATGACTTTTTTCATAGTACTAAATCTAAATTACATGTAAATTATCCAATAAGATATATGATTAATGGTCTGACTTGTTACAAACAGATCTTTGTGATAGAACACCCAATCAACCTGATTCATTTTAACCGTAACATTTAGTCATTTTTTATATTTCCTCTATTTCATAAATTAAGTCACATACATTTATTTAGTAACTTTTTTATATTATTTTATTTCCAAGATTGTAAATGCCCGATACTTTGAGACTTCAAGTGTTGCTTCATACTAGTTGTGAAATTAGTATGACTTAAGCTGACAGTCAGCAGAATGCATAAGGTAGCAACATATGTCCCAAATATTAAATATCAAGGTCTCCTCTGGAATGGTTTTAGGGAAGACAGTTCAGTCTGCCCCTAGCAGCCCTACCTGCGATAGTTTTAGGGAAGACAGTTCAGTCTGCCCCTAGCAGCCCTACCTGCCATAGTTTTAGGGAAGACAGTTCAGTCTGCCCCTAGCAGCCCTACCTGCCATAGTTTTAGGGAAGACAGTTCAGTCTGCCCCTAGCAGCCCTACCTGCGATAGTTTTAGGGAAGACAGTTCAGTCTGCCCCTAGCAGCCCTACCTGCCATAGTTTTAGGGAAGACAGTTCAGTCTGCCCCTAGCAGCCCTACCTGCGATAGTTTTAGGGAAGACAGTTCAGTCTGCCCCTAGCAGCCCTACCTGCGATAGTTTTAGGGAAGACAGTTCAGTCTGCCCCTAGCAGCCCTACCTGCCATAGTTTTAGGGAAGACAGTTCAGTCTGCCCCTAGCAGCCCTACCTGCGATAGTTTTAGGGAAGACAGTTCAGTCTGCCCCTAGCAGCCCTACCTGCGATAGTTTTAGGAAAGACAGTTCAGTCTGCCCCTAGCAGCCCTACCTGCGATAGTTTTAGGGAAGACTGTTCAGTCTGCCCCTAGCCCCTACCTGCGATAGTTTAGAGAAGACAGTTCAGTCTGCCCCTAGCCCCTACCTGCGATAGTTTAGAGAAGACAGTTCAGTCTGCCCCTAGCCCCTACCTGCGATAGTTTAGAGAAGACAGTTCAGTCTGCCCCAAGCCCTAACTGCGATAGTTTTAGGGAAGACAGTTCATTCTGCCCCTAGCCCTACCTGCGATAGTTTTAGGGAAGACAGTTCAGTCTGCCCCTAGCCCCTACCTGCGATAGTTTAGAGAAGACAGTTCAGTCTGCCCCTAGCCCCTACCTGCGATAGTTTAGAGAAGACAGTTCAGTCTGCCCCTAGCCCCTACCTGCGATAGTTTAGAGAAGACAGTTCAGTCTGCCCCTAGCAGCCCTACCTGCGATAGTTTTAGGGAAGACAGTTAAGTCTGCCTCAAGCCCTACCTGCGATAGTTTTAGGGAAGACAGTTCAGTCTGCCCCAAGCCCTACCTGCCATAGTTTAGAGAAGACAGTTCAGTCTGCCCCAAACCCTAACTGCGATAGTTTTAGGGAAGACAGTTCAGTCTGCCCCAAGCCCTACCTGCGATAGTTTTAGAGAAGACAGTTCAGTCTGCCCCAAGCCCTACCTGCGATAGTTTTAGAGAAGACAGTTCAGTCTGCCCCAAGCCCTACCTGCGATAGTTTTAGGGAAGACAGTTCAGTCTGCCTCTAGCCCTACCTGCCATAGTTTTAGGGAAGACAGTTCAGTCTGCCCCAAGCCCTACCTGCGATAGTTTTAGGGAAGACAGTTCAGTCTACCCCTAGCAGCCCTACCTGCCATAGTTTCTTCCTAAAAGATAAGGCAGTTTTCCAAGCAAAGACTTAGTGACTGGCCATATTTTGATTGAAAGTTGAATATCCTGTTGGAGTAATATGTTTAAGATTTTTGTTAAAGATTTTATTTTAAAGTTAACAATAAAAATAAAAGCTATTTACCACTCATCACTATTTCTACAAAATTATACGTCCAATTGACTTGAAAATGTTTACATAGGTTTATTTTGGCCTCTAGAGTCTCACTAATCTCAAGACTCCGTCCCACTGGCCTCCAAAATATCCATGGTATTTCAATGGTATTCTTATGGAAGTATACTTACTGTTTTATTTATTTGATTATCAGCTGTTAAATAAAAACAAATTGAGTAAAATTGTGGTAGGATAAACCTTTAAAATTAAAAATAATTGATTAAAGTAGTAAATTATTCATAACATCAGCTGTTCTAAATTGGATGCTATATTAAATAACTGTTTCTCAAAAACAAAGTATTTAGTTTTATTTACTTTAAGTAATTTTTTAATGTTCTTGAATTTTTGGAATTTTTACTTATATTTTGATTGCAAGTCTTTAAACTCAATATTATGGACGGCGAAGGGGGCGGTTCAGCTTGTTAATATTATATGTATGAAGCAGGAAAATAAAAATGAACGGTATATGAAAGTAAGACGGTCAATTTAAAATAATTCAGGGAATGTAAGATATAGGGATTGATAAAATGCAGTAAAGCACAATAAATCACAAGTATTTTTAAATAGAAATGCAAAGTTTAATAAATTGATTTAACATTAAGTATGCATATATAATTATGTCAAAAGAAGGGAAAATATAGGAAAAGCTAGTGATAAAGGAGTCAACGGAACTACAGTAATTTCATTGAATTTAAATGCCAATAGTTGTATGGAGTGTGGGAGAGTAACTGGAAAAATGATTTTACAATTAATATTTTACAAATTTATATATTCCCTTATTCCTAAGTAACTGATTAATTTATACATACTAATTGCTAAACAAATATTCGGGTTATTTTTAATTATTCAATGTGCTCTCGCCATTTTTATTTCTTAGATGCAGTCTCATTACTACAGATTTCGTTCAGTTTATGACCAATCATTTATCATGAGCCCATTTATCACACAGCTAAACTCAAACTAGGGGCACCCCTACTCAGACCAACACTATCACTCTTTTGACTTAGGATTAAATTTGTAAATGATTAAAAATTTAATATTTTACAATTAAAATAATTAATTTCAGAAGTACAAAGAAGAATATATATAATAACTGAAAACAACTAAATTATAGTTATGAACTATCATTGTTGGAAAATTATGACAGCCATCATTGTTCATTTTTTAACTGATGTTGAGGTTAAAATAAATATTGATATATGTAAAGTTATATAAATTCATAAATAAATAAGACTTACTATCAGAGAATTATTTTAGAAGAATCATAATTTAGACTTAAGTATAACAATCCATTACTGTTTGGCCAATCTATTAAAATTAATGAAACAGTATTAAGATATCTAATTAAATGTAATTTATTAAATTCATTGAGTATTATATTAATTTTAATTAATTATATTTGTCAATAAAAAGTTTGAAAATATATGTTAATAGAGTTTTTTTTAAATAATTCATGTTTAATTCAACCCTTTCTAAATAATAATTATTTTGCTTAATATATTTTAAAACACAGTTCAAACTGAAACAAAGAGTCAAGGAACGCGAATAAAAATGAAACACACATGAATTAAAAAAAGCAAACAAAATAAGGCTATGTTTTTTTTAGAAAATGTTTTGTAAAAAGGATGGACTGTAGAGGCTGGTTACTCTTTATCAGACAGGAAATGATAACAAAAGTCATGATAACGAATGGACTGATATTAGCTATATTAAAAAACAAGACAGAAGAACCTAATCTATTTCACTATTCCAAGTAAATACATATCAATTCTTATTATTATTTTTTATCATATAAGAATCTCAAAACAATTGCCAACTAACTGAAAAAGATGGACTGTCTTAGGGAACGTTCCAGTGATTCATGGTACGCTGCACGCACGTACAGTACAGTACCCATATGCATTGCTTGATGGACTTATATCATGTTCATATCAGTATGAATTATATCACTGGGTCAAACTCTGTATTCGTTATCATGATCTAATCAGGTTTGTTTGTCCGATCACGCTTGTCCCAGTCCATTCGGAACGACCATACGAAACAAAAACAAACTCAAGTAATAATTATTTTACAACTATTTAATTTTAAAATATGTTATTTAAAACATCTAAGTATTTGTTCTAAAAGATGCATCAGCAAATATTATTGATTAAAAACAATTTTATTTCTAAATAGTTTACCATTCTGTCACATCAGAATAATTCTGAGAAATTGATATTACTTATGCATCGTGGTTCTACCAATGTATCATGGTACTACAGAGGCATCGTAATACTTTTGATGCATCAACATGTTGCATAGTTCTGCGTCAAATCGCATTGATTTTTCAATGCATTTCAGTACATCGCACACCCCTACATTTTCCACAAAAAAGAAAAACCATTCAATTTCATTATAACTATGCATTCAACAATGGGAACTATTACCATTTCAAGCATGTTCTCTGGAAATTGACTTATCTGAACTGACTTCTCCCAGTGAGCTATGATGCTTTGGACACTCTGGTCTTTTCTGCAGCTAGGCTCGAGCTGACAGTAAGAGTGAATGAGCGAGGACACTGTGAAGTAGGTTGGCAGATCAGGGTCCTTACTCAGCACCAGTTCAGCTATCTCTTTGATTGTACCAACCTCAGGCCTACAGTAATCAGTCAAGTAAAGTCAAGTTGACATCTTATTTAGGTTTTATTTCCAACACTAATGTAGAGGAGGATGGAAGGTGTAAGGATGTGAATGAGGTAGTATTGAGAAGAGTAGTAGAGAAGAGGCTAATAGTTATTCATTATTCATTAGTAAGACGCCGATCGTCAATATATGGGCAAATATGAGGGGCGAATAAGTGTGATGTGTGTATAAGAACAAGTGTAATCATTGTTACTAAGGTCAACTTGAGGAAGAGCTATTTATGGTCCCCAATAGCCAGGGCAACTAAGGGACCTACAGCTTTACATGGAATCCAAACCACTTAGTGTTGGTCTGATTTTCAGCTAATTGACAAGCCTGATACTCAGTCCTCTTCTCTACACAACATCTGAACCCTGACTACCATCCAACATGGACTCCTCAAACTTCTCTAGTAGTATCCACATCGATGGCAACCACTGAGCGGACACTTTGTTGGTATTAAGAGGACCGAGCATAGAACCTGTCACCTACAATCTACTAAACACTTTGTCCCCAAGCAGTTGGGTTACAACACTGCGCTACTAGTTCCGGCTTGTTAAAGAAATAAGGAGGAGCATAAGGAATAAGCTGGGACATATACTGAGTAAAGGGTTGTTTATTGAGGGCAGTTATTGAAAGAATGGTGGAGGGAAGATGAAAGAGGGAAAGATGATACCAATTGATGGATATAAAGATGGAATAGGATAATGTGACACAAAGGAGGCAAGACATGGCAAAATATTTCTTGACCTCCTGCGTTAACCATGAGGCGAAACACCAATGATGATGACTAATTCTTTAAATAGAATGAGTATGGAATTTTTCTGGTAAATTTTAAACAGTAATGAACATGTTAGATTGAATAAATAGGTTTGCTAGGATAATTACATATTACTACAAAATATCTTCAGATAATTCACAATCATACTATATACGTATGCTATGCAGTCACATGTTTTTCACAGTTAATATTAGATCCAATACAATGGTTTTATGTATATTCACTGTTTCAAATGCACTCTGTATAATAGTGAGACAAAACCCTACTCCATAGTTACTCCATAGTAATATCTAGATAGTGCATATAATATAGGTAAGTCTGACTTTCAAGGTTTCAGTGAACAAACTTTGTTACCTCATAGAACACATAAAACATTTGCTACTAATGATAAATATTTGAGTTACAATACAGAATATAATATATATTACAATGGCTGAAGAAGGAAGTCAAACTTTACTCTACAACCCCTCTGTTGTATCCCAAAGTTATTGATAGTTCCCTCAAAGCAATTAGTTATGAAAACAAAATGATTTATTGCCTTGATAAAAGGAAAACGTATTATAAATACAATTTTAGATACTTAGGGTTTTCAATTACAAAATTAACTAATTTAATATTAATAAAAAACGTTTAGTTTTTATATTTTCAGGCCTGCTTTTAAAAATGAAAGCTTAACATATTACAAGAGTAATGTGCCTACTAAACTCGCATCGTCTATTTAGCTTACTAAAATTTTTACAATTAAATAAAAATTATTAAATCTTATGTTTTTATTTTATTTTAATCCATTTTTAAAGATGAATTGTATTGCAGAAGAGAATACTAGTAAACATATCATTTTACATTCAAGAGTCACAACTCATAAAAAGCCAATAAAAAATATGACCTAGCTAAACAACTAAAAATCTTCAAGAGACTGCTTAAACAAATGTTAGATTCTCCTACCTAGTAAAGCCAGAGCAAACGCAACATTAGGTGACCTAATACATCCAAAGAACAAAATTAAATGTATGGTATACGAGGGCAGTCTACAAAATAAGCTCAGTTTTCAAATAACAACAAAAGTAATCTAAAACTGGGGGGGATAGGAATATGATAGAGTTTATCATAATTTATAAATAGGATAGGAGTTATCCTGTAACTTCTCCGAGTGAGGAGTTACAGGAATCCACCATCGTCGTATTTCTAAAAGTTACTTTGGGTGGTTATAAAATTTATAAATGTTTTAGTTACACTGTAAATTACTTAAGTTCATAAATTAGAGTTTGTAATTTGCTTTTTTATTGTTTTTAATACAGTTGTACTTTTGAAATATATTCATTCTTTTGACAACTATGATATGTTTGAATTCTGAAATACTACAAGAATAACACATTTACTTCAAAATCTCTTACAAAGAAATGTTCAATAATAGTGGTGTACCTGTTGAATAGAGACATAGAAAATAAGAATTGGCTGACTATGGCCTGAGGTAGCTTTTCTTTCATGAGTATATCCTTCATCACAACAATGGAGGCTGCGCTTCTGAGGTGTGGCAATCCATCCAACATGTGTTTCCTGAATAAAAGAACAAAGTTATAAATATTACAATATATTACACTATTATACTATACAGTATATAATGACACAATATTCAAAGACCCTCAGGTGTCACTTGTGCCGTTTGCACATTACGATTGTCTCACTCGGACAGCTCAGTCTTCCTCTCTGTGTTTCATTTAGTTTTAGTGTCTTTGATTTCTTTTTCGTGTTCCGTGATTTTGTTTTCGTGTTCCGTGATTTTGTTTTCGTGTTCCGTGATTTTGTTTTCTTAGTTCCTTGGCGTTGATGGCAAGCTCGCCATTCTATCTTGGCAGCCGATGACAACATGTTTTGCGGCTAGAAAACGTTTAGGTAAGTGTTCGTAAAATTGTTTGGTTTTGTAACAGTTTGGTTAAAAATATTGTTTATTGAGCTTTATTTTGTTCTCTAAATAGTATTTTAGTTACTTTAAGTAAAAAACTGATTTTAGTATTTATTTATTTCTTGTAACCTTTGATTTTATTTTACACATTTTACATTTTAAGTGTTATGGCAGTTTCTTTAGAATAAAAAATTTTGTCTTTTTTAAATCTCATCCCTTTATGTATTTATTTTGTTTTCTTAATTTTGTGGAGCCAGACTAAAATATGTTTTGTGCTGTTTCTTTAGCCCTGGATCCGGGGTCCTAGAGTGATGGACGGGCACCTGCATAGCTACTGACGACGTTGTCCTGGAGGCACAGTATGGAACCTAACCTACGGGCTGAGACTAGCCTCTACTATGCGTCCCAGAGGGGTAGCCACTTCTTCACTCTTTCTGTGCTGTCCATCCATAGGCCTCCAGGATGAAGACATCGACATGCAGGTGACCCACACCCAATTATTTATCCGGCCCTTCTGGCCTCCAACGATTGAACATGTTGAAGAACATTTTCCTGTGAAAAGACTTGTTTTGTGGTTTCTGTGACCAGTGTCATTTTCAAGTGAAATATATTTTTAGATTTTACTTTTATTTTATTTTTTATTTATTTTTTTTTTCTTATAGGGGTGTTCTGGTAATTTTCTTTTAACCCTTTGAATCCCGGGTATTTTTTTAAAAGTATCTGCCAAAAATCCTAGCATTTTTACTGTGGTATATGCCAAAAATCCCGGGCCTATTTTGCTAATTTCGCAGTATTTTACTAAAATATTAATTTTTTGCTTGTTTTTTAATAAAACCTCATGATTCTTTTACCACTTTATTCCAAATAAAGTGTACTACATAACTATATTAATATAAAATAAGTATTTAAACAAAAAATTTTTTGTAAAAAAAAGTAATTACCGAAACATTTTTTTGCCGAACACTTTTGACTTTTTGTCCATGAAGGAAGTACTAAAAAATTAGATATGACAAATATGATTGTATCACCTTGAAGCCCATTGTTTATTTAACAACTTTATCAAATTTTATCACAAAAAATAAAATAGAAATTACTTTTTTTTAAACAATTACATTTTTTTTAAATTTTATTTCACTCTTGAATGTCTTGAACAACTCACAATAGAAATAATTGTTTTATATAGAACACTTATAATAAAATGTATAAAATATTTAGAACATATTTACAAACTTATTTTTGAGAAATATTTTACTTAGTGAAAACAAAACTATTTACATAAAATGTACCGCTCAACATTTATGGTATGGAGGGCATACTGGATGCAAGCCTTTTTTTGCATTTTTTGCATATAAAGGTGGATTTTTTTTCTCTTTCCTCCTTTACTAATACTAGCTGCACTGCATTCGTTCTCAACATAACCAAGACACATATTACGTGAAATAACAGTACAAAATGAATGATGCAACAGTAAACTGAGGTGTCAGTTGTCAGCTGACCGCCATAGAAATCGAAGCGAATTGCAATGCTCAGTTGATTATAGGTTATAAAATATATTCAACGTGCTATATAAAGTTTAGAAATAATTTATACATAACTATGATTCTTTATGGTCAACTTAGTATAAAACATGTGTAATTTTATCATAATTTAATATTAGAAAAAAAATGTTTGTGGACGTTCGTATATACGGACGTCAGGATTTCTTGCAGATACCCTTCAGGTCCGTATATACGAACGCCGGGATTTCTAGCAGATTCTTTTCAGGTTCGTATATACGAACCTCGGGATCTTAAGGGTTAAAGATGCATAACCACCTTTGTTACAACCGAATTGTAGAAGCCAATGTAAATCTGAAAAAAAGGATATCTTGAACTTTTCTTTAAGTAATTTATCAGCATTTAAAAATGATTTAAATAATGTCACCTGGAAATTTAACAATAGGTTAACGGTTGATGAAAATTTTAATTCTTTCTTACAAGATTTTGGTATAATTTTTGACAAACATTTAAAAAAAAAGAGGGTTGATGTAGCAAATGCCTCTATTAGATGGGCTACACGAGGTATAAAGATTTCTGCAGAAAGGAAAAGACTGTTACATTCACAATCCAAAACTAACAAAAGTCCGTTTTTCCAACAATTTGTTAAAAATTACAAGAAAGTTTTTAAAAAAGTAGTTACTGCAGCAAAAAGGCTAGCCAATGATAACTACATTGCTAGCAAAGACAATAAAACCAAATCAACTTGGACAGTTAAAAATGAACTTGGGTTGAAAAACGCCACCAAAAATGTCATGCCTGATTTAAATCCTAATGTACCTAAGTCTATAGCTACGAAGAAACTTGCTGATGATTTTAATAAGCATTTTTTAAGCGTATTTAAAAATTTAAGTACTAAACATGATTTGAAAAAAGCTTTGGCCCATGCTTGTTTCACACGTCCAACTAGTACGTTTTCTTTTAAAGCAGTCAGTAATGCAACATTAAAGAATGCCATATTATCTCTGAATAACACTAAATCGGTGGGATGGGACAAAATACCTGTTAGAGTAATTAAATATGTTGTTGATATCATTGTTCCACCACTTGTAAAAATTATTAACCAGTCACTGGAAAGTGGTATTTTCCCAGAGAGACTGAAATATGCACTTATTAAGCCTATTTATAAAAAAGGTAATCCTAACGATTTAAATAATTATCGCCCCATTGCAATTCTAACATCATTCTCAACAATTTTTGAAAAGATTGTTTGTTTACAGTTAAATGATTATCTTTTACAGAACAACATAATCAACTTTACCCAACATGGTTTTCGTAAAGGTTTCTCAACAGAAACAGCAATAGCTAAATTTGTTGACATAGTTCTTGTGGCCTTGGATAGGTCGCGGCGCATCTGTGGGGTGTTCTTCGACCTGTCCAGGGCTTTTGACTGTGTCATACATGAAATTTTGATTCAAAAATTAAAACATTATGGTATAGGTAATGCTTCCTTAAACTGGTTTGAATCTTACTTGGCTCAGAGAAAACAAAAAACTGTGGTCAATGCCAATGAAATTTATAACATCAGATTGGGAAGAAGTTTCAGTTGGCGTCCCTCAAGGGTCAATCCTAGGACCGGTCCTATTTATAATTTATGTTAATGATCTATTTAAACTGCTGGACTTGGATCTTATTCAGTACGCTGATGATACTACTGTATTGTTTGAAGAACCTGATTATGATATACTGAGCTGTTCTATACTATCACAAGTGCCACTTTTTACTGACTGGTTTAACTCTAATGGTTTATCATTGAACATAGCAAAAACTCAATATTTAACGTTTCAATCAAATTATTTTCAAAAAGAGAATTTTGATTTAGTCATAAATAGTGCAGTAGTAAATAGCCATAATAGTGTAAAATTTCTTGGCATCACTATAGATCAACATCTTAACTGGAAAGACCATTTTAGATGAACTTGGGAAAAAATTAAACTCTGCTTGCTTCTCCATTAGAATGATTAAAAAGGTTACGTCTAAGGATATACAGACAATGGTATATTATGCTTATTTTTTTCATTATTAAAATATGGCATTCTTGTATGGGGTAACTCAACTGGCACTGACCGGATATTTTTATTACAGAAACGTGTTGTCCGCATACTTGCTGACAAACCAATTAATTACCCCTGTAGAGCATTATTTAGAGACTTGAACATCCTTACCCTATATTCTCTATACATCTTGGAATTGGCCTGTTTTACTTTCAAAAATAAAAACTATTTTTTATCTCAGAAAGATACTCATGAACATTATACAAGGTACAAAAATAGTTTACCAACAAATCAACATAGACTGTCCAAGTATGAAGATTCTCCTTATTATTTGGGGCCTAAGATTTTTAATAGGTTGCCTGATACCTTCCAAAACATAACTACTCTCTCAACTTTTAAGAAGGAACTGAAACAATGGCTTCTGCAAAAAGCATATTATTCCCTTAATGAATTTTTCTGTTAACATTTTGTTGTGTGTAAATGTATGTATGGACAAGTCACAGGGTCTATGATTAAAAACAGACTGTAATGTGATGTATAATACAATAAAAAAAAAAAAAAAAAGAACAGGTTTCTCGGGTAATTCTTCATTTTGTTGTTCCCATTATGAATGGCCCAGTTTAGTCTACTGGATTTCGGCATGATTATTAATTTAATTCTTTTGTTCTTTTTTATTTTTCCAAACTGGCCAAAATCTTTCAAATTTATTTTGTTACCCGAGGCCCTGTAAGTCCAGCTGCATAAGTAGATTTTTGTAATTTTTTTAGTGATGTAATATATTTATTTAGATGTTCATGCCATGTGTTGTTTTTATTATATATTTATTATTGTAATATTTTTCAGAGATTTATATATACATTTATAAAAATGTTATTAGGCCTAATCATTTTTATTTACGTTTTATTGAAACTTTCCACATTTTTTTAATACTTTTGAATTAAATGTTTTTAAAATTTTTATGTAATAAACAGTATTTTTGCATTCAACTTATGTTTTTTTGTTCTGTGTTGTCCTCCTGAGCCCGGTGCCTTCGCACCTACCCTCGATGGGTCCAGCAATGTATTGATGTAGAAGGGTGGGTTGCACACTAGAGCACTTCCATTAGTTTTATGTAGTCCCAATATAGGCTTTCAGTATCGTAGTGTTAAAAATAAAAGAAAATATCAAGTTTAAAAACTTATTTCAATAACAAATTTGGATGTCAGGTCCTAAAATCTAGTGAAAATATTTTTGTAGACAAGCAAATGAAGTTTCCTCAACAATTGCACAACTGTTATAAATCGGTATGTATTAAAAAAAATGAATATTACAAACTGTTGATAACTGCTCAATAACGGACTCAGGGAACTTCCTTGTTTTCTTTTTATTTGTAGTATACATCCAAATAACAAAATTAAAATGTATGGTATACAAGGGGGGCCTTAGCATCCCAAAATAATATGGTCATTTTCTTCCTTGATAGAAGAGTATAATGGGCTTGCATTAGCTTACTTGAAGAGGCGTCCCTACGCAATTGCCTGCTGGTAGTCTCTGCATTCAAAAATGTCACTGACATTTCAATAACATTGACAATCTTCTTTAAGAATTGTTATATTATACTTTCATGTTTCATATCACAAAAAAATTTTAAAGCAGAACTAATTATTTTTGTTTTGGTCCGTTAGTTGGCTGTTTTGATACCCAATCAGCATAAAATGTCCAATAGCCCAGGAAGGTAAAGTAAATAAATATAAAGTAAATGAAAACTTAACTTCTGTAATGATCTCATGAAAAAACTCCAAGAAACTTGAAAAAATTATTTGGAAAGTTTTGAGATTATAAACCATCAACTCTACCAATGAGGTTGTCACTGACAAGAAAACGTCTAATCCATTTCTTGTCCATATATATATATATATATATATATATATATATATATATATATATATATATATATATACCTCCTCTCAGAAATGGATTAGACGTTTTCTTGTCATATATATCCTTCAACTAAAAGCTAGATTTATACCCAATAGACAAAACAAGAGAGCCAAGAGATTATTCAGAACTGACCCAGAATATTTACAGCTAAACAATAACAAAATCATAGAAGAAGTTAAGAAAGTTAAAAGTGAGAATTGGACAGAACTATCAGCGAAAATACAAGAACTGATAAAATTGGGACAACCCCCAAAAAAAAGGAAACACAAATGATGGAATAGAACATGTGATAAAGCTATAGAAAACAGAATACAATCTTGGAAAAACTTTAACAGCTGCGGAACACCTGAAAAATTAGAAGGCTTAAAAAGATACAAAAAATATCTTATAAAATAACACGTAGAGAAAAAAGCAGCTACAAAAATAATAGGCTGAAGGAAATAGAAGAGGATTTTTCAGGGAACAACACCCGAAATTTCAACAGGAATTTTAGCAAAAATATGACAAGATATCAACCACCAAGAGCAAAAGGCAGGACGGAACACTGGAGACGAACCCATAGAAAATTTGTGAATTACTGGCACAGTACTTTGAAACCCTCCTAATTGTGAAGATCCAGTAGAAAGATTAGTTTTGTAAATCAATACCTAACTCAGACTCTGTACCACTGACAAATTATGAAATTGTAACTATTATAAATTCGTTGAAAAATAACAGTGTGCCTGGAGAAGATGGACTGATATCAGAAATATAGAAATTATACCACCAACACATTACACCCAAAATACATAGGATCATAGAAAACATCTGGAAAACAGGAGAAATACAAGAAGAATGGTAGTCAGCATTAATGCATCTACTCCATAAGAAGGGAAATAAAGCAGACCCCAACAATTACAGAGAATATCACTACTACCCGTCTCATATAAAATTTTATCAGAAGCAGTATTAAATCGATTAGAACCTCAGATAGACTCACAAATAGGAGAATACCAAGGAGGATTCAGAAAGGGAAGATCATGCAGTGAACAGATTTGGAACCTAAGAACAATTATATCAACAAGAAAATCCAGAAACACCACAGTAACATTTGTTGACTTAAAAAAAGCCTATGACTCTGTAGATAGAGAGACTCTGTTCAACACATTAGAAGAAATGAAAGTTTATGTCAAAACTAGAGAAACTCTAACAAATACAGTATCTAAAGTAAAGTTTATGGGCAAGTTGTTGGAATCATTCAAAATTAAGGAGTGTGGCAGGGAGATGGACTATCTTAGATTCTATTTAACACAGTTCTAGAAAAAATATTTAGAACATGGGAGAAGGGAGTCGAGGGGATACAGATGGGGAAGTGCAAAGGAAAACCATCAAAGTCAAATGTTTAGCTTTTGCTGATGATACAGCCATCATAACAAAAAATAGAGAAGAAGCGAAAGAACTTTTGGAGTCACTAGACGAAATTTCAGCCAAAACAGGACTACAGATATCATACGAAAAAAACACAGTTTATGGATTCAAAATCTATCGACAAACACCCTTTGGAGACTAAGTAGGGAAAGTTAAAACAAGTAGAAAATTTCAAATATTTAGGAGAAATCACACAGAAAACAGGACTAAATATGACATCAAATGAAGAAAGGGTTAGAAAACTTCAAAAAGCTTACAGACTTACATGGAATCACTACAACAAGAGAAACATCTCCACTAATGCTAAACTAAGGCATTACAATACAGTAGTTTTGCCCGAAGCCTTATATGCTTCAGAAACATTAGTCATAAAGGGAAGAACAACAATCAAGGATATAGAAAAGCAAGAAAGGAAAATACTAAGGAAGATCTATGGGCCTGTTCACAGAGAAGGGATATGGAGAAAGAGACCTACAGCAGAGTTATATAAGCAGACGGAGACCATTATAGATAACTTTTGGAAAAGACGGGGAAGATTTTATGGGCACATTTGCAGGATACTGACTAAGAAGATCTTTAACATAGTAAACAACAGTAAAGTGAAAACGAGTTGGATGAAAGAAACCACGGAGATCTCGTGAAACTAAACATCTCTGAAGAAGTCATATCAAAAAAAGAGTATAGAGAGAAAATTAGAAAACAGAAGATCACACGGACACCCAAAAAGGAAAGGACAGGAAAGAAATGGACAGAGGGGAGGAAGAAAGAACATAGTGAATATATGAAGGGTTTTTGGGAAGAAAGAAGAAGAATCCAAACTAATATACCATGATAGTTGATAGTGTTTTAACGCTCTCCATTGGGAGAATTAACAATAATAATATATATTGTATGGTTTTTGTCAATTATCATTTTTTGAATTCAAAATTACATAAAAGCTGTGTTTTATACTTGGAAAAAAACTGCAAAGGTCATTTAGTAGTAAATTAAAAAAAAAAATAATAAATGATCTCCTGTCACAAAACTAAATACAATCCATCAAGCTATTTAAGACCTGCCTCACTGATGCTATTTATGTTAAAACAGCACAAGGGGCACACTTTAACTAGGTGATCCGTTGTTTAGTTAGACTCCCCGCAATCACATGACTGTTCTATTGTCAATCCCCATTTGTATTTCCTACATCTGCCCACTTCAGTTCAGAACCAATTCAACAACGTCCACTCCGTACGAGGGAAGTTCATTCAACCTGCAGGTATTGACAGATCGTTAATAAGGAACTTATCTTGTCCATCAAAACTGTTCCATGCTCATAGGGTGGTGGGGATGTATCCAGACTGATTACACGCATTTTCGTCGGCTCCTTGGTTATTCCTGCTTATTGGTGATATTTTTCAGTATTTTTAAATATTATTTTAGTGTTTTAAACTTCTCCTTGTCTGCTGAACTTGTTGGTGAGTGTATTTTAACACTTGGCCCACGATTACTTAAGTAATTAAGGTTTTTAATGATACGTTCACCACATAAGACACGATCGAGTAAGGCAGTGGCTGATAGAGCAAGAGATAGGAGGCTCAACCAGACACTATCTGTGGACTCTGCACCCTGTACTGATAAGCTCGACATGAACGCCGCAGCCATTGAGGAGTCTGTGACAGCCTGCTTATCAAAGGATGAGGTAATTGATAAGTTTACATCTAAATTATTTACCAACCTCAAGGTCATCGTGAGGGAGGCGGTTGCTGAATCCATGAAGGCTGTAATGGAAGACGTGGTGGCACTACAGCGACAAGTGTCCTTACTTCAAGAGAAGGTAAACCAACTGAATGACTGTCTCAACTGTCGTACTGATGATCTCGAGCAGTACCAAAGACGCAACAACTTGAGGGTATTTGGGGTGCCTGAGACTGAAGGTGAGGACACTGATAAATTGGTGGTCAAGTTGTTCCGAGAGAGGCTCAACGTTGATGTGTGCGAGAGCAGCCTAGACCGGTCTCACCGAGTCGGCCGAAGACCTGTGCCTGGGGCAGATGGTAGTGAGCGACATTGTCCCATCATTGTACGTTTCCTAAGTTACCGGGATCGGAGGGCAGTGTTCTCAGCAAAGAAAAAACTCAAAGCAACTGGGGTGAGCATCAGGGAGGACTTGACAACCAACCGCCTACAACTGCTGCATAGGGCCACAGAAAAGTATGGAAGGGATCGGACCTGGACTCTGGATGGCAGGATCATGTGGATCGATAAGTCAGGTGTTAAAGGTGTGTCAATTAAACTTTCTGACTTTCCAGGGCATGCAAACTAACTTGCAGAAATTCACTTTTTTCCGTGTAAAACATTGTTTTTATTATTTCATCTTGATTTTCAATCACCATATTTTCAATATATACGAGTAGAGTAAATGTTGTTTTTGTTTTGTTTTGGAAAGTATTGCATATCTTTTTACCATGATAATCTGTTTTTATCGATGTAAAAGTATCATTATTGTTTCTCTATTCATTGTATACTCATTAAATTGTAATAGTTACTTTCAATTTAATATATTACAGTCTTGTTTATCTTATTTGATATTGGTTTATATTAAGCACATTTTTAGTTTGTTTCTTCTGGATGTCTTAAAAAAATTATTCATAACATTTTTCCTTTTAATATAACAATAATTTAATTTGTATAGTTAAATATTGCTTTATAATTAGCATATTTTTGGTTTGTTTCTCTGGAAGTCTTAAAAATAATTATTCATTACTTTTTCCTTTTAATATAACAATCTTTAAATTAAAATTTTGTATTTATTTAGGGCCTATTTATCTTTTTTATTTTTATTTATTCATTCATTTCTTTATTCAAGACGTAAAATAGGAATCCCAATTTGGTGCACTAAAATAAGAGTTTTCTGATTTGATCATTCTTGTATGACTGTAATCATGTTTTAACAGTTTATAAGGTTTTTTACAAGATATATGTGAAATTTTAATTTCATAACTTAAATTGTGTTATGGCTTTTTATGTGTTATTATAATTGCTTTTTTTATTATCTTGTACACTATAATAGTTTTAGTTATCCTTTGTATGTTTTAGTGTTAAATATTATCATCAATAAGTAAAATTGTTTTCATCACCAATAAGATTTATAATATTTGTTCCATAATTGTACTTTGTTTAGGAGCCGGTTGTTAATGGGTTTTAGATAGTTTGAATAGTGTTAATATTAGTTTTTATGTGTGTGTCTGTGAGGTTTGCTGGCATTGGTACGTGTGCCTGGGTCGCCGATGACCGCTGCTACTGTAGGTACCTTGTTGTCGCACTTGAACTCGGACCCCTCCCCCGCCTCAGGCGGGAACACTCCTCCTCCCCCTCTCCCCGATAATCTCTGCCAAATACTTAAACCATACCATAAACATCTAAAGGCAGCTCATGTTAATGCCTAATCTTTAATCTACCATTTCGATGAATTTCTTACAATTTTTAATACTAATTTATTTGATCTTATATTTATATCTGAGACTTGGCTGAAACCTCACATTAATAATAAATCAGTCGAATTACCAGGCTATTGTCTTCATCGAAACGATCGTATCCACAAGGGGGTGGAGGTGTTGCCATCTACGTCAAGTCTCACCTGTCTGGTTACATATTGCATGCCTCCGACACTTCTAGAGAAGGAAGGCCTGAATATATGTTCTTAGATATCAGCGTTAATGGAACGCATATCCTTGCTAGTGTATGCTATAGAGCTCCAAATCTTCGTTATCTTTCTGAATATGAGGAATCTCTTCAAGCCCACATGGCTCGCTACAGTCATGTCTTAGTGATGGGGGACCTGAACTCTGACTTACTTGGACCTGTTACTTATGATCAGACATACTTAACTACTATGTTACTTTCCTGTAACATGACAATACTACAACTGGACGCCACTCACCATACTGCCACTGTTGACACTTGGCTTGACATCATGGCCGTTATTGACCCGACCCTAGTTGCACACCACGGACAACTCTCTGTTCCTGGTCTTTCAAAACACAACCTTATCTTTCTTGTTTATAAACTTCGCCCACCAAAGATTAAGCCTGAATTCATTCAATATCGTAACTACGGTTTAGTAAACCATCAAGCTCTATTATCGGATGCGGCAGCGCTGCCCTGGAATGAAGTTTTATCATCTAACAATATTAACTTCATGGTGCATAAATTTAACTTTCTATTATCCAATCTTTTTGATGATCACGCCCCAATGATTAAAAAGCGAGTTACTAAAGGACCAGCTCCTTGGCTTACTGATCATATTCGCCTTTTGCAAAAGCAAAGAGACTCAGCTTTTCGTCGTGCTAAGCGGACAAAATCTGCTCATGACTGGGCTATTTATAAACGGCTAAGAAATAGAACTCAACAGCAAATAAGAAATTCTAAGATCAGATTTTATTATAATTACTTTTCTCAAAATCTGTTTACAAAAATATTATGGTCCAAACTTAAAGAGCTGGGAATTGGAAAATCCAAGCAGGAACCCACAATTTATTTCGACTTGAATTCTCTCAACGATTTCTTCGTTAATGTTCCTATTGATATATCTGGTGCACGTAGATACGTCACTGAGCTTGAGAATACCCCAACTGTGGCCCTCAACCGTCGGTTTTATTTTGCACCTGTAACTGAGGCTGACATGTTTAAAGCTATCATGAGGATGTCCAGTGGCGCTGTCGGAGCTGACAATATTCCTATCCGATTTATTAAAGATACACTACCTGTTACTCTGCCCATAATAACTAAAATATTTAATGTATCTTTAAACTCGTCAACTTTTCCTGTTCTTTGGAAACAAGCAGTAGTACGTCCATTATTAAAATGCTCCTCGCCTAAATCTCCTTCCAATTTTAGGCCTATCAGTATACTTTCCGCCCTTTCCAAATGTCTTGAACGAGTCGTACATCAACAATTTATGTCATGCCTGGATGGAAACCAAGTTTTGTCGAAATATCAGTCTGGCTTTCGTTCAAATCATAGCACTACTACTGCACTTCTTAAGATCACTGATAACATTAGGTTAGCCATGGATAAGAGACTCGTTACTATTTTAACTTTATTCGATTTTTCAAAAGCTTTTGATTGTGTCTATCATCCTTTGCTTCTCATGAAATTACAAATGGCCGGTTTCTCCGATGGTTGTGTTAACTGGGTTAAGTCATATCTTACTGACCGACAGCAACTTGTGAGGGCAGGGGATGCTGAGTCGGAGTGGAGGCCCTTCACACGAGGGGTTCTCCAAGGCTCCGTCCTCGGTCCTTTGTTATTTTCCCTGTACATCAATAATATTACTGAAGTTATTTATCACGCTAAGTTACACTTGTACGTTGACGATTTACAAATATAATATCATTTTCCCATTAAAGATGCAAATGCTTCTGTATCTTTGATCAACGAGGACATTGACTCAATCACTATATAGACACAGAAACATGGACTAAAACTGAACGAGACTAAAACTCAAACCTTGGTGTTAGGGACTCGACAGCTTCTTTCTAAAATTGATTTTCAATATTTTCCTAAAGTAAAACTGAACAACTACAAACTGGAATACTGTGACAAGGTAAACAACCTTGGTCTTATTATCAATAATACTCTGACGTGGAATGAAACTGTTTCTACAACTTGCAATAGAGTTTTCGCTGGCATCAATAGTTTAAATGTTTTGCTTTATTCCTTCCATACAATGTTAAAGTCATGCTTGTGAAGACTCTTGTGTTACCTCACTTCAACTACTGTGATGTAGTCATTAACGACATGACTGTTGAGCTCTCGGAGAGACTGCAACATGCACAGAATTATTGTATCCATTTCATTTTCAACCTACGATAGGATATGATCATGTTACTCCTTATTTTGAGCGGCTAAGTGTTTTGAAACTGAGAAATCTCCGTGAATACCATATCCTTACTTTGTTGTATGTTATCATCAGATCAAACTTACCATCTTATCTCTCCGAAAGATATTCTTTCTTGTCACAGATTAGTTCTCATTGTACACGAAGAGGAGCTATACTTCTATCAATTCCACAACATAGAACTACAATTTTCAATCAATCCTTTTTAGTCACTTCATGTCGTTTGTGGAATTCTCTCTCTGATAATTTGAAAGTTATAGAAAACCGTGCCCGCTTTGGGGCGGAGATCAGGAAATTGTTGCTTGAACTGCAGTAGTGGGGGGGTTAGCTGCGATGGGGGGCGTGCATGTGAGCGGACCATGTATGAGTGATAGTTGTGAATGAACTTAAATAGTGTAAAATGTATTCATTGTTCATGCAGTATTATGTATAATTAATCTTTTTAAGTTGTTTTCTTTATGTTTTTTTTATTCATTTTTGGCTTTTGTATCATAATCTTAATGTACTACTTTTTTGTGGTTAAGTGGTAGAGAGGACTAAATAGTCCTAACTTCGCCACATAAATAAAGGCATTTTTCATTTCATTTCATTTCATTTTCCATGCTATGGCTCAGCTAGTATTGGGCGAGAAATTTGATCTACTCAACTGGAAAGCAGTACGTAGAGGTGGATTTCGTGATTTTAAGCAACCGTTCTGACATGGGAGATCCTGGATAATGGGAAGGTGCTTAAAGATGTAATTGAATTCTTTAAGTAATGCCTCCTGACGTCTTATCTCTGGAGGAGCTATATTGCTCAGCACCGGGAGCCAAAGTAAGGTGCCATGGGAGTGCCACTAATAGCACTCATGGCTCTATTAAGTTGGACATCAATCTCTTAGTATATGTGCTATTTAGCCATACGGGAGCATTGTATTCAGCAGCTGAATAAATAAGTCACAAAACTTATGCACGCAGGACTTGTGCATTGGCTCCCCAAGTTGTTCCAGCAATATGATGTAGTACATTTTCCCTGGTTTTAATTTTAGCTGCTTTTCCTAAATTTTCCTAAAAAAAACCTCCTGACCCCACAACACACTTATTCACATATATTGATGATTTGTACCTTTAAAATAGATATTAGTAGAGTCCAAATCTTTTATGTATTGTAAGTATTGAAATATGAAACTTAAGTTTATTGTTATCTTTGGAATGCCTGATGAGAATTAAACACACATTCAGTACAATATAAGTAAAAAGTGTACTACGGTAACTGATTTTGGCAAAGCATGTTTACCATCCTTAGACTAGAGGGGTTTACGAAAGATCCAACTCACCTTCCAGATTCACATAGAGAATCAGACACAGTGTACAGTTGATAAATGTCCTCATAGGGCAAGTAGCGGGCTATATGTATTAATTTGTTAAAAACTTCAGAAAACTCTGGTTGCAGTTCTTCCTGTAAAATTAAAGCACACCTTAAATTTACAACAATAGAGATACAAAGGTAATATAGTATTTATTTGTTTACTACTGCATGGGGTTAGAAAAGTTTGCTAATGCCTTATCTCTCCTAATATGCTAATTCCTATATCCTACAACGACCTATTGCCCTTTAGCTAACCTTAAATTTTTAGTAACAGTTGAAATTAATTAAAAATATACTTTATTAATTGAATAAAGCTAAATATTGAAAATCTGCAATACCACTTAAAGTAAATTAAATGATAAATATAATAAAGTACCCTTTTATTCATTTTTTATAAAAATATATTACCGGTTTCGGCTCTTAGGCCATCTTCAGATAGTATATAATATAACCTAAAATAAATTAACAAATTATAAAACTAAAAATAAAACAGATGAAAATAACATAACATATGATTAATTTAGTGTGTGGGTAAGTTGAATTTTACTTTTTGATTCTTATGTTTTTTAACTTCTCTTATTTTTTCGTATATAGGATTGTTCATGTTAATTTGTGTATTTAATATGTTCTCTGGTTCATTATAATTGTTTATGTATATGTGTAAATTTTCTTTTGTATTCATTTTTTCTCCTTTCTTCTCGTATTCTAAAACTGTAACATTTTCATTTATATTTTGATAACTGTGATTTGATTGGAGAATATGTTCTGCAAAGTTAGATTTATTTGATGTTGAATTGTTGTTTCTTATGGCTTGTATGTGTTCTTTGTAACGTAAATTAAATGTTCTTCCAGTTTGTCCTATGTAAAAAGAATTGCATTCTGAGCATTTTATTTTATATATTCCAGATTTGTCATATTTGTTATTTTTATTTTCTTTGTTGGATAGTTTGTTAATTAAAGTAAAAGTATTGTTCTTTGTTTTGTAACTGAGTGTATAATTACTGTGTTGAAATGTCTTTCTAATAGTTTTATTCATTTTTGTATTGTAAGGAACACTGATAAATTTTTTCTTTTCTTTTTCTTCCATTTTCTTATTCTTGTTTCTTTTTATTCTTTTTATTAATTTGTCAACAATTGTCGGATTGTAACCATTTTTCGAAGCTAAGTATTTTATTGTTCTTTTTTCTTCTTCATAATCATATTTTTGCATTGGGACGTTTAACCCTCGAGGGGGCGCTTCACTTTTAAAACGGGAGCGGGCGCATGCGGAGTTTTATTCCGCAACACTAAATTGCACAAATTTTACCCATTTTACTTCTAGTTATAACGCGATATTTTATTTAAATGTTGAATAACTTTATTAGGAACCAAATGTCATTGTTAATAACATTAATTGTACAACTAAATATAAGTAATATTTTAATTAAACAAATTAAGTAATTTTCTAGTATAAAAAGGGTATTACTGTTGGTGTTATGTGAGAGGGCGCATGCGGAGTTTTGCTCCGCAATAATGCAATTATACATCTATGCAAACAAAATATATTTAATAATAATTATAAATTAAATAATACATAAAAACATATATATATTTTGGTATATGTATAAATATACACATAGTTCGGCCAATTTTACGTGTTATGAATATAAATAAAAAAAAATTCTAATTTGATTACTAATTCTAATTTGTCTAAATTAATAATAAAATATCAATTGTGAAGTTTGGTTATGTTTAGTAAACAATTTATACTATACATTTACAGAAAAGCTACATAATATAAATTAAAATACATATGAAATAAAAATTGAAAAATAGATTTCTGTCTAAACTAACTAAATAAGTAGTTATACATCCATGCAAACAAAATATATTTTTAATAATAATTATAAATTAAATAATACATAAAAACATACATATATTTTGGTATGTTTTGGTATGGTATGGTATGAGAACATCAAAATCAGATGCAATTTCCACAAAGTCGTCTTGGTCACTGACATTTTCTTCGGTTAGGTCATCATTAGCTTCAAATTCTACTTCATGAGCCTCTTCATCTGGTTCGTCGTCGGGCAATTCATTGTCAGACTCATGGAAGAGCTGTCTCACAAAATCTCCTCTTGGTCGTATTTCTTCTCTTCTTTCTTCCCTTTCGACACTATCAAGCATTCCACGTAATCTCTCCTCTTCTAATAAATCCATAGTGGGATCAGTGTAATATAAAGCGGAAACAACAAATAGTCATATACTTCACTAACAGACACAACTAAAACAGTCACCTCTAACACAGAAGGGCGCACGAGGAAATAAACTCCGCACTAACCACTTACGCGATAGGGCGCACGCGGAGAAAACCTCCGCAAACTGACACTGCGTCACTGAATTGTAACTGACAAGGAACCAAGGGGGAAGGGGGGGGTAAAAATAGCTTTGGGGGATTCCCGGAATGAGGCTCGTGAAGTACGGAGCCGGACACGACTGCCGACACCAATTGTGCATATTTATTTTAACAAAAACTAAACGTGCGGAGAAAAACTCCGCAAGCGCCCCCTCGAGGGTTAACATTCTGTTTATCATTGATCTAAAACTAGATAATTTGTACTTCCATGGGTGGTTAGAATTATATGGAATTAGTAAGTCACTTTGGGTTGATTTTCTAAAAATTTTGAAAGAGTGTTTATTTCCAATATTTGGGATTGTTAGATCTAAATAGTTTATTTCTTTTGTTTCATTTTCTTTTGTAAATTTTATTTTGTCATTTAATGAATTTAAGTATTCTAGTAATTCGTCACTTTCTTTTTCGTTTCCTTGGAAAAGACATATTACATCATCAACATAACGAAACCAATAGATTATTTTTTGTTTGTGAGGATTTGATTCATTCAACATTTTGTTTTGTTCCAGATTGTGTAAAAAGATGTTTGCTATTATTCCTGATAAAGGAGATCCCATTGGTAATCCATTATTTTGTTTGTAGAAATTGTCATTATATTTGAAGTAATTTTGTTCAATACAAATTTCAGTTGATTTGATGATATCATTAATTTCATTAGTGTTGAGTCTGTTGGTTAGTGTGAGATCATTTCTCAAAATGTTTAATGTTTCTTTAGTAGGAATGTTTGTGTACATGTCTTGTATATCAAATGATATAAATTGACATTGGTTTGGAATTTGAATATTTTTTATATTGTGTATCAGTTCAGTAGTGCTCTTTATGCTGTAATTGTAGTCCCAAATGATGTTTTCTTGAATCTTTTTATTTAAATATTTGCATAATTTACAAAATGCACCATCATATAAATTATGCAAATATTACCCACACACTAAATTAATCATATGTTATGTTATTTTCATCTGTTTTATTTTTATTTTATAATTTGTTAATTTATTTTAGGTTATATTATATACTATCTGAAGATGGCCTAAGAGCCGAAACCGGTAATATATTTTTATAAAAAATGAATAAAAGGGTACTTTATTATATTTATCATTTAATTTATTAAAATAGTAGCCCTAACGTGAACTAGTTTATACAACCACTTAAAGTTGTGTTTTTTGCTAGGATTTTTTACATCAAAGGAAGTATATTCTAATATAAGCTAAGTTATCTGTTGTTTCTAGTAACTAAGTTATCTGTAGTTATTATCGCATTTTGGGATTAATTATCTCATCATCCGGTCCAGATGTCAAAAAGCAACTATTTTTTCACTTTCCGTTTGATTAAAATTAAAATTCAACCTTTAAACACATGTAAACATGTTCACAAACATTTTTACATATTGTAATTCCAGCATGTACAGCTCAACAATAAGCATATGGTAATTTTACGTTTCGTGTTGCTAATACATGAAAATATTCGGGATTGTGTTTATATGTATTTATTTGCATTTAAATGTTTTATTTTCAATTTTTAACAAAACAGTAAGGAAATAAAATTGTTGCTTTTTGACATTTCGTTCTAATGATGGTATAATTAATCCAAAAACACATAGTCAACTCAGCTTATATTAATGTAATATTCACATCTGGAGCCAATAACAATGTTTAACAAAAGTGTTTTTCTTTTGCATATAGAAATTTTTGTCCGTACACAAACATAAGAGTGTGAAGGATGGGCAGGTTTTAAGTCTCGAAAAAAATGTAGGTAAATAGGCTATGATAGAAATAAATTACCAAGTAAAATAATTGTAATAAACTTATTTTAGCCATTTGTTTATTGCTTTTCCTATCTTAACAAATTTAAAAAAATCACAAACTGTTTTGTTCTTGCTTACCTAAGACATGTCCTTAAATGATTTGAGAAATTTACATTCACAAACACACACAAAAATAGATCACACCCCTAATTAAAAATAATATACTAAAATTAAAATTAGATAATTTTGGGTATGAGAGAACTAAGGAGGATTCTTAAGCCATCCTTAGTTTATTCAGTGAAAAACATTACAACACTTTTCCAGCTTCCTTACCTGCTATGAACTTGAAATGTCCCAGAACATCACTATTCCCAACAATGTTTGGACCCGATTGAACAATGACTATTGCCTACGAGGGTAGGTTCATCCCACCTACAGGTATTGACAGATTGTAAATAAGAAACTTATTTCGTCCATCAAAACTGATCCACACTATGATGGCTGAGCTAGTATTCGGCAAGAAATTTGATATGCTCAACTGGAGAGCAGTGCATATAGGTGGGTTTCGAGATTTCATGCAAGATTTTGAATCATTATATCAAGATAAATATATCATTTTACTAAGAGGTATAAATATAGTCTGGTATATTCACTGAAGCAAACGTAAAAATGATTAAATCTTTGCTTACTTAGTTATTGACTTGAATAAAACTACATGTGTATATTTATATATAAAAGTATGAATTGAATCAATAAAAGTTCACTGCTTTAAATGGATGGATTAAATACTTTGCTAAAACAAAGTTAAACAATATAAATCAAGTTAACTCACAGTATTTAAGTGACACAAGGACACAATGAGAGCTGACATCTCCTGCAAACCACTGGTAGCTCGGGAGGTCCTGCGAGTGTCATAGAGGAGAGAACTTCTGCTCTTAACTGTCAAAATAATTAAATTTATTTTTATAGCTTTCAACATTCTATCAGTTTACAATATCAGTACATGAGAATCTGTAAATGTTTAGAATTTCTGAATGGACGATCAGGTAGGTTTTGATATTCATCTACTTTTATGCCACTAAATAAAATACAGATTTTTTCCGAATTAGGTAAAAATATGCTCTAATTTCTAAAGAACTTTTCTTTAATCTCTCAACAATGAAAAATGACAAAGATAGTTTTTTCTCTCAGTCAAATTGTTTAATGAACAAATCAGAAAACTCAATTTTATATTACATAATATCGTTCCACATATTTTTTATATTTGACATGATTATTTTTCAATTCACAGTAGTTTTTTTAACAATAATAAGAACACGAATCTGAATAATTTTGATACAAGAACAATTAACATTCATGTAATTGTTTTTAGCTCTCTGGTAAAACATGTTGTTTCCCATGAAAATTTAGTTAATTTTCAAAAATTGTATAAAATATATATTCAGAATTAAAAAATTTTGAAATTGTAAACATTACTATTTTTGGCTGACCTAATTTTTTAACAGGTAGGGACAAGAATTTAACATACAGGAAACAGGTGTGAGGCAGGTAATTTTGATGTTAAACAATGTGTTAATAAATCCTAGTAGTTTATGTAGATATTGTGTGCTTTATATGTGCCTATTACAATATTGTTCCCCAAGGTGACATAAAGCCTAGATCCCTCCCAGACCTCATAATCTTGAAAATTATTCATTTGGATTTTTGTATACCATTAGATAACATTGTATTACTGATGGTCACAACAAATGGATGGAGGTTTGCTCAAGGAACTGGTTCTAACATTATAGAAGTACAAAAGTAGTATTTCTCAGGAAAAGCTTTCTCAAAATCGTTGTTCTTGACTGTAGATCACAGCTTGCAAAGTCCTAAGAATATGGTTCAGACTTGGCAGAGAGCAGTTGTGCGTCACATTGTAGCTAACATAACCTCAAAAGTTAAATCGTTCTGTCCTATGCACTAATTCTGTGTTTATTTCAACTCCTTGTTTATTGAAGTGTTTGTGTGCACAAAAATACTGTTCATCTCTTCCTATTTGTGTTTAGTGTGTGTAGAATTATAATTTGCCAAAGCTACCTAGACTAAAATGGAGAAGCAATTACATTGCTAACCACAGAAAGATAAGTGTTTGAAACCTTTTAGTCGATCTGCAAACAAATTGATGGCTGGAGTAAGAGGTTTTCCCTTAAGATGGTTTTCCAGTTACTTATTTGAAAGAGTGCAATGTGTCAAAGTCAGAAAAACTATGAGTATCTATGGTCAAATAACTTATGGAGAACCCCAGGGTTCTGTCCTTGGACCCGTTTTTTTCTTAATTTATATAAACGATTTGTACAATGGAAATTTTGTTGGTTGGCTTTATTTATAATAATAAGGATGTAAATATATTATTTAAAGAACTTCAAAGGGATTTGCAGTCGATGAGGCTTTGGTTTGATATTAATTACATGACATTAAGTGATAAAACAAAATACATAACTTTTGGTTTACATGAAGATATTTTATTTCCAAGTCCTATAGTTTACCATAATTTTCCTGCAGTAGACAAATATGAACACTTGTAATTATTTTAAATTAGATCAAGTAAAAAGAATTTAGTATTTGAGATTAGTGATAGACGATAGTTTATCTTGGAAATGTCATACTGCTAATTTGAAAAAATTACCTTTATGTTAGTTAACGAAAATTTTATTTTTTTACGACAGTACTGCCTGAAAAATGTCCTACTTTTTGTGTAACACACTCTTATTGGATCTAAAATAAGTTACAGGATTGCATGATGGGGGAGCCTACCTTACAACACTTTACCTGATTACAATTTTACAAAAACATTTTGTAAGTTTAATAGGGACATGGACAAAATTTGAAAACTCATGGCCAATTTTTATAAAACTGAAATTCTTCCACTGCCCAGTCTTTACGTGCTCAAAGTTCTGAAACTGTTTTATATGGGAAGCTCAGCTAATAACATGGCAGTCACTTTTAATTATGATATATGAAGAATTTTTGTTCTAGTTTCTAAATTCAACTTAAACATACACTAAAATTTTTTTCTGTAGCACTATACTAAGATTTTTTTAAATTGTCAACAAAGAAATTGGCGAGTATTTAAACTTGCACAATGTTTACAGAAGTTAAAATTATGGTTGTTTGGTCAAGAAAATATCGAAAGGCACTTAAAAATTATAAAGTAATAGGAATTTACTTTTTATTCTCTGAGCTTGTATTATTTGGCGGTTTTAAAACAATTGAGTTATGCTGTTATATTTTAGATGATTATTCTTCTCGAACCTATATATGCTTTAGTAATTTTAATGTATATGTTTATAGTAGCAAAAAGTGTATTTATAATCAAAATACTGTTCTGATTATAAATACTTTTATTCTAATGTTACCTTAAATTAAAAGTTATATTAAAGCAGTAGTGTTTAGTTCATTTTTATTTGTTTATTAATTTTTGTTTGTATATCTATAAAGTATGTATGTTTATGTACATGTCTATATGTGTATAAATGTACATATTGTTTAGTTAACTGTATATGTTTGTATTTTATCTTATTTAAATTTAATTTTATAACGGCTTGGAGAAACAAAGTTTTGTTTTGTATGGATTTAGTTATAAAGTTATTGTTGTTAATTTAAGGTGACTGGACCCACATCTGCCATTTCTCTTTTCTTGTGATGATAAAAATGATGGTAACCCCAATTCAGGTTTTTTCCTAGGGGAGTCACTAGTGATGAGACGAGGCGAGTAAAAAGTACTCGCTGGCACCAATAGCATGGCTCCTACTTTCTTTTTCTAGAAAGAACTCATCGATTAATAGAGATAGAGTGAATGAAAGAATTTTATATTGTAGTAGAAATGAGAATTTGAAAGACATCAAGGTAAAAGTTGAGAGCAAGAAAACTGATCAAGTTAGATATTCTGAAAGGCAAGGAAAGTAAGGTGATCTGGGAAGAAAGTACGAGAGAATGTACAAGTTGACTGTATCCTAATGTGGGTATCAAAACCGATCAAAAGAAATATTCTGAAAGGAAAGGAAAGGAATGTGATCTGGGGAGAAAGTACAGAGGATGTACGGATTTACCATATCCTAATGTAGGCATTAAAAAATTATCAAGTGAAGTATTTTGGAAGGAAAGGCAAGGAAGGTGATCTGGGAAGAAACAACAGATTGGATTATAGAAACTATTTTAATAGGAAGGCTAACGATAAATAAAGTTTTTAGTTGGCAGCTGGCATAGCTATGAGATAACCTAAGGCAACTTACAAAAGTGAATGATGATATGATATATTTAAATGCCATCTAAATCAGAAAAGGGACTTCAAAGGTATTAGACTTGTGTTTCCCAACCTGTGGTACGCGTACTACTAGTGGTACACAGAGGCCACTGTGGTAGTACGCGTACACTAGTGGTACACAGAGGCCACTGTGGTGGTACGCGTACACTAGTGGTACACAGAGGCCACTGTGGTGGTACGCGTACCACTAGTGGTACACAGAGGCCACTGTGGTGGTACACGTACACTAGTGGTACACAGAGGCCA
Source organism: Stictocephala bisonia (assembly GCA_035578905.1). Lineage (NCBI taxonomy): Eukaryota > Metazoa > Arthropoda > Insecta > Hemiptera > Membracidae > Stictocephala > Stictocephala bisonia. The sequence goes on along the minus strand of JAQJVL010000548.1, from coordinate 473,418 downwards.
CTGTGGTGGTACACGTACACTAGTGGTAGACAGAGGCCACTGTGGTGGTACGCGTACCACTAGTGGTACACAGAGGCCACTGTGGTGGTACGCGTACACTAGTGGTACACAGAGGCCACTGTGGTGGTACGCGTACCACTAGTGGTACACAGAGGCCACTGTGGTGGTACGTGAACAAGACTTTATCAAAAGAAGCAGAACAGAAAAATGTATTGTAGTTTCCAACACTTGAGAATATTGTGGAAAAATGACCTCAAACTGAGTCCTGCACTTCTGACAGATATCAAAACACACTGTCTTGGATTGATTCAAAGATACAACCTACATTTTCCTGAAGGCTTCAGTAAATATTCCTTGATCCAAAACACGTTTACTTGTATAGAAATGGCACTAGAAAACTATACTGCAACAGAAAAGGAACAATTTTATGAACTAAATTGTGACTCAGAACTACAGCAAACATTTTCTAAAATGTTGCTCGTGGACTTCTGGGTTAAAAGGCGTGGGGACATCATACAAGTAGCTGACAAAGCAGTTAAATTTTTACTTCAATTCACAACTTCATACTTGTGCGAAACAGCATTCTTCACTTGTGTATCTTAAGAACAAATATTGGAATATACTCATTAGTATCATTCTTCAAGCTCGTTTCTTACTGGATGGATATATAAATTTTATGTTATAAGATTAACAAACACTCCAGTAAATAAATTTTAATTGTGTAAGGCCTTTCGGTAACAAAGTTACCATCTTCAGACAACCAAACTATAACCAGACTAAATTTTACATTGTTTACATTTCATTGATTTAAAAAAACACATGATAAAATGAAAATAAAACATGTGGAATAATTTAAATAAGAAAATAATAAAAAAAATATATAAAAATGGTATACATTTAAAATAATAATGGTGAATTTTCAAATGTTCCTGGTTGGTTATTAACTAGAATTTCTTTGAATTTTTTTATATATAAGTTTTCATAAGCATCTAATTGTTCTTTATTTTGAACTTCTTTTAGTAAATTACATTTTATAAAATTATGGTTGAAATTGATGCAATGTTTTGCTATTGCTGATTTCTCCTCTTGATAATTTTTAAAATGGTATTTGTGTTCTTTTAATATTGTTGAAATTTTTCTTTTGGTTTGACCAACATATTTTTTATTGCAATTGTCACATTCAATTTCATAAATTCCAGACTTTTCTCCATTTTTAATTTTGTCCTTTGGATTTCCAAGTAAATATTTTAATTTTGATGTACATTTAAATGATAAATTTACATTAGAGTGTTTCTTAAAACTTTTTTTCATTATGTTTGAAAAAGATCCATATGTAACACTTTTACAAACAGACTTTTCATTTTTGGGTAATAGTGTTGTTCGGTTTTGTTTTTCAATTTTTTGTCTTTTCTTATTTATCATTTTTGTAATCATATTTGGGTTGTAGCCATTAAAAATTGCGGTTTCTTTGATTTTTGTAATTTCTTTATTGAAGTTTGAGGTAGATAAAGGTGTATTAAGTAAACGATGAATTAATGAATGGAAAAAGAACAAAATATTTCCAAAATTTATAAAAATTAACATTTCTATTAAAACTCCAGTAACAGAGAAAGTTCTCCACAATGCAAAAACAAATTGGCTCAATTTAGAAATTAAATATTTATACTCAAAACAAGAAAACTCTGAATTACAAGGCATGGAATTACACCTTAAAATCACTAAACAACTTAATTATGTTAATTATACAAATTTTCAAGAAAATTATATTTCAATTTTACAAAGTATTGAATATAAACATCAACACAAACTACAAAAACTAAAAAATAAGTTCAATTGTTTAATGATAAATAATTCAGTTACAAATGAAAATATACTACCGATTGATTTGTCAACTGAATCAAACCAATTAATTAAAAATTTATCTTCCCAATCTTTCAATGAAGATGAAATCAATCTCTTACAAAAAGGCTAAATTTTAATATTCAATCAACAAAAAGAAAAGAAAAAGAAAACATATTTATCGATGTAGAATCAAATATCAAATATCTAAAACATAATGAAAAATCAGCAACATATGATGTTTTAAATGCTATAAAACATAAAAATCTCAATACAAAGGAAGGAAACAATAAATATACAAATATTGTGAAACAGTTAAAAGAAAAAGATGTTTTTTAACTAAAAGCTGATAAAAGTAATACAATTGTGATACTTGATAAAAATGAATATTTTAATAGAGTTCATCAAATGTTAAATTAAGGTCCATACATTAAGATTGAAAGAAACCCTCTGATGAAATATATATCATCAACATCATCTGCTTTAAAACAATGCAAGAATATCATTACAAAAGAAATATCAAAAAAATTAACCATTTCTAATCCAAATATTCCAAGACTTTATTGCCTACCAAAAATCACAAACCTGGCAATAAGATGTGTCCAATAGTTTCATGTATTAATAGTCCTACATACTTACTATCAAAATGGTTAGTTCAAGAACTACAACAATATACATTTCCTGCAACATTTTCTATTAAAGATAGATTTGAATTTTTGAATATGACTAAAAATGTAAGACTTGAAGATAATGAATATTTAATATCTTTTGATGTAACCCTACTTTACCCAAATGTACCTATACAAGAAACTACTGATATAATAAAAAAACTGGTTAATTTCCTTAAATATTGAACAAGTAAAAATTGATGAATATATATTACTAATAAACCTCTGCATGTCACAAAATACTTTTCAAATAAATAATGAATATTACAACCAAATAGAGGGAACACCTATTTGATTTTTTGTCATACTATACACATTATATCAACTAAGTAACAATTATATGATAGTTTTTTTTTTAGTTTTCGTAATTTGTCCGGCTTTTTACAAATAAAAAAAGAGATCGTATAATTTTCTCTTAGTTTATATAATGTATATACTATGACAAAAAATCATAATATATACATAGTATATCATACTATATGCCAGCAGCCACAAGATTATGACCCACCTGCCAACCCATACACATACATTGATATGATCCACCCACCCACACATACACGTAAAGTGGTAATGACCCACCCATGCACGTACATTGGTATTTACCAAACCGCCCACCCATACGCGTACAGAGGTATTCTTGTTTCATTGCCAATATATTTTAAAGCAATTTTGAACAACATGCAAAACATACGTTAAATTACTTCCCTAGAATTAATTCGATATGTAGATGACATTTTTGCAATTTTTAATAGTAACGAGAATCTTCCAAATTTTATAAAAGATATAAATGCATTTTATCCAACCATAAAATTTACTTATGAAATTGAAAACAACTACTCCATTCCCTTTTTAGATATCCTTCTTAAAAGAAATCAAACATTTGGTCACAATGAATTCGATATTTATAGAAAACCAACACAAAATTTAAGATTCATACCAATTGATTCATTCCATCCAGCATCTCAAAAAAGAGCAACATACCATTCAATAATTCATCGTTTATTTAATACACCTTTATCTACCTCAAACTTCAATAAAGAAATTACAAAAATCAAAGAAACCGCAATTTTTAATGGATTACAAACCCAAATATGATTACAAAAATGAAAAATAAGAAAAGACAAAAAAATTAAAAAAAAAACCCAACAACACTATTACCCAAAAATGAAAAGTCTGTTTGGAGAAGTGTTACATATGGATCTTTTTCAAACAATGAAAAAAGTTTTAAGAAATGCTCTAATGTAAATTTATCATTTAAATGTACATCAAAATTAAAATATTTACTTGGAAATCCAAAGGACAAAATTAAAAATGAAGAAAAGTCTGGAATTCATGAAATTGAATGTTTGTTAATCTTATAACATGAAATTTATACTCATTAGTGTCGAAAAAGATCTTCGTTTAAGACTGAGCAATCTTAGACCAGACATTCACAAGTTGACTTCTAATCTTCATGATCATCCTAAATGAAGATTTTTGTTATATTTTTTTGTATTTTCCTTCCAGTGTAATCGTATAATGTGTTTTATATTTTTATCTTACTGTATACCTGTATGGATTCTTTGTTCATATCAATTAATAAAGTAATATAATACTACGCAGAATTTTATTTTTCATACTTGTGGTTGGAAAATGGGTTTGTTATGTTAGCAAAATAATACATAATTAACACAATCCATCTACAATTACCTCCAGGTGACTAAGTGGTATGCAAAATATTTTTTTCATGTGAAGTGGTACGCAAGGAAAAAGGGTTGGGGAACACTGCATTAGACTATACGAACAAAAAGATCTTGAGAACCATAAAGAAGATTTTGTAGTAAATCTAAGACAGCATAAATATTGAGGCCATTTTTATTTCTAATCATATGGGAGTAGGATGTGATAACAAAGCTAAGTGTATTTAAACTATTGAGGAAGATCCACTGGATTTTCAATAAAACCCAATGAGAATAATGAGAAACATCATGAAAATTTGAAGTAGGAAAGATGCTGAAATGAACAGAATAACAAATTTAAAACACCTGCATGTCGACCCAAACCTCAAAGAATCTGTCAACACGCTAAAAGACAATTTTCTGTTTAATTCAAAAGAGAGATAATGCGACGCATTTATGATTCAAAATATATGATTTTATTAGTATTGTTTTTTCAGTTTTTTGTTTTTTCTTCATCTTATTATGTTAAAAGGCAATAAAGCTTTTCATTTCAAAATTGCCATATGATTTGTTTACCTCCATATGATGATATTAAAAGAAATCACACACTTACTTTCATTCTCATTGTGTTTGTAATCACTCTGAAACTGAACCTCTTCTTCTTCAAGAGAGATGTTGATGAAAGCAGAAGTAGACACCCCCAAACTCTGGTTGTAAAAAGGCAAAAAGGAATGATGTTCAGAACATTCAACCCCAGTAACAATGTTATTGTCCACAAACTGTCTGCATGTCAAGTTGGATACTATTGGACTCCATTTGTGGTATTTCTGAAATTATAAATAATTCCTCAAATGTATTAAACTTAATAAACATTAAACAAACTACAATTTTATACATTTATGAATCACACTCATTATCTTATTCCAACTCATGTACTCAGGGTAGAGAGAGGAACACAATATCAAAGATATCAGTTCTTCTTGAGTATTCATTGTATGAGATTTCAAATCATAAGATGATGTGATTAGAATCCATGGAGAATATCTTATGAAGGATTCAAAAGAAAATAAGATCATGAACATTTGTCTTAAGTCTTTAAATTATCAACAGAACCCTTTTCTTCATACCAGTGGCATAACAGTTTTTTCGGGCCCCTCTGCAAAAATTTGAGACAGGCCCCTTCTCTTTGTCAGGCCTAATCACGCTCGTCTCATTTTCACCAAACACTTTACGGATTAGTTTAAGTGAACATAAACCATAGTCAGCTCATAGCTTTTAAATTGAAGCAAATTAGTTTGATCGAAATGGTATTACCAAATAGGCTTAGGCAAGATGTAATAGCAACAAACGGTAAAGAATTCCATACACAAACATTTTACTTAGTTATTTTTATTCATAATATACTTACAAGATATAGTATGAATATCTGTTTTTCATTATATTATTAACGGATCATAATATTATTAATGATGTCATTTTCTATGAAAAAATAAGGTCAAAAAAGAAACAATTTTATGGATCTTAAGAATTTTGAAAATACAACAGTTCAAATTACTAATAATTATTAATCATATTTGATTAATAATTATCGGTAAATCTCAAGGGTGCCTATAAAATACATTCTAGGGAGAGGCAGGTCTACCGGGGGTAAAGGAGGGGTTCGGGGGTCCTCCCGGGAAATTTTTTCAAAAATTCACCCCTAAAACACATTTTTTTAGTATTGTGGAATTATGGTTTACCATATTTTGTTGACTAAAATTTATTCATACATTTACAATAATATTGTAAAATTAGTGCAATATTAGAAATTAGTTTCTTTACTACAAGCTGAAAAATAAATTACAATTTAAAGAAGGTCTTAATTTTTAAATTTCAAACTGAGTTTGGGACAGTAATTAAACACACATTAAATAAACGCTACTTGTATTTAGCCACAAAACTTACAATTCAACATTATACATAACTGAAAAGAGAAAAGTAACATTTTTGTCTAAAACACAAACTGCCCATACTTTTCTTTTCTTTAGGCTAAATATATAATTTAACAATCATTATTGGTCAATTCACAAAAAATTAATAGTTTGTTGAAAAAAACAAATTGTAAATATATTTTTTATTACCAAATTTATTTACCATGACGTTTTACTTAAACTCAGGCGACTTGGCTCGAAGTCTGTGCACACTGAGGAGACACAAGCTTGAAAGGAGATTTTCTACCATAGTGCTCCTTAACCAAGTCTTTACCTTCTCCCATTTATCATGTTATTTACTTAGCCCTGACTTTCACGTATGGCGAGTGCTGCAAAAGGCCACTAAAGAGGTTGGATTGTGGTGCCTAACATCTCCTTACCACACACAGAGGCATACACGCGTGCACTCACCCGCCTCGCATTCTAGAGGGAGCTTGCAACAAGAATTAAGCTGTAATATTTTTAGAAACTAACATAATGTATACAATTTTAAATACTGACAAGCGACAGAATCTCAGTTTATCCAAAATAACTGTATAACAACATTTTTTCTTTATTGAGAAGCAGTCTAGTTTCTTTTCCTGGAAGCCAAAGTTCTTCTACTGGGGGCCATGCCCCCCCTGCCCCCAAGAATGGGCGCCCTTACAGCATTGCCCTTGCTGAAACCTTACAGCATTTTTGAAGCAAAAGTTTCAATAATTTTACATACATCAATACTTTTGACAATTTTATTTTCTATACTGAGGATACTAAGTCCATGCCGTCTTTCTTGGCACATCGAACTTCTCAAATAATTTTTTATAAGTTTGAGTTTAGAGTACGATCGCTCAGCTCAAGGTACAGTAACTGACATTGTTAAAATTAAAATATAAGCAATGCACATGTCAGGTATGCTGCAATTAACATTGTAGTTTTGTATTAGTAAAAAAACTGCGATCTCATGGATTGTATTTTTCTTTAATGTAATTTTTTAAGCCTCTCCTAAAACTTGAAAGTTCAAACACAAACTCTGAAGACAAGTCCTCACTGTGTTGTTGATAGAGCTCGTTTGCTTTCTCAACGAGTGTTCCATCTGATACTGAAGACAACAAACTCAGGAGTTAATATTTTAAGGGTATGTATATGCTGTCGGCAATTTTGTTTTAATCCCATAAGAACAATGTTATTTGCGAATCCATATTTTTTTCATAATTTATTGATCAAAAGTTTTTACAAACTTCACTTGCCAGTTCATATGGGCCTGCAGGCCTGTGCGTGAACTTTATTCAACAAGTGAAGTACCAACCGTTGGCCCAAGTGGGGATTCGAACCTTGGAATTTACCCTCCGCAGTCCGAAGCCCTAACCAATGAGCCACCATTATACCAATATTTGTAATGCGTTTATTGCAACCAACTTGTGTGAGCGATTGGTCAAGGCCACAACAATGATTTAAACATTGGACTGGGCCTTGTTACGTCATCAGCGTCCTGCTCTTCTCCCTCGCCGACACAGAGTCGACTTGTGCCCGAGGGAGGAGTGAGGCGATGCTGAGCGTTCATGGTTCCCACCATGGTAAGTACAGTGTATTATGTTTTCTAATTTTTTTTTTATTTCAATTTCTCACCCATCAATTCACCATTTCAAAGTGACAATAATTTCTTTAACACCTGAAAACCCCTTTTTATTTTAAAAATTTTATAGTAAGGGCCTTGACCAATTTGTTCTGTCCTGTTCCTGCAGGATGGTGAGTCGCAGTTTCAGTTATTGCATTCCTCAGCTTGCCCAGGATCTTAAATAGGGCAATTGTCTTGTTATTAAATTTAACTTATGTGTTTCAGTATATTGAAATGTTATTATAATAAATAATATAATGTATCAGCCTACTTGTTTATTACCTCTAGTCTTGGGGTCCTGAAAACCTGCGGTTTCTCAAATACCATGACAGCAAGTTGTGTATGAGGTGTAATTTTAATTTTATTATATTGCTCATTGGGTTTACTTTTGATATTTTGAATACATACTCCTAGTTCTGAAAAAAATTATAAAAAAGTATCTTCAGACTAAATATTTTTATAATTTTTTCTATAAAACTAATTAGGGATCCGCAAAAAAGTTACAAAGCATAATTTCATTCTTGATTAAATGTAATGTGTTTGGAAAAAATCTGTTTGAAAAAACTGTTTAGTTTGAGTACGCATGATTGTATGTCCAGTTCGAAAATAACATTGTTCTTATGGGATTAAAACCAACATGGCCGACAGCCTCTGCAGACTCTTAAACACATTGGTAATGTTTGTCATGCCCTCAAACCGAACCCAAAATGTCTATTGTGTGCGTTATCCACAGTTATAATAGCTCTAGCACTTTGCTGCCCTGCCCTGGTGGTGTATGTCTGCGTGCTTGCAAGCAAGCCGAGTAATTCTTCATGAAATATGCATCATTTCACTTGTAGAATGTCCAAAGTGCAAAAATCTATATTTTGGAATTTCGCTATTATATGATTAAATAACTCTGTACTAAATTAATAATATCACTTAAGTATTTTGTATAATCAAACTATAAGATAGTTGATATAATTACTAGCAGTGTGAATATTTTCAGTACATCCCTACGTTAAATTAATTTTTCTGCCTCACAGCTTATGGGCCCGCAACTGTGGGCCCCACCGCACCGCAGGACTTGCGAGCCCGGCCCTGGCTGTTACGCCCCTGCTTCATACCAAGGATTCCACATTACATTGGAATTAGTTAATATTCACTATTTAATCAATTTCTTCACTCATGATATAAATTACATGAATGAGAAATTCTCAATATGTTAATTAAAATATTGAGATCAAAATAAAATTAACTATATAATGTTATGATTGTTTAAAAAAAATTCTAAGACTGATATAATTTACCGTTTGAAAAACATATGTAGCTGTGGGAAGGATAGAGAGCAACTGATGTCTGAAATGGCAGGTGGAAAGTGTCTTCTGTTTGCTGATGACAAGAGTGGTACCATTTATAGCCTCTAGCCTGTAGTCTGTAATACATTCTCCATTTATATCTCTCTGTAACATTTAGTTAATACAGATTAAACTCAATTTTTAAGAAAATAATGACAAGTTTGCAAGTAAACGTAATAAATATGAACTTGAAGTATATGACACAAGAAAGAATCTACATTATTACAAACTCTATTGAACAGTTTGTCTTTTTCAACAATAAATGATACAAGACTTACACTAAAACTAGATTAACTATTGGAGTGAAACATAATAGAGGATTTGAATGTTGAAATTGTAAACATTCTATAACAAATCTAAAAACATGATTCTTGTTCAATCTAAAATTGTGAAATATTACAGAAACCCAACTTAACATAAAAAAACGAGATCTTAACAATTTCTCCTGTTTCAAAATCTTCAGGTGTACTTACTAACTTAGTATACATCTAAAACAATTTTTTTCTCAACCCATACTAAATCAGAAAAGACTTAATACTACATGCTAGATTCTAAAGATTACTGTTGAAAGTCAAAAGTTCTTAAAAAACTATCACACATAACATAATTATACAAAATATAATACATAATATGAAATACAAAAGAAATGCAAAATATGAAATCAGTCAACAAAACACAGAGCAAGTTATTAAATAGACCAAATATTCAATGACATACAAAAATAAATACAAAATATGAAAAAAATCAACAGAGCATAGATCATGTTATTAAACAGACAAAGTATTCAATAAAACACAAAATAAATGCAAAAATATGAAAAAACTCAACAAAACATAGAGCAGGTTATTAAATAGACAAAATATTCAAATTAACCAACCAGCTTCCAACCATTGAGGCAGGAGGAAGGAGTCTTCGCACCACTACACTCACGAGATCAACTCACCACAACCGTCAAAGACAAACTGAATCCTTGCGGTAAGCCAATTCGTGACGAGTTGTGGGAGGTAGCCCCCTCCAAGCGATGCCTAGGTGGACTGTGCAAGATGATTGGGGGAAGGGGTGTTGTAATCGTCCCTGTGTTTTTGAACAATTCTGTTGTGTTTGAAAGTATGTTTTTGTTTGATATTTCCTCATGACGAGCCTCCTAGCTAGTGTTCCCGGGGACAAGGTAAATAACTACCTCCAAGCGGATCTAGGGGCAAGGGCGTCAGGGCAGGGGCCTGATGGGTGTTGGTTTGTAAAATGTTCATGTTTTGTGTCCTACATTTATTGTTGTGGGTGTTCTGGGACATGCCTCCAAGCTAGAATCCCAGGTACAAGACAAATGATACTCCCTCCAAGCGGACCTTGGGGCACCGGCTTCTCAGTTTCATTGGGTGAGTTGTATGTGTGGGGACAGGTCTTGCTGTATGTGGTTTTTTATTTTTGTTAAAATGAGACTTTAACAGAGGCAACCAAAGTGGTCTTACCTCTAAGCTACTTTGGCTAATTGGAATTTGATTCAACTTAATTAAAGTCCCTTCTATACACTTTCTTTTATAGTAATGTGATTCATGGTGTAATATTTTTGCCTCATTCCATAAAAACTTGTGTTCATTCTCCCATGCATGTTTAACTAATTTAGAATGTTGTGTTTCACCATTTTTTGTGTTGTTTTTGTGTTCATTTATGCACACAGAAAGTGGGCGTTTAGTTTCTCCTATGTATTCCCTATCACATTAACACTTCTGTGTTTATGCAATTAGTAATGGTATTAAACCATACTGAAAACATTTGTGTAAATTGCTACATATAAAAATAATTTTCTACATTTATAAATGTAATGAATCACAGTAGATGAATTAATGAAAAGCAGGCCAAACAAAATTATCAAGTTACGTCCAAAATGCGAGTTGTTTGTTATTTTCTTTCTCTATTGTTAGTTTTATAGTTTGGGATATGTTATTTAAGTGTTCTTTGAAATCGTCTAGTTTCTGTTATCCATGAATCCAGATGACAAATGTGTCATCTACATACAGAAGCCACACTTTTGGGCTGAAAACTGCAGAAACAATTGCTTTCTGCTCGAATTCCTCCATGAAAATGTTGGCAAATATAGGTGACAGTGGAGACCCCATTATCATACCTTCACCTTGGTGATATATGTGACCATTTAGTGTAAACTAATTTGTTTCAGTGCACAGATGTAAGAGTTCCATAATTATGTAAACAGGTAGGTTAGTTCTTTTTTTAAATGTAGGATAGTGTGTTAATCTGGTTTCAATGATGTTGAGTGTTTCCTTAACTGGTATGTTTGTGAACAAACTCTCTACATCAAAACTCACTAATAATACCATCATCTGATACCAGCATGTCTCTAGTCATTTCTACAAAGTGTTTGTAACGTGCGTGTTTGTGTTGCCAGACAGTGGTTTTAGTATGGGCAGGAGATGATTACAAAGTTCTCATGTTGGCGAATTTTTAGAGCTTACAATAGGTCTCAAAGAAAAGTTCTGTTTGTGTATTTTTGGTAGCCCATACATGTGTGGTGTTTTTGAGTGATATGGTGTAAGTTTTGTTCTTTGTTTATCTTTGAAATATTTTTTATGTTTCGTAATGTTTTTCATATTTTGGCCTCAAAGCTTTTTGTTGGATGTTTTTTTAATAAAGTGTAAGTCCCTGAACTTAAAAACCTCCTCAATTTTTGTGTTGTAGTTATTTTTATTCAGTATTACAGTGGCATTAACTTTGTCTGAGGGAAGAACTTTAATGTTTTCATCTTTTTTAATACTACTGTTGGTAGAAATATTAGGTGTAGTAGGCTTTAAGTTTTTTAGTGCTAGGCTGGCTTCTTTTCTGAACTGATCAGACACCTCCTCAGGTAGCTGAGGCATTGCCGAATCAATGCCAGTAATGAAATGTAACTCCTAAGCACGTTTATGTGTTTGGGAGTTACAGCAAAATTTAATCCTTTTGACAAAATGTTGTATTCATTATTGTTGAATGTTCTATCTGAAAGATTGACAACTGTTTTGTTGGTTTTGTCACATGCATGGTATGCTCCCCCACCTGCTGGTTGAGTGACCTCAAGGCAGGTAGGGTGGCATTCCATGTGACTGTTGTTTATTTTGATGTAAGTTACGTGTTTCTTGTTGACTTCCAAATTGTTAAGTTTGGTTATTTCTGTATTTTTTGTTCTGTATTTCTGTCTTTCCACTAATTTGTTTAGGGATATGTTAATGTTTTGGAATTCAGGTCCTATGATTTGAGCTAAGGTGGAAGTGTCCCTATCTATCTGGTTTTGCAGTTCTGATTTGTTCCGTAAGTGAAATTTTAGATGGTCCATTACAAGTTTTTTGCTAGCTGATGTAACTATACTTTTTGCCCTGTAACTAAAATAAGGCGATTTAAGTAATAATCCCTTTGGTATCAACTCTTCTTTCAATAACACTGTACTTGTATGGGAGTGTGGGTAGATCAATACAAGTACAGTGTAGGGGAAGGTGGGTAGGTCAATACAAGAGTGGGTGGATTTTGTTTGTGACTGGATGAATATTTTTTCTTTTCTTTTTTTTGAAAGGAGAGGCCGATCTCTTTCTTAACCGTATTCTGCCCATTCCTCATAGATTATTGTTCTGTGCGAGGAACTTATTCAGACAGAGTAAGGGGGCGAACCAGTGCGGTAAACAGTGAATATTACTGATAAATCTTTCAGTCCGTGAATATTACTGATATGTTACAGGCCGTATTCGAACGAGCGCTATCTCTAACCCAAGCCCTAAGTCCTGACACCTTAGATCTCTCGACCACTGTCTAGCCAACAAGATAGATTCTTTGTGTAGATGAATGAATGGATCAATAATACATTAATTAATGTATATATCATGGTATGTGCCACTATAGAGCATTCAGTAATTTTATTGGAAGCTTCAATAAGCACTGCCAAATAGCAAGTTTCTTGATAATTTTGTTTGGCCTGCTTTTGATTAATGTCTACTGTTATAAAACTTTTAATTACGTTTTTAATGTAGAAAATTATTGTTATATGTAGCAATTTACACAAATGTTTTCAGTATGGTTTAATACCATTACTAATTGCATAAACTAAGAAGTGTTAATGTGATAGGGAATACATAGGAGAAACTAAAAGCCCACTTTCTGTCTGCATAAATAAACACAAAAACAACACAAAAAATGGTGAAACACAACATTCTAAATTAGTTAAACATGCATGGGAGAATGAACACAAGTTTTTATGGAATGAGGCAAAAATATTACACCATGAATCACACTACTATAAAAGAAAGTGTATAGAAGGGACTTTAATTAAGTTGAATCAAATTCCAATTAGCCAAAGTAGCTTAGAGGTAAGACCACTTTGGTTGCCTCTGTTAAAGTCTCATTTTAACAAAAATAAAAAACCACATACAGCAAGACCTGTCCCCACACATACAACTCACCCAATGAAACTGAGAAGCCGGTGCCCCAAGGTCCGCTTGGAGGGAGTATCATTTGTCTTGTACCTGGGATTCTAGCTTGGAGGCATGTCCCAGAACACCCACAACAATATATGTAGAATTGTTCAAAAACACAGGGACGATTACAACACCCCTTCCCCCAATCAACTTGCCCAGTCCACATAGGCATCGCTTGGAGGGGGCTACCTCCCACAACTCGTCACGAATTGGCTTACCGCAAGGATTCAGTTTGTCTTTGACGGTTGTGGTGAGTTGATCTCGTGAGTGTAGTGGTGCGAAGACTCCTTCTTCCCGCCTCAATAGTTGGAAGCTGGTTGGTTAATTTGAATATTTTGTCTATTTAATAACCTGCTCTATGTTTTGTTGAGTTTTTTCATATTTTTGCATTTATTTTGTGTTTTATTGAATACTTTGTCTGTTTAATAACCTGATCTATCATCTGTTGATTTTTTCATGTTTTGCATTTATTTTTGTATGTCATTGAATATTTGGTCTATATAATAACTTGCTCTGTGTTTTGTTGACTGATTTCATATTTTGCATTTTTTTTGTATTTCATGTCATGTATTATATTTTGTATAATTATGTTATGTGTGATAGTTTTTTAAGAACTTTTGACTTTCAACAGTAATCTTTAGAATCTAGCGTGTAGTATTAAGTCTTTTCTGATTTAGTATGGGTTGAGAAAAAAATTGTTTTAGATGTATACTAAGTTAGTAAGTACACCTGAAGACGGCAGGAGTTTGTTATACCTGTTGAAACGTTGTGGTTGTTTCTTAAACACTCAAAGCATTGGAAAACTCCAAATATTATCTACATATCATTACAGATTTGTTTATAATAATTATGAGTCATCTTATTAAATACTCTATGCATCCTTATGGCCCTACACATGAACGCTGATAGACCTCACAACCTAACCTGCACCAAGCATTATGAAGTTAACCTTACAAATTGGCCTTAACATGATGCAGAAGAACATTAAAGCAAATATCATTCATATAGCTTAATCAACATAGTTCATGCTTAAAGATTTAACCTGTTTCATGCATGATTAAGAACCTTGCAGCGTAGGCGAAGGTTCGAACCTGGTCACGAAAGCTAACAGAAGTTTTGTCAGCAAGAAAGTTGTAGATAATGACTTGAACCATCATTTTTATTCATAACATTTTTTTTGGCATGGATAGTTTTCTCATAATTTTCAGTTTAAGACAGCAGCCTGAGCTGATTCCGCACACTGTGAGGCTACATCTGTGCTGCTGCTTGAAATCAATTTGGTACTTATCGTCAGACCAACAGCTGTTTTTTATCAATGCATAATCAACATAACACATGAATTATTATGTGTTAAATCTAAATTATGGTATTATGTTTTACATTTGAAAGTACCCATTTAGACAAATAGTTCATTGTTGTGAAATAATGTAAACAGTTGCAGTATACTTAAAGCCTTAGTTTTACAATTGTGAGTTTTATATCCAACTCACAACTTACTTTAAAGTACAATAGAAGATAATAATTCATTTTTGTGAAATAATATAAACAATTGCAGTATCTTAAAGCCTTAGTTTTATATTTGTGAGTTTATATCTAATTTACAACTTACTTTAAAGACAAAAATTCATCCAAAAAGGTTTTAACTCAGATTTAATAAAATTTGAGAAAAAGATAAAGTCTAACAGAAGTAATTTTATATTGGCAACAAATTTATTCATGGTGGATAAATCTATAAAGATAATATGTAATTTTTTTGACGTGAACAATAGCATAGATTACCATAAGACCATTTTGTAATATATCTTGAATAATAGGCTAATTTTGAATTTGATGTCAATTTACTCTTCATAATTATTTGTTTGTTAAAAAAAAAAAATTATAATCTCTCTGGTCATTATTATGCTACCGTACTTGAGAAACTCTTCCTTCTCAAAAATTACAATCAGGCGTGATAAAACACTATATCACAAATATATAGCCAATTTGTAGGCTACAGTTCATAATAGACAATTTTTTCAAATAAAGTAATTTACTGTCTATATTTTCCAGCATTACCACATAAAACATAATTTTATGTATAAAAACTAACTCTGCTGATGATGCTATTCTGATACATTATATTTTTAGAGAAACAGACCAGGATGCTGCAGATTTCATTTTTTAGGCTAAATAAATAACATATTGTGCTTAATTTTTTCATAAGTATTTGTTAATGTTTTAATCTACTCAAACTTACATGTTTTAAAAACGATTGTTAACGAAATGGAATATGACAAGCAGTACATGAAATGTAGCTAGCTGTGAAATAAGATTAGATTAAATTCAGTATTCTGCTGTCTTATCTGTGAAAAGTGATACCTTAAGCATATTTTTTAGATGTGTTTTGACAGCCATACACTACACAATTATGAGGACAGAAATACAGCTACTGTATGAAAATATAAATACTAATAAAACTATATACAGTGAATTAGAAATCATACATTACAAAAGGAGGCATTTTGAAGATAAAATGATACAATTAAACCCATTATATGGAACTATATACACTAATAAAACATAATTAGTGTGAATAAGATAAACACACAATAAAAACAAACAATTAAAACATCCACAACAGAGCTCAGCACAAGGTCAGTGATGATTTATGTGTTGTTTGAAAGTTATTTGTTAGCATTGGATTTTCATGATTGGTAGACAATTTTTGGAGATTTCCAATGCTTTAATTGTTTAAGGAAACAAACACAATGTTTCGACAGGTATGACACATGACAGGAGTTTGTGATACCTGTCGAAACAAACACAATGTTTCGACAGGTATGATACATGACAGGAGTTTGTGATACTTGTCGAAACGTGGTTGTTTCCTTAAACACTTTAAGCACTGGAAATCACCAAAAACTGTCTGCCAATCATGATTTATGTCTTCTGTTGTTATGAGAATGTAGGCCAGAAGTGCGAAGACTTACGTAGTTGAACCTCAAGGTGCTGGTCCTCCCTCTTGGTCTATTTCCCAAAGTCCTATCACTTCCAGATTTCTTCTCAGACTCCCTTTTTATTCCAAACTCTTTCCCTAGTATCTCATCCCCCTGCCACTCGCTGGACATGCCTACATTTTGGGAAATCACCAATCAAATATTATCAGTGGTCCTTTTGCGGATCATCCTGTAGGCCCGTTTGTTTTGTGAGGAGAGGGACCGTCTCCCTCACGGAGCTTCTGCTGATTCTCCATGCATCAGCATTCATCGGCCCAATTTTGTGTAAGTTTCAATCTCTTAAGTTAATTTTCAATGTGCCGTTTTGTTGTGTACTCTGCTGATTCTGCTTCCTTGTCATCCGATCCCTTCCTTCCTGAGCTAATGCTCCCAGGATGTCCCACTCAAATTTCTCTTACTCCATTTCCTTTACTGTACTTCCTGTTGTTTTAATAATATTAGAGTTACTAATAATTTATTCATTATAATTTAGGCAAGTAAGTCAGTTAATAGTTTGGTTTAGTAAACCACAAAGGTTTACTTTCTCTGCATCATGATTTCTATCAGATCTCTTCTACTTAATCAGTGTTAAAATGTTGTTCCAATTTAAATTCATCAGCCTGTATCAATTCCTTTTCACTTGCCAGTCCATGACAGGTTTTATATAAATTTAAAGGCATCGTCTTCCTTGGAACAATATTAATTGTTTGTAAACAACTGGTTTGCTAGGCCTGTCGTATAGATGCTACTGTTTTATTAAAAATATTTGATGATATAGTAAAAATTAAAGTTGTTTAACAGCATAGATAAATGTAACCATGTCTTTTTGGAGATCGAAGAAGACACCTGCAATAAATTTACCTCCATCCAGCTCTTTAACAATGATGTTAATGAGAGAAAACATGGCATCCACAGTAGACTTACCCTTCAAAAAGCCAAATTGACCAGAAAATAAAATACTATGTCTATCAATAAATGAAGTCTATCTATTCAAAACTGTTTTCTTGAAAATCTTAGAGATGAAGATGTTATTGCAATGGGTCTATATTTGTTGAGCATTTCCCTTTTTCCTTTTTAAAAAGTGGGCTTACCACTGAAAGCTTCAGGAAATACTCCAATTTCAAATGAGCAATTGATAAGGTTTACGAGAGCATTTACAAGGGAATCCGAGCATAGACAACATGTTATCAATACCAAATGCTGTTTTGGGCTGTAAAGAATGTATCAAATCAATAACTTCTGCTGCGCTTACAGGTTTTAAGAGGAATAACTCTAAAGTGGAGCATTTATTTAAAGAGCAGCTTGCATTTTTGGCATTTAAAGTGCAACACTGTGATAAGAGTAGGCCTACATTTATGAAGAAGTCATTAAAAAGGTTGGAAACCTCCTTTGGATGATTGACCAGTTTTCCTTTGCTATTTTTTACAGCAAAATTAGAATCATGATAAAACTTTGAAGTGACCCTATTTTCATTTATGATGTTCCACATAATCTTTGACTTGTTTGAAGAAGTATTAATTTGTTTGGACACCAGACTTGGAAGATCTTATACTATTGCGATATCGAGATTTAATCTTAGGAAATGTTGCCTTAGTGGGGTGGATCTCTCTAGATCTTTGGTAATTGAGTACCACCATCTTACGAAATCCCGAAGATCAGCCTGATCTTTGTTCAAAGAGCTCTTACTAAAAAACATTTTTCTTTGTTTGCACGTTATTTTCCTTTCTGGCAAAGCTTGGTCTATTGGTTATTTTAAAAAATCTTCATTTTTAAATAATCTAATTTTCAAATGATTAATACTACTTACAAACCAATCAATTATTATACCATGCAAATAATAAAATTTGAACATTTTATGTTACACCTAAAAACCATTTTTAAACTGTAATCCATCAAATCTCTCATTTTTGAGTAAACATCATTTGAAAAAAAGGCCTACATATTTATTAATGATACCTATGTGTCAAATGTAAGCTTAGTTGGTAACAGTTATATCATACAAAAGAATTTGTTAGTAATCTAAAGATTTATTGAAGGAAATCTTATTTTTGAAAAAATTAAAAATGATCAAACCTCCATTGCATGCTCATCAAGGTCAAGTCTTGTCATTGAATTCTGAAGTGCAGATAGTATTCCCTTCTTAAAATTCAACACCCATACTGGTTCTGCTTGGTCAGGACACACTTCACGGAACTTTCCATCTTCAAAGTAAAAACTGAAAAATCAATAATGGTTTAACTTTTAACATATAAACAAAATTGATACTTTTAGCTCTGTATGGATTTTGTTTTAACAAAAATAATTTATATATTCATTTATAATCAACAATAATCTGGGCATAGAACAAAGAATTAAATATTAACTGTAAAAGTATTGGATTAACAGTAATTGTCCAAAAATGCTTAATATACTAGGTGTATATAAACAAGGACATGACTGACCATGCTAAAATACTAACCTTAGGTTGTATTCCGAAAATGCATCTAAGAAGTTTGTTTCCTCTTGGCTATCATTGATGGCATTAGTCATTTCTAACTCTGTTACCTGCAATTCATTTTGCATTTAAACATTTTCAAATTAATTATAAGAAAACAATATATATAATATAAAAAATACAAAATAACTGTATAAAATAAAAAATAATAACAAAGATGCAAACACGTATTATGGAAATGTAAACATCACAAAGGCAAGCCTGTGGGTGAGGATGAGTCACTATAATTTATTTAATAAAATTATATAAAGGTATATTACACGTATAAAGGTAATTTAGTGTAATTCTATATATTTATGACGTTTCATGTTATTGAACTAAACGCTTGGGAAGATTCAACCCTTTGGACATGGAGTTGTCCGAACAACTTCTACAGAGGGATTAACATGAAAGATGTTTGTACATGAAGGATACACATTTTAAAAAATCAAACACAATATATCACTTTCACAACACTTTCAACCAGCGACATACATTTAACTTGCATACGCACATGTTACTCATCTCACCTGGTCTCTCACTCTGTCAGTGTTAGAGATGACTTTACAGTCCTAACTTCGCCCCTTTAATAAAGGCATTTTTCATTTCATTTCTGTCACCACTCGCCAACACACACATGCACGCACGCACGCACACACACACACATGTGGACGAGTAGAGTTTTGCTGTGGCCGCAAACAACACATCACCCCCTCCCCCCCTCCTCCCCGGAGATTAGTGGCACTCACATAGCACCTTCACTTCCTTACTTAGTCCCCGGTGCAGTTGCTTGTACAACACTCACGTATTGTAATTTATAGGTAAAAGACGATCACAAAATGCTTTACCTCTCTGAACTAACCATCTATTTATTTGATTTTTAAATTTACTATATTTATACAAATTAAATTGTCGTAGTTCTTTAGGCATGTTCCTGTATATAGTGTGTATATTGTAAAATGCGTCAGTTATTGAAAATGTTCTTGTCAGTATAGCGTATTGTATGCCAATAGTACTTGCCTTTCTTGTTTGGTAGTCATGAGTTATATTTTGGAAAAATGATGGTCTTGTTTGAAAATAAACATAATCAAAGCCCTGCTGTAAAGTTGCCTAACATCAAATACTTTCATGTCGTCAAACACCGCGTCTGAGGAGTAATGGAGACATTTCCCTTGCAGCCTTGAGTGTAGCTTTTTGTGTTATTTCTAATGGCTTTAACAAAGTCTTATATGCCCCCCCCCCCATGATGAAATGCCAGATTCAATAACTGATAGGACAAAATTACAATATGCAATTCTTAACAAAGTTATATTAAGAGTCCGACTTAATTTAATGTTATAAGATGAAACAAACGCTCCAGTAAATAATTTTTCAATTTTGTTAGGCCTTTCGGTAATAAAAAGTTACCATATTCAGACACACAAACTCTTCAGGTATTCAATATGCTTAACCCAACTAATTCAGTTGTCAAAGACCACCCCTAAGTATCATCCCTATCGATACTTTCACAAGAACAATCATGGGTGTTGTAATTCTCACGAGAATGAATTTTAAGTTTATCCACTTGACTGTTGCTGTTCTCCCTCAATGAAATAGGCATGAATTTAGTTTTTGAAATGTTTATTGTAAGTGTGTTTTGATCAAACCATTTTTTAATTATAGAGATGTCTTTTGTTAGATGATCAAGAAAGGTTTCCCAATTTTTCCCTTGAAAGAAAACTGCTGTATCGTCTGCAAATATAAAAATATTACCTGTGATATTAATTTTCATTAAGTTATTTACGTAGATTAAAAATAGCAGAGGGCCTAAGATACTTCCTTGGACTACTCCTAAGTCAATTTTACTCAAGTTACTATCAATATCATTTATT
Organism: Stictocephala bisonia; assembly: GCA_035578905.1. NCBI lineage: Eukaryota > Metazoa > Arthropoda > Insecta > Hemiptera > Membracidae > Stictocephala > Stictocephala bisonia. The sequence goes on along the minus strand of JAQJVL010000548.1, from coordinate 452,579 downwards.
GTTACAAACTGTTTTAACAACAGTTTGTATGATTTAAACCTATTATACGCAACATCCATAATTCCTATGAATTCTTTAGAATGATCGGAACGTTTATACACCAAGTATGTACTTGATAAAAATTCTATCGTGTAAATTTCTCAATGATTATAATATTTGTATGTGTGTTTTTTCTTGTTGAAAATTTTAAAACAAATACAACAACAAAACAGATTTAATCCTACTACATCTAAAGACATACATCTAAAGACCGGTAAAAAAAAAAAAAAAACTCAATTAGTCCAGAAGTTTGTGCTGATAGATTGAACAAGGGTATTTTATTTTTATTTTAACCTCTTGATTCTAATAGAGGTTACAAATTATAATTTATTTCTTAATAATGAATGTACCTTATAAAAATAAGATTACATCAAATATTTACAGTCAAAGAGAATTAATTAAAACATGAGTTGTGTTTGCTGAAGGACTAAAAGGGATTTTATTGTAATTTTAATAAGGTTCTTACAGAGGGGTTAACATGAAACATGTTTGTACATGAAGGATACACATTTAAAAAAATCAAATGTTCTGATAAAATATTATTAAGAGCTTGGTGCTTAGAAAACAAAATGACAATTAACGTAAATAAATCAAAACTGCTGAACTTCGATTATAGAGGATTTGAGTTTAAATCACCAATTAAATATTATGATAGGTGTTGTAGAATATATTTTAATTTAGAAAAATAGAAACAATAAATAGTTTTAAGAATCTAGATGTTATTTTAGATGGTAAAATGTCATGGATTTACCACTTAACTTCATTACAGTCAAAATTAAATTCTTGTGTTAGAAAGTTCTACTTCTTGAGGAATTTTTATGATGTTTTATCTTTTACGAAATCTATATTATGGTCTTATACAATCAATATTACAATATGCATTTATTGTTTGGGGTGGAGCAAGGAAACAAAGATCGAAAGTATAAGGAAATTACAAAATAAGTTAATCAGAATTATATTAAAAAAACAAAAGCGTGCGTCGACGTTTCCTTTATTTGTACAGCTGAAAATACCACCCTTACATCATTTGTTTATTTTTAAAACACTGAGGATATTTTACTTCAGGAGTGGTAACAAGGGATCTATGCGTGTTCACTATGAAACTAGAAGTAATAGTCAAAGACTATTTATTAAACCTAAGAGAACAAATATATTTATAAACAATCATTTTCTTTTACCGATCTTAATTTGTTCAATCAGTTACTTATTCATATTAAAGCTTCCAATAACATAAATAAGTTTTGCGTTCTTTTGAAAGATTGGCTTTTTTCCATCAATGACATATTTTATTTGTAAACTTAGTTTGAACACCTTTGTAGCATTGTATTGTTGATGTTATTATTTGTATCATATTATGATAATAAAGAAGAAAATTTACCCATTATTTTGTTCATATATTACTAGTTTTACATTTTGTTTGTTTTAGTTAGTGTGTATATTGTAAGTATATTTAATTGCAACCATAGCACTGTAGGGTGACACAGAAGCAAGTCTTAACTACGAAAGACTGGACTCAAATATTCATGTATTTATTAAATAGTTTATATTTTTCTAGCTAACCACATTTACTGTGCAGAGTGGTTAGTTTTATTCTAAATTTTCTATTTGTTCTGAATATTGTACATTACAAGAAAAATAAATTTCATTTCAATATCAATGGAACAAGAGATTCAATTTATTATAGAAACCCTTCAAAACAATTCAGTGGTTTAAATGGTTACTAGCAAATGGCTACAATCAGTTAAAAACAGCTGCTAATAAATTAATTTCAGTTGTGTGAGAATCACTATAACTACAATCATATAGTGAATTTGATTGATATGTGTATTTATTTACCTCAATAATTCCATGACAAAATGTCGCAAACTGCAATTGAAACTTTCCTTTTATCTTCAGATTTGAAGGACTCTTCCGCTCCACATCAAATACTGTGTCCACTTGAGCTTCATATTGATATAAATATTTTGATTCAGGAAGAAATTTAAAATTGTTGGGTGCTGTAACAACAAATTTAAAATTAATCATACCATAATTATTAGTGTTTTACCAATTACTAAAGTAAAAAACACATAGACATTTTAATGATGTAAACTCTTAGCTTTTAATATCACCAGACATCATGCAGCTGAAGATAGAAACTGGAACCAATTGTATTCCATGTAGGCTTTAAAACAAGACTCCTGTAACTATTCAGGTGGTCTGGACGTAAATGTACATTCAAATATCACATGTACTTTTAATATCACCAGACATCATGTAGCTGAAGATAGAAACTGCAACCAATTGTATTCCATGTAGGCTTTAAAACAAGACTCCTGTAACTATTCAGGTAGTCTGGACGTAAATGTACATTCAAATATCACATGTACTTTTAATATCACCAGACATCATGTAGCTGAAGATAGAAACTGCAACCAATTGTATTCCATGTAGGCTTTAAAACAAGACTCCTGTAACTATTCAGGTGGTCTGGACGTAAATGTACATTCAAATATCACATGTACTTTTAATATCACCAGACATCATGTAGCTGAAGATAGAAACTGCAACCAATTGTATTCCATGTAGGCTTTAAAACAAGACTCCTGTAACTATTCAGGTGGTCTGGACGTAAATGTACATTCAAATACATTCCGTGACCAGAGCAAGTTTTAAAATGCCTGAGGAAGTATTATATGTCAATGAAATGAAATGAAAAACGACTTTATTTTGAAGGCAAGGTTAGGACTGGACAGTCCTCTCTACCACCTAACCTTATCACAAATAACAAAACTAATCATAAAAATAACAATGAAGCTCAAATAAGGAATACTCACAATACTGGAAAGCTTGAAGACTCTAAAAATAACCCAAACTATGTCTTTTTTATGCAACTTTAAACTTTTCTCTATTTCACCTATTAATAACTTTAATGTTAACTGACATGCGCTTGAACCATTGAAAAATTTTAAGACCAATTAGATTTTAATTGCATAACTTAATTCTATGAGACACCACAACATGTCTCTTTGAGAATTTAGTTAATATAATGTATTGATTTTGAAATGTTCATTTGTCCCAACAGGCATATTCATATTAACATTTCAGATCCCACACTGCTTTGATTTCATAAGCCAAATTAATGCCTCTTGTTTTCACCCTTTCTATAATAGAGTTCCGCCCCAAAAATAAATTATTGCAAATATTTATCAAAGCCAATGCATTTTAAAATGTGTATTGACAGAATTGTACCATGATAAAATTTTACTCAATGTGCAATTGTGTAAATAAGTGTGCAAATAATAAGAACTCTGTTTATTTGTCAAACGCTTCACCATTCAATATATCTTCCATGTTTTAACAAACAGAGCTTGAGTTTCTGTTTCAGTCTCAGGAAGTATAGATTCTCAGCTCCTTTACATTCTATTCAAATCATTAGAAATGTAAATATAGAGACTAATATACGCCAAATTGCATTACTGGTTTCAAAGATGTTTCTTTAGAATGATAAATGATGATGACCAACGATTTATTGAGAAAAATGAGGATTTTAAACTCAAGGCAGATATCTGGTTACTGCACATCTGAACATTAATTTGCATGTGCAGAATCAGGTGCTGCCTTATAGATGTGCTGATCTATGGTTAATCTAAACATGTACTTGCAAGTGCAGAATCAGGTACTGCCTTATAGATGTGCTGATCTATGGTTAATCTAGACATGTACTTGCAAGTGCAGAATCAGGTACTGCCTTATAGATGTGCTGATCTATGGTTAATCTGAGCATATACTTGCAAGTGCAGAATCAGGTGCTGCCTTATAGATGTGCTGATCTATGGTTAATCTAAACATGTACTTGCAAGTGCAGAATCAGGTACTGCCTTATAGATGTGCTGATCTATGGTTAATCTAGACATGTACTTGCAAGTGCAGAATCAGGTACTGCCTTATAGATGTGCTGATCTATGGTTAATCTAGACATGTACTTGCAAGCGCAGAATCAGGTGCTGCCTTATAGATGTGCTGATCTATGTTTAATCTAGACATGTGCTTGCAAGTGCAGAATCAGGTACTGCCTTATAGATGTGCTGATCTATGGTTAATCTAGTCATGTACTTGTGCAGAATCAGGTACTGCCTTATAGATGTGCTGATCTATGGTTAATCTAGACATGTACTAGCAAGTGCAGAATCAGGTACTGCCTTATAGATGTGCTGATCTATGGTTAATCTGAGCATATACTTGCAAGTGCAGAATCAGGTGCTGCCTTATAGATGTGCTGATCTATGGTTAATTTAAACATGTACTTGCAAGTGCAGAATCAGGTACTGCCTTATAGATGTGCTGATCTATGGTTAATCTAGACATGTACTTGCAAGTGCAGAATCAGGTACTGCCTTATAGATGTGCTGATCTATGGTTAATCTAAACATGTACTTGCAAGTGCAGAATCAGGTACTGCCTTATATATGTGCTGATCTATGGTTAATCTAGACATGTACTTGCAAGTGCAGAATCAGGTGCTGCCTTATAGATGTGCTGATCTATGGTTAATCTAGACATGTACTTGCAAGTGCAGAATCAGGTACTGCCTTATAGATGTGCTGATCTATGGTTAATCTGAGCATATACTTGCAAGTGCAAAATCAGGTGCTGCCTTATAGATGTGCTGATCTATGGTTAATCTGAGCATGTACTTGCAAGTGCAGAATCAGGTGCTGCCTTAGATGTGCTGATCTATGGTTAATCTGAATATGTACTTGCAAGTGCAGAATCAGGTTCTGCCTTAGATGTGCTGATCTATGGTTAATCTGAACATGTACTTGCAAGTGCAGAATCAGGTGCTGCCTTATAGATGTGCTGATCTATGGTTAATCTGAACATGTACTGACAAGTGCAGAATCAGGTGCTGCCTTAGATGTGTTGATCTATGGTTAGAGTGAACATTTTAGTTTAATCTTGGCTTAACATTTTGGATCGTATATTTTGCTAACCAAAGTCATGGAATTATTTTACAAATTAACATTTTGGTTTTTTCACCTGATTTTTTTAGTTTATATATTTTATCCCAATTTTTTATTGAATTTTTTGAGAATTGTCCCACATTTATTAATTTAATTTATGTTGGTTGAAGTCAGTCTATTTAGGGCTGTTCTATTTTATTTTTGACTTTTATATTCCATTTTATATCCTTATTATTGAAATATTTTTCTCTGTTATTTCATGTTCTATTCTTGTCATTTCAGGTACTCTCAAGTACTCTTTATTATTATGATGTTTGTGAAGGGCACAATTTGTCAAAAATATTCTTAAATAAAAACAAATTTAAAAACAAAAGAAATACACACAAACAATGTCTATTGTGTATTTATTAATTATTTATCCCCTGTGTTTATCTGTTATTTCCACTTTTTGTAAGGGCTGGTGTGCTAAGGCTGGGTTTCATGTTCATATTTTCATGTTGCAACAGCCACATACATAAAAACTGGACTATTATATTCAAACAGTTACTCAACATGTTTAACTACAATACAACCTCGGTTATTCGGCCTAATGTGGCGAAGATCAAGCCGGATAAAACATGTCATAAAAAACTTAGTTTTATTCGAGAAACATGTTTAGTAACTGATAACGGACAGCACGTATAAACAATTGCATGTAACGCAACATGCTCTACAGCAATTTGAATGAAACAAACTATGTTTATCACGATCGCCAACTTTACCCGACACTGCTTTACAATACAATACAAAAGATATTTAAAAATACAACTGTGTTTTAATTAGGCTATCAAAAATTCTAAAGTAAATGTTATGTAAATTATATCTGTTTACTTAAATATTACATCTTATACTTAAATTTAATTTTAACTCAGACTGAAATTTAAAAAAATATGGACAGTAATGTAACTGCATATTATAGATTTATTGCAAGTCCTAAAAACCAAACTAAGGAGTCAATAAAAATAATAAGCAAATTGTTTTAATAATAATAAGCGAAATGGACTCTTCCAGCCAGCCACACTGAACAAAAGTAAACAACATTGCCAGCTCTAATCTTCAGGCGCATTATATGTCGCTTGTCAAGAGAGGGTGGTGATAGTAGTCAATACAGTGCCTGCAATTTGCGAAATGCAAATCTGAAACACTCGTTTATGACAATAGCGTTTCAAAACTGAAAGACGCTTCCGATTAATTGTAATTTATCTTGTAAATAATTTTTATTGTTATCTACTTGCCGAACCGAATAACATGGACTGCCAGATAATCAAGGTTGTACTGTACTATAAAAAAAGCTTCAGAAATACATAAATTCTAAGATCATCAGGTCTAATAGCAAATACAAGAAATGTGTGATATATTGGACTATGGGGCTGAAAGTACTTTTTAACTTATTCTTTCATGTCTGAAATGGTTAAACTTACCATCACATTGGGGTTTTCCACAAATGTTTTTGTCTCGTAAGGAACCTGTGAACAAATAAGGAATTTAATGAAAGATTTGGAATAGCCTGTACAGGATCATATGTTGCTAAATATGATTTTTAAATATTTTTCGAAATTAAATATGGTTTGAGACGTTTTATAAAACATGAAATTCAGTCATTTGAACCCAAAAACAGATGTTAGACGATAATTTATGGAACACATGTAATTTCTAACTTTTTTCATTTCAATACACAAAAATTACATAAGCTAACATTGTTGCATTTCAAATATTTGGAGGGTTTCAATTATTTAATTGGAAAACATTTGTAAACTAGTTACTTTATAACATGTTGATTACAAATTATTGTGTTTTTCTATTCAATTAGCAATTACTGTCAGCGTAAATATTATTTGTATCCAAGATTGAAGGTTGTTTACTAAGAAACTAAGAGACCTATGACAATTTAAATCACAACATAGTTTTCCATGTTTAGTTGTATGTTATGACATATTCATTTTTTTAATTATAAGTTTTAATAATTTTTATCTCAGTCGGAACAAAAAAGTACCGAAAAATTTCAAAATTGTAACTTTTCAAGAAAAAAATTCTTATCAAATCACTGAAACAACGTTTTCTTGGCTTCTAGAGGTTGTCAAATTAATTTCTTGGTCACGTTGTAATATTTATGAAATGTATAGTTATGATGCATTATTTTCATAAGCATAAGTAAATGCAGTGATTTTAAATTAATTTAAGTTTATCAATTTATTAAATTTATTTAATTTATATTCTATTGAATTTAATATAACTTTAAATTATATTTAATTATCAATTTAAATTTCATAAAATTGATTCTATTGACAAAAATTAAAGAACTGAATGGCTCCCGCCAAAAATGTTGTAAACACCAACTTTAAAATTCTTTAGGAAATGATATTTTGTATACATGTGGAGCAAAGGAAAATTGGAGAAAATATTAATAACTTCACAATACTACTCTTTGTCATTGGATGAAATTTAAGGGCAATTTTAGAGTTAACAGCTGAGTTATTGTTAAAAAAGTAAGTAACTCAAAGCAAAAACGTTTGAAGCGACAGTGGCTTAAAACTTTCTTGCGCTCCTGTAAATGTTTTAAGGTGGATGCAACGTTTTTGCATTAAAAGACGTAAATGATTTAATACGAAATTTGTTTTATTACAAGCTTTAAACATGTTTTAAACAGTAAAATGAAACAAGTTATAAGATACAAATTAGCCTTCAGTAGTAATTGCTTCGTAGAAAGGCCGGAACTCCTCTGGAATGTAAGGCATCATCGACATGAGATCATTTTTCTTTGCCGGTTGGATAGGAAGAGACCTCTCATACAGCCTGGGGAAGGTTAAGTTTACTCCTCCCTCTCATCTTCTTTGCAATGCAGTGGCTTGTCCATTATTGAAAGATATTGTGTGAAGTCCTAGCTTGCAAGGTAGTTGGGTCATCATGCATAATCTTGAGCCACACGTATTGAGTGATTCGAAAATCTCCTTTGTTCAAGGACCGCTCAACAATAGATAGGTCTTTGATGTCTTCAGTGGCCATTAACATGACTTCAAACTTAGTAGCAGCGTTTGCAATAACCTCTACCCACTGATGGGGTACATACACCATTGCAGCCTTTTTCTTCCGCTCAATTAAGGCAAACTCCCTATCGCAAGGCAAAAAGCTATGCCCAGTGGTCATAAATTTTTGTTCAACAGTAGTGAAATAGTTGTTCACAACTAAGTGTTACATTAGAGCCACCATTTTCCAATTGTTGTTCTGCCCTACACAACGGTCAGACCACATTATCAAATTGTGTTTTTTGTTTTCAACCAGTGGTTGGAAATTAAGAGTTAAAAATAAAAGGATAGCAGATGCAACTTCAGCTGAACCTTGTTTTCCTTTTGTTTCGTCCCAAAGGCACATAGTGGCCTTTTTGTTGCCCAGATCATCACTGCAAAAATTATATCATGATAACTGTCTTTGATAAAATATGTTACCATGAGTTAAAGTGGGGCAATAAAAAACTTGCTGAAGGTCAACGCAAATGACAATGGTGTCATGTTTGTTTTGTTCTGCTAATTTGGAGTCTTGGTCCAGTTATTTATAGCCACTGTCAGCTTTGGCGTGATGAATTTTGGTCTCAATTTCTAGTTGTTTCAGAACACTAGGATCGTTTGTCGATCTCATCTTGATGTACAAGCTGTCACAAACCTCACACGTATCTGACCGTGGAAGCCCAAATCTAAGATTGAATTGTGTATTAAAAATATCCCTGTAAAAGTGCAAACCACATTTGATATCAAGGTATTTCTCTTTGAAAAGATTCCACATCTTTTAAACACTTAGATCAGCATGTAGACACCTTTTTTTACTTTCGTGTCTAGAGTAATGGTTCTCTTGTAACGGAAAAGCATTAATGTGCTCGATTACAAGGTCTTTTGTAGTGTCTGGGACCCTGTTAGGCCTCTTAGCATGAACGCCAACACCATCAAACAAAGGTTTGTTAAACTTTAGCTTTTCTACCAGCATTTAAACTCTACGTGGAGTTATTTGGTAAACATGACAAAGAAATTTTTGGCATACCCTGACTGGAGAACCGTTATCTTTTAAGTAGGATTTTGTAGTACAATGGCGCTTAGAAATATCTGGACCTACTCTATGTCGAATTATCTCACTAATCTCCACACAGGATTCTGCTAGGTATGTAGTTTGGCCATTGTAGTCTTTCTCATAAAAGTTTTTGAACATATCTTGTATGTCTTCCAGTTTGAATTGTCCACAGTTAAACTGACACTTGCAGACTCTTTCCTGCAAACAATGACACAGGCGTTAAATTCGTAGACTTTATTAAATTTCATAATAATGAAAGTAAAAAAAAATTATGCACAGAACTAATAGTAGGCTAACATTTTATTTTCGCTAGTTTTAGTTTTAAGCTTTTTATTTAAAGTTTTTTCAAGTGTTTAAATAAAATATTTATTAGTATTTAAATGGATTTTTATCAGCATTATTTAAATACATTTTTAACCTTACAAACTTAAGCGAACATAATAGTAAAAATTATAAGACCGCAGTATAGGTATAGCCCTACTACAGTGTCGCATGTAACGTTTTTGCACTCACCTCGTTTGGAGGAAGCTTTCCTGGCTTAGATAGATTTTTGTGTCCCATATATGGTTGTCCAGAGTTCCTACGTCCTTTATGAACATTCCTCTTCCATTGGTCGATGTTAATTTTCCGCCTCTTGCTCCTATTCAGTCTATCATTGTCAGAAGGTGTAAGCGTGGTACTACCTGGAGAAGCCATGCTTTGGCACTAACAACGTTTTTGCAGCGAGAGGGCTGGAAATGGCGGGAATCTGCCGGGCCCAGTGCTGCCAACCGAATTTTCTTAACGCTGAAATAACCAGCACTAGATCTGGAATGTCGTTTCAAACGTTTCTGCTTGGAAAAGGCCAATTTAGATTTCTTGGCGTTAACAACGTTTTTGGCGGGAGCCATTCAACTGTAGGAATATTTATGGACTTATCAAGGGCGTTTGACAGTGTCTTGCACAAATTATTGCTTAGAAAATTGGAAAATATGGGAATATAAATTCGGAATTAAAATGGTTTACTTCATATGTGTTGGAAATATCTCAATTTGTTGAAATCAAAGTAACGGTGGGAAATAAACTTAAAGCAGTTTCCTCCAATAAGCAAAATACTCAATATGGGTCCTTTATTATTTCTATGCTATGTTCAAGGTATGCCAGAACATATTGTAGATAAGAAAAAAAGTGAGTTGATCCTCTATGAAGATGATTCAAATCTTAAAATTTCAGGAGCAACCGTAGATCAATTAGAAATAACAGCATATTTAGAGATGGGAAAATTCAAAAGTTTCTTGAGGCTAATAATTTATTTTTATACAAACAAAACAAATTACATGTCATTTCAAACTAAGCAACACAGAAATAAAATTGAACTGCATATATGCTTAGATTCTTGCACTTTGAAGAGAGAACAACATACTGAATTTCTTGGGCTAATGGTGGATGAAAATCATGGAACATTTAATCTATCATGGAAAGATAAAGTAATCTGCAAGATAAATTCAGGCTTATATGTTCTTCGAAGAATGTCACATTTGTGTTCTACAGAGACGTTGAAGACAATCTATTTTGCACAATGTTATTCCCCCTTGTTATATGGCATCATTGTATCCCTTGCACTTTGGATAAAAGTATGATTATTAACACGTTAAGTACCATTGCAGTATTAGAGCAACATACCCTGTAGTGCCAACCTTTATTCGTCATCGTATATCTATGATTTTTTGTATACACATATAGAATAGAGACTACATCAAATATCTAACATTACTTTCTATTTATAGATGTGTTTTAAATGTCAGCCGATCGGTCCGGCATGTAATTCTATATTAACAAAAATGATGCTTTTTGTTATAATTGTAAAATGACATGTTGGCCTGATCGGCCAACTAAGAAGTTCTCTTTTTTCTCCTTCAATGACGCATAATACAAGTTTCCTGCACTTCATATGGTCGTATTTTGGTCGTCCATAACTAATTTCAAGGAAGACATCTGTATGAACCTAATGGAGTTTCCAGATTGGTCTACTTCCTCCAGTAAAACAAACTGACATCACTACCTCAAGGAATCAAAGATTCTTCTTGATTCTTGAGTTTGTTGGAGTTAAAAAAAAACAAGAGACGCCTGCAAAGAAGAACACCTTTTTACAAATAACAGGAAAAGGCCAAAATTATGACACGAGTAACAACACACTGTGCTAAGTGTTTTGGTACGGCATTCATGTGCAAAATTTGCTTTGAGGAAAAACATAATTTATGATACCGATTTTCATTAGTGTTAATTTTGTTCTAAATTCAAATTTTGTGTAGTAATTTGATAAATAAATGTAACAAAAATAACTTATCAATAGTTGTTTTTATTATAACTCCCTTTAGCTGTGTACTATTAATCGTAAGCTGTGCTATCATGCCAATCGGAATGACAAAAAATAATGGAATTAAATTTGTTACTCTGCAATAATTATGCAACTAAGTGAAAAGAACAATATTTCTTGTTTAGTTAGGATATTGATTTGTTAAAAAGGTTCATTGGTTATCCGTTGGGTTTGTGCTAGTTGATGATAAAAGTGCTTTTTTAAATACCTAGTATTGGCACAGTTGTCGTTTTGAATGTCCAACACGTCACTACTTTGAAACTACAGTTGCCGTGCCGATCGAAACAACATGGCACTTAACATGTTAAAAGTCCAATCTAGTGGACCATAAGTGATATTATGTGTTTTTTTAATCTGAAATCATCAATAATGAATTTTAAAGTCCCACATATTTAACTGTAAAACATACTCAATAAAAATACTAATTTTTTATAACAATCCAACTTATGGTCCACTAAAACAATTATTCAATACGACAAATTATTAAGGGCGTAATTGTTGAAATAGAGACACATGTGTTAGGCATTTTTCGTAGAACTACGGGGGCCCCCTTAAGCTAAAAATTATTAGGTCAAAACATAGATAAGACCAATGTTATATTTTATTTATCTGACATAACTTGAAGATTATATTACATTTAAAAAGACTACAGTTAAATATATTTACAGACTAACGCTGTTAAATACAAATACAATTATTTTACATTAACATTTCAAAAAATATTTGATCACTTGCACCCTCCTCAAAATCAGGTATTTGATATTTTACTTTCTTCACAAAGATTGCCTGCATTTTCTTTCCTGTTAAACAAAAGTGTACAGTAAATGTTTAAGAGCATATTTGTTGGCTTTACTCACTAGATGAAGTTAAAGTCAGGAAACTGAGAAGTAATGTAAGAGTGGAGAGCATCAAACTGCATGAAAATTTAGTAGCCTCCATATCTCATCAGATTGCCAGACTCCTTCCTACAAATAATGCATATGAATTATATATATTTTTTTAAATATGAATCTTATACATATTTCTGTAAGATACAAAATATTTATGACATAATTTGCATACAAATTTATATAGAGGTTTATCAGAAACAATCTAGATGTTATTAATGACACCTTCTTTTATTTCTTGCCTTCTAGCATCAATAACTGTGTTTCCTCAATAGTTAACTCCCATAAACATATTAACATAACATACTTAAGTACAGTATTACAAAACATAAACATTAATACAATTTTAAAAATATTATTAAGTGAATAAATGAGAAAAGGAGTGTTTGCAGATAATTTCAAAACATTTAAGACTGTACCTATCTACAAAAGTGGTCAGGAAAATAATCTTAACAGCTAAATACCAATTTATTTAACTCATATTCTTTTAAAAGCTTTGGAATCAGTGATATTTTTCATTATTTAGAAAATTAAATTTTTTTTAGTGGATTAAGGAACATTATAGATTTAGGATATTTTGAGTCTACCATTTATGCTGTCAGTTCCTTTGATAAAGATGTTTTGAATATGTTCAAATCCAAAACTTGATATAGGCTACTTTCTGTGACTTGAGCAAGGCATTTATTTAGAGAAATCAACTAGTCTTGTAAAGCCAGATTAATGTGGAATGACGATACCTTGTCACAGGCTCATTAAACCTCAAGAAACTTATTTAGCTGAAGGCAGTCACCAGAAGACAACAATGAAACAACTGTCGGCACAGAAGTGATGTGCAACCGAGTTTGAAGGTTGTTTTCTTAGGAACCAAAAGGCCTATCAAAAATACAATCATACCATTGTTTTCCTCGTTCAATTGTACGTTATGACATATGAGTTTTTTAATGTTATAAGTTTTGATAATTTTTATCCTAGTTGGAACAGACAAATACTGAAATTTTAACTATTTTTCACTGTACATCAAATGTACACTGTTATTACTCAATACCCCATGAATGTATTACACTTTGACTGCTACACCGAAATTCGTAATTTTACCCTAGGTGCTAAAAAATATAATTTTTGTTTTTCACTTTTCTATACTTGGTGAGACTCCATAATAACATTTCAGGTGATTTGAGATGATATGACAACCCAGGAAGTGACGTCATATACTCGTACCCTTTTGGTCACATCAGCATGTGGAGAAGACTTCATTTGAAAAAAAATTATTATAATGTAATTAACGCACATCATATATTGTTTCTGCACTCTAAATAGCATATTTATAAAAATATTGTTTTTCAAATAATCAAGAAAAAGATTAAAAACCATGCTGTGACCATATATACTGAACATGTACAACTTTTCATAAAATCGAAAATAATCACAACTGAAAACTGACCTGAACACAAATCAATTTAGCCGTACTCCACATACTATGAACGAAACCTACGGTCCCTGTCACAAGCTGACACAATACTGACAATGAAACTTAGAAAGGTTGAGCATGACCGATAGGTCACGTTAGTACCTGAGAACACACAAACACCATGATCGATAGGTCTTCGCAGCACTCAAAGAGTTAATACGTGGTTAATAGGGATGTTTCCTAATAGTTTTATAAATTCTAAAGATATGTTATTTTCATATGTGTAAATAAATGCAATGATCTTAAATTAATATATAATCACTGCATTTACTTACTCATATAAAAATAATGTATTGTAACAACATATTTCATAAGAATTACAGCATAACCTAGTAATTAATTTTATAACCTCTAGAAACCATGTTTCAGGTAATTGATAAGAACTTTTTTAATTGAAAAGTTAGATTTCTAAAATTTATAAAGCTTTTATAGTAATATTTATAAATTTTGTTACAGGTATTTTAGTAATAACGGTGGAAGTTTGATACACTGTGAAAATTAGTTAAAATTTCAGTTCTTTTTTTGTTCCAACTAGGATACAAATTGTTAAAACTTATAATACAATTTTAAAACTCATTTATATATATATATATATATCATAAGGCAAAATGGAAAATGATGGTATGAATGGAGTTTTTGTAGGCCTCTTAGTTTCTTAGAAAACAACCTTTAAACTCGGATGCACATAATTTCTGTACCTAAAAAAAGTATGGCTATCTTAAACAGTAAATAGTGCATTCCTCCCAATTATTGAACTATATTAATGTTTGTTTTTTTAAATAATATAATGCTTTATTACTGTAAATGGTTTTTAAACATAAGGAAAGACCCACATGTAAGATAAAATATATGACTTTTAAATTGTATATATATTTTAATTATCGAGATATATAATATTGACATATCTAGAGCCATAATTTGGCCCAATGGTTCTGAAATTTTATTTATATTCAAATTAAAGACCTCTCTTTTCTTTCTTTCATTGTACATTCTCTTGTTTACAGTTGGTCTGTTATTGTAACTAAATCTCCATTCTTCTCTCATTTGATTTTTAATTTCTGTTTATAAAAAAGTTAACTATTGCTACATTGCTTGTATCTAATTTTCATTCCTATGATTTTTAATTGCTGTTATTTTATAGTTAAGATGTATCTAATGTATTTTCAAAGACTTAACAAATTAGAAGTTAGGTCACCATAGTATGGCTCTGTTCCTATTCTTATTGCTTATAATCAAGCAAACATTCATATTTTAGTCTTTACAACTTAAACATTAAATAAATAAGTATTCTCTGAAGATCCCTGATAACTGATGAACTGCATATCATTTTAATAAAGAATAATTTTAATTATATTAAAATTAAAAAAATAAAAAAACAATATTTGAGTATCCTCTCTTCCACAAATGTCCTAAATTTAAAATATCATAATGTTGTTGGTTTGAAAGTACGCAACCAGTTAAAAGTCTATGTTAGCAATTTGATCTAATTCCTGATAAATATGTTTAACTATTCAATGCCAATGTAACATTTGTAACATTAGTGGTGGGATCTAGTTGAACCACAACCACAGAATATTGGAACATATATCTGCTTCAACTCTTAGTGGTGGGATCTAGTTGAACCACAACCACACAATATTGGAACATATATCTGCTTCAACTCTTAGTGGTGGGATCTAGTTGAACCACAACCACACAATATTGGAACATATATCTGCTTCAACTCTTAGTGGTGGGATCTAGTTGAACCACAACCACAGAATATTGGAACATATATCTGCTTCAACTCTTAGTGGTGGGATCTAGTTGAACCACAACCACAGAATATTGGAACATATATCTGCTTCAACTCTTAGTGGTGGGATCTAGTTGAACCACAACCACACAATATTGGAACATATATCTGCTTCAACTCTTAGTGGTGGGATCTAGTTGAACCACAACCACAGAATATTGGAACATATATCTGCTTCAACTCTTAGTGGTGGGATCTAGTTGAACCACAACCACACAATATTGGAACATATATCTGCTTCAACTCTTAGTGGTGGGATCTAGTTGAACCACAACCACACAATATTGGAACATATATCTGCTTCAACTCTTAGTGGTGGGATCTAGTTGAACCACAACCACACAATATTGGAACATATATCTGCTTCAACTCTTAGTGGTGGGATCTAGTTGAACCACAACCACAGAATATTGGAACATATATCTGCTTCAACTCTTAGTGGTGGGATCTAGTTGAACCACAACCACACAATATTGGAACATATATCTGCTTCAACTCTTAGTGGTGGGATCTAGTTGAACCACAACCACACAATATTGGAACATATATCTGCTTCAACTCTTAGTGGTGGGATCTAGTTGAACCACAACCACAGAATATTGGAACATATATCTGCTTCAACTCTTAGTGGTGGGATCTAGTTGAACCACAACCACACAATATTGGAACATATATCTGCTTCAACTCTTAGTGGTGGGATCTAGTTGAACCACAACCACAGAATATTGGAACATATATCTGCTTCAACTCTTAGTGGTGGGATCTAGTTGAACCACAACTACAGAATATTGGAACAAATATCTGCTTCAACTCTTAGTGGTGGGATCTAGTTGAACCACAACCACACAATATTGGAACATATATCTGCTTCAACTCTTAGTGGTGGGATCTAGTTGAACCACAACCACAGAATATTGGAACATATATCTGCTTCAACTCTTAGTGGTGGGATCTAGTTGAACCACAACCACAGAATATTGGAACATATATCTGCTTCAACTCTTAGTGGTGGGATCTAGTTGAACCACAACCACACAATATTGGAACATATATCTGCTTCAACTCTTAGTGGTGGGATCTAGTTGAACCACAACCACACAATATTGGAACATATATCTGCTTCAACTCTTAGTGGTGGGATCTAGTTGAACCACAACCACACAATATTGGAACATATATCTGCTTCAACTCTTAGTGGTGGGATCTAGTTGAACCACAACCACACAATATTGGAACATATATCTGCTTCAACTCTTAGTGGTGGGATCTAGTTGAACCACAACCACAGAATATTGGAACATATATCTGCTTCAACTCTTAGTGGTGGGATCTAGTTGAACCACAACCACACAATATTGGAACATATATCTGCTTCAACTCTTAGTGGTGGGATCTAGTTGAACCACAACCACAGAATATTGGAACATATATCTGCTTCAACTCTTAGTGGTGGGATCTAGTTGAACCACAACTACAGAATATTGGAACATATATCTGCTTCAACTCTTAGTGGTGGGATCTAGTTGAACCACAACCACACAATATTGGAACATATATCTGCTTCAACTCTTAGTGGTGGGATCTAGTTGAACCACAACCACAGAATATTGGAACATATATCTGCTTCAACTCTTAGTGGTGGGATCTAGTTGAACCACAACCACAGAATATTGGAACATATATCTGCTTCAACTCTTAGTGGTGGGATCTAGTTGAACCACAACCACACAATATTGGAACATATATCTGCTTCAACTCTTAGTGGTGGGATCTAGTTGAACCACAACCACAGAATATTGGAACATATATCTGCTTCAACTCTTAGTGGTGGGATCTAGTTGAACCACAACCACACAATATTGGAACATATATCTGCTTCAACTCTTAGTGGTGGGATCTAGTTGAACCACAACCACACAATATTGGAACATATATCTGCTTCAACTCTTAGTGGTGGGATCTAGTTGAACCACAACCACACAATATTGGAACATATATCTGCTTCAACTCTTAGTGGTGGGATCTAGTTGAACCACAACCACACAATATTGGAACATATATCTGCTTCAACTCTTAGTGGTGGGATCTAGTTGAACCACAACCACACAATATTGGAACATATATCTGCTTCAACTCATAGTGGTGGGATCTAGTTGAACCACAACCACACAATATTGGAACATATATCTGCTTCAACTCTTAGTGGTGGGATCTAGTTGAACCACAACCACAGAATATTGGAACATATATCTGCTTCAACTCTTAGTGGTGGGATCTAGTTGAACCACAACCACAGAATATTGGAACATATATCTGCTTCAACTCTTAGTGGTGGGATCTAGTTGAACCACAACCACACAATATTGGAACATATATCTACTTCAACTCTTTTTAATTTTCTAATGTTAATGGTACCTTGGTTCTTAAGTTGTTTCTTATTTGAATTATAATTTAAAATCAATATAAGTACTAAAACATTCTAATAAATTTTTAAGTTTATTCGTTAGGCCTTTCGATTACGAAGTAATCATTGTCAAACACTCACATCAACTTTGACAAGTGAGCAATTGATGTGAGTGTTTGACAATGATTACTTCGTAATCAAAAGGCCTCATAGTAAACTTTAACATTTATAGGAATGTTTGATTACTTATATCGATTTTAATAGTACCTGTTTATTATTATTTATTTTTTTTTTTTTACTTATTAGATATTTGTATCTTGGATGTTATTGTTGGTAAATAATATTTTTATTGGAATGCCTAAAAAATAAAACTATAAAATAAAAAATAAAACTTTCTAGTTTTATAATATATTTTGTTCAAAACTAAGTTTGTTTAATCACACATTAGTTTAATTAAAGACGATTATATATGAGTGCAAAAAGGAACCTCAATATTGTATTCCTACAATAAACAATGAGAACTTACTCAGCAGGAGTGTAGAGGTGGCAGGACAACAGTAATTTGAACCATCAGAGTCCCCCTACCACTTACTGCTGTCACTGCTTCTTCCTTCCTCACTAATTCTCCATACCTCTTAATATCTCAACCTTATAAATAATTCTGGACCCCTCATATACAAATCTATCAGAAATAATCTTTATTTCTCTGCTATTAAACATTTACTATTTACAATACGAATGAAGGAATATCAAGTTTAGAGTCTGTGTTTAAAAATTTAAATATTTTAATACTTTATAAAATATATATCCTTTAAGACATAATTTTATTGGATATTTATGAGACATAGATAGGTATTATAAGACAATACTTATTGGCACAGAAGTAACTTCTGTGATGCGCTTTAACAGGGGTTTTAACAGAGAAACACTCAATTATTAACGTGATAATTAGGATATAAGAATTTAACACCATGTATCAATAAAGTAGATGCTGATTTAATTTCCATCCAGCTTTCAGAACATAAATGTCAATAAATAAAGAATTTGTTAAGGCTCTCCTTAAAATATTTTCTATCGTATTTACCCTACCTATTATACCTCTTTAAAAAGTGATTTTGGCATACACATAATGTTTATATAAAGAATGTTTGGTACAAACATAGTATATGTTTATAATTAATAATGTAAACTCATCATTTATTAAATATTTTCTTAAAAAAGCTTAATTTATCTATAAATGAGTCTAGGAAAATACATTCATTATTAAGTCGGAACTGTTTAAAAATAGTCAATATTGTATTTATTATAAAGTAAATAAACAAAGTAATAGAAAAGGTATTATAACTCACAGTAAGCCACTATTCTAATAAAGTTGATCACAACAACACTGACAAATAAGAATAAAAATGTTTTTATCCATCTACACAAAAGTGAAGAGAGAAAACCTTATTACTCTTAGAACAAGCTGTATGAAATGATGTGGCTGCTGAAAGTACAAAGGGCGAACAAACGTCATGTCCATTATCTACATAGTACGTCTTAGTTCCACAATAATTTTGGGAAAGAAATATGATAAGTGTGTTTTGTGATAGTAGACAAAGTGTTATCAAAAAGAAAACACGTATTCATATTCTAAAAATAAATCTGAAACCGATTAACTAACTCTTCATTCATAAAGATTTATATAATATATGTATAAAATACTGTTTGAATAATTATCGGTTAATGCAATTTAATATACAGAGCTGGGCAAAAGTCTGGAATATATTTAATATTTTTAAAACTGTTGAAAGAATTTTATTTATTTATTCACATCATTTTAAATGCCCTTACATGCAATGTTTACCTGGGCAGAAGACTTGTCAAAGAGTGCTATGTTTTAATAAGTACAATATAAATGTTTATATTGTGTCCTAAAACTAAAATGTAACATATGAAAATAAGGCAACATGAATGTAATAAAATAAAAAGAGTCATTTTAGAAATACAAGTTTATCATGTTAAAATATTATAAGAAATCAAAACAAAACTACAACAACAAACTGTAAACAAAATCAAAACAAATTTTTGAAAATTTGAGTTGGCTTAAAATTACCAGCTGAAGAAAATTAGTCCTAAACTTTTAATCAGGTTTCCAGACTTGAGATACTCAGAGAGGCTGTAGAAGCAGTTTTTTAATAGAAATTCATCAGCAAGCTTTTTGAATCTTCTGAGACATAGCTCGTGTTTTATGTGGTTTAGGCAAGTACTATAAATTTTTAAGCAGATTCATGTAGGAGATTTAAGAAAAATTGTATTTCTGTGGATGGGGTATAGCAAAATGTTTGAATTTCTGGTTGAATAATTGTAAAGGGGATTCCTTTCAAAGAATCTGTTCTCGCAATTGTGTGATTTGAAAAATAAAAGGCACTAGAAGATAAACAATAACAGGAGTGGAAGGATTTGAGTTTTTTTTAAGTGTTGTTTGCAGGTTTCCCTTGGTCCCAAACCACAAATAAATCTAATAACCTTCTTCTGCATTTTTAAGACCCGCAGCAATACTGTAGAATTTCCCTAAAATATGAGGCCATGAAACATGAGAGTGGAACAAAGTAAACCTGTCTCATGACTGAGAAATCAACAGATGAGGATCAAGTCAGCAATGCAAAATATGCTTTACTGAGGGAGTAAAGAATTTATCTGTTGATGCCAGGAAATCAATTTCAAAGCTGAGGAATCAGATGGAAAGTACAGAGCTGAAATGAGGAGGCAAGTATAAAGTATCGGATTGAGAGGTCATAATGTAATTTAGATGATGAATTAAGTTTTTGAAGGATTCAGTTTGAGACCATTGACATCACACCAAGTATATATTTGATCAAGGGTTTTTGTCAACACCTGTGACAGATGAGCATACATCAGGACCTGCACCTTGGATGTTAAGTTAGGAAGATCGTTGAAGTAGACCAGGAACAGAAGAGGACCCAGTATTGAGCCCTGGGGACTCCGGAAATCACTTTTTGGTAGCCACACTTCGCCCTCGGATGCACCACAACCTTCTGCTCTCTATTTGTCAAAAATGAGGTCAGCCAGCCAAGAGCAGCCCCTCCATAATATAATATCTCAGTTTCTCAATGCTGACCAAGTCGAAGGCGTTGAATAGATGACAGAAGGCACTGACAGTAAACTGTGACCCATCCACAGCGCCCGCAACATGATATAACGTAGAATTTCCTATTTTCCTTAGCAAAAAAATGAGTTTTCCAAGGCATAAAACTATCTTCTCAGAAAATTATGCCACTACTGATACAAATGTCAAGACTTACAAAGGTTATATAAATATGTCTCAACAAAATAAATGTCAGTGTGATAAATGTAATATTAATGAAATAATAAGTTTAATTAAATATTTTTATTTTAGTACCTTTTATCCTTAAGTTTTCAATAAGTAAACAAACGTATACTACAGAAATAATTGTAATTAATCTGTAGAACATGGTTTGAGGTTTAAGGTACTAGTGATATTACAAAAGTATTCATTCAAAATGTTAGCAGTCTTTTTTTTCTTTCTTTTTTTTTTTTTTTGAAATTTCAACTTTGTTTACAACTATTTCTCAATCCCAATATTATTTTCCCTCTTTCCACTCTCACTAGTCACAACTACCACACAGCTTTCACTTTATTTTTAAAATTTGAAATATAATCATTATTACTTACTGACTTTGTTGCTTTCAAACATATTTCTAAAGATAGCTTTGTATTTTTTGGCATAAGAAATAAAATCAGGATTATTGCACCACTTGCTTTTCTCATGTAACTCCCTCTTTCTTTCACTTTAAATGCGGATACTATTGGTTATCCAGCCTACTATTTTAGGGCCTTTCTAAGAAAGTTGGGCCTTTCCACTTATGAGAGGGAAAGCTGAGAAAACAGCTTGTTGTCTAACAGTGCCAATAAATCTGTTGTAACTCGTATTAACATCCATACTATCACCAAGGGTGGCAACCCAGTCCTCCAACCGCAGCTCAGAAAGAAAACCTTGGATTCCCTCGTCCGAAAAGCAGCATGTGGAAAACATGGCATCACCATCCCTCGGGGCTTCTAAGTTGAATGTCAACACATTGGCAAGATGGTCTGAAAGACCAGTTTTAAGGGTGCTACTTGAGTGGGGTGGGAAATTTGTGAAAATGTTGTCAAAACAAGTTTTAGAATACAGGGTTATGTGGGTTGGAGTGTGGAAACTAAGATCCAAATCGTAACTGCTCATTAAATAAAAAAAAATGAAATTTTACATTGTCATCAATCAAGATGTCAATATTGAAATCCCCAACTAAACATATATTTGCATTATTAAATTTCTTGAATGCTTTGTTCAGTATATGATCTAAGGTAGAGAAAATTTTATTCAAAGTAGCTTTATCTATCATTCCTGGGTGGCCTATAGATACAAGGGGTTAAGGGCTCTTAATGCAAACAGCAGCACACTCAATCACAACCTCTATTGAAACATCACTAAGACTGTTCACTGGCTCTGCAGGCACTCGCTCTCCAACCACAATGCAAGCCCCCTTCTAATGAGTTTTTTGCATGGAAAACATGAAATTACTTTTTAATTCAGGATTGTACTTAAAAGAAAAGAATTTGCATCACTAAATCAATGTTCAGTTAAGCATATTGAATAAGGCTTGTTCTTCAGGGTTTCTAAGAAAATATTGAAATGATCCAATTTTTGTTGTTGTGTAAAACCCTGGATATTACAATTCAAAATGGCTTTACGTGACAAGAGAGTTGGGGTTTGCGTCCAGGCCGGAGCCCAGGCAGCTACAGAGGTTCCATCACTTGGCACCTTCACTTCACCAACAGTTGGGAGGCAGAGATCTCTAAAAAACCTTCTTTGCTTATGCTGGCCAACCAATAAGGATGTCCGCCTGCTCAAGGATTCATTGACATAGTGAACAGTCTCTCCTCCACAAGCGATGAGTCGACATCAGGTACACATTGTTGAAGGACTGGTGTTGACGTTTGAGAAGATCTTGGGTAATAAACCTGGAAAAACTTAATGAAACTTTGTAGTTATGTACATGTCACTATACCAAACATTTAGACATATTTTACTCCTTTTTTGTATGAAGTTATACTTCATTTTAAAGGTCTTTGTTTGTAGGCTACAATATAAAAGTGAAAACCTGAGGTCAAAAGGATTACCCAGAAAATACAGCTACTTAAAGAATTTAATGTCATATAACTAATTGTTCTTAGTTATACAGATACTTATTTATCCCACTTGTTGAGTATGTTAACAATCGTAACTAAAGACTGTGTTATAAAAATAACAAAAATAAGAAAATTTATTAAAACACTTGACAGTAAGTATACCCTAAAAATAGTTTAAGAAAATTATTATAATAATTTGTTACATATTTCTTTGTTAAAATGAATTAATTTATCATATTCTATCAGTTAAATTGTATGCAGCAATAACTATCTTATCTACTTATAACTATCTTATCCTTGTTCTTAAGAAGTATTAGTTATATGATAAAAAATTCTTTGAGAGGCTATATTTTCTAACTGAATCATCCTTTTGACCTTAGATTTACACTTTTGTACTGTACAAACAAAGACCTTTAAAATGAGGTAAAACTCAAGGTAGGCTTTCATTTAACATTTCTAAGACTTCTTCGTGGGCCATCCCCTGGCTATGCGAAAAACAAGTAAAATGTGTCTAAATGTTTTGGATAGGAAACTGTACATAACTACAAAGTTGTATTATATTTCTTTCAATAGTTTTAAAAATAATAAATTTATTCCAGACTTTTGCCGTATATAACTTATGGTTAACATCCTAACTAAGAATCTTAAAATTAACTAAAAATTATATAACTTAATAATCTCTTACTAAGAATAACTTTTCTAGGGCTGAAGTTAATGTGTACAACTTGAAATATGGATTTTCCTGTAATGATGTATAATGTTAGAAAAACCTTATTGAAGTAAAAGACATTTCATACTTGGATTAATGACAGGTTAAAATAAATTTAAACCTAAGTTATACTATAGCTAAAAGGTTCCACTACCCTCTCCCCTAGTTGAAAATATATATTTTTTGCTTCACATATGAATATTTTAGGTATAAATATTGTATATATTCCATTTATTATTTAAAAAATAGCTTTGACTCAAGAGACATTTTCAAGTCTTTACTCCACGTCAGAAGTGTATGTACCCTATTGTCTATCCCTGCCTACAGTAAAGTTAAGGCATGATGGTTGCTATCATGTCTGCCAATTGTATTAGATTGAGCTTAGGGAACTGTAACGTTCACCGGGAGTGACGTAAAAGATTCATAGATATTTGGTAAATATAATAAGATAACATTTATCACATAATTATTGGAAATGATGAGGTGTAACTCCTACAACAGTAAGTTAGTACTGACTCACCCCTACACATTCAGTGTTATTGACCAGTCCGCTAGCGCTGTAACTACAAGCTTGGGGCTCTTGGGCAAGAATCATTTGGGGGCCCCGTTTGGGCGGGGAGAGGGGGGTCTGGAATGAGAAGTTTTAGTGACATTTACCTTACCTCATAAAGTGTATTTCAGTGCATTCTGGCCATTAAATTTATAATGTCAATTGGCTAAATAAACAACCTTTTTATACTTACAACATTCTAAAATTTTATAACAAATTGATTAAATAGCAACAGAAAATAAAAGATTAAAATTTGTCTGGTGTTCTAAAAATTACCATACAATTAACTATTCAAAACATAGTTACATTTTATTTTTGTACACAACACATTAAAATGTGATAGATACTTATTTATATCAAAGCGTTATCTTCAATACGGGTTACTAAAATTCATGTCTTCTGACTTTAGCTGAAGGGAAGTTATCAATGATTTTTTCAATGTTGAGCCTTTTTCTTCTATCATTTTCTATTGAAAGAAGGGCTCACCACTGGGTCTGTCCTGGCCCATGGAATTCCATAGGTAGTTTTTAATTAATTTAAGTTTAGAAAAGGACCGCTCTGCTTTGGCGACGGTGACAGGAGCATTAAAGTAAAATATGCAAGCAGTACATATATCTGGGTAAGTTGATAAGATTATAAATCTAGTAAAAATTATAATGACTGCAGAATTATACATTTATTTATAGTGCATAACTCTTCACTCACCAGTTCGCATGGGCCAACAGGCCTTTGTGTGAACTTTATTCAACGAGTGAAGTACAGACTGTTGGCTCAGTGGGTATTCTAATCTTGAACATGCCCTCCGCAGTCTGAAGCCTTAGTCACTGAGCCGCCACGCCGGCAACACATTTTAATATTTGTTTAAAATAGTTGTTCAGCACTTTTTAATACAACAACTAATTATTTATTCCAAAGATATCATACTATATCAATTTATCCTTGTAAATGTATTCAATATAAATATTCTCACTAATTCCCAAATATTATTACTAATTTAAATATTTTTAATACTAATGTTTAAAAAGTATAGTGATGTTTTGAAATAATAATAGGTAACTTAATTTTTGTTCATATAATTATTTTCCTTTATTATTGAAGATAATAATTTTCAATTTAATTAATAAACTTTCACAATATAATATTTATGTATTTACATAGTATTAAATATTAACTAAGTAATTATTATATTTACTGTTAACTGTAAATGCGAGCAGTAAAAATCTACACTGATGATACCATTTCCATTCCAAATATCGTTAAAGGTTGTTTTAAAGTAGTTAATTATTGTATCTGTTATCATTTTTTTTCTTTTATAAAGAGAATATTTTTACTATTAAGTAAAAGAACTTCTTATCAAATAAAAATGTCAGAATCACATATCCAGCCCACTTTAATTACTAAAATGAACAGTATTCTCTTTTTGACTATCATGTTGAAATTCAAATCATCCTTTGTTAAACATTTGTACATAGATATATATCAATATACATATACAAACACGAAATGGCGCCAGAATACAATTGATTAAAATCACTTATACATTTCTTGATTAGAATTTGTCTATAAATAAAATTATGATAAAACAGCTACTATACATGTTAATTTTATAGATGTATAAAAATGCATCAAATGAATACAAACATACTTCAATAAAGTATTGTTTTAGGTTCTTTTTAAAATGTTGATAATTGTCTTTGGCAAAAATCACCCCCATCATATTTTCTTAATTTGTCAACAACTTGGTTGTATGTAATTCTTCACAAATATAAGTATACAAAGGTTTAATATGTGTACTGTATATTAGTTTAATTTAGTATATTTTGTGTAACATCAATTCAACGTTTATATAGTATTTTATATTTTTATACTATCCAGTTAGATTGACATTACTGTAGACGCCACAGAGATCTTTATGTTTTTAAAGGACCTGGCTAGACTCATAGATATTTATTTTGTTACTGAGAATATTTTGTTTAGTTATAGTAAGCTGCCTATACTGGTAAATGTGGCTTGCTTATATACCAAAAACATATCTGTATTTGTATTTTATGTTTTTATTTGTGGAATAAACTCATTATTCATTTGATATTTGTGTGTAATTTATTTTAAAACCTAATGCCAGCTACTATTAGTTTTTTCCTCGTAAATTGTAAATTAATCACTGGAGCGGCCAACCGATTGTGATTTCTAGTTGAGTAACTGTGGCAAGTACCTAATACAGGTAAACTGTTATTGGCTAGCCTTACTGCTAGGACAGTTCCTTGATATATAGCCATAGATGGTTAGAATGTTCAAATCTGAAAATTGTTGTTTAACTGAGTAAATTTAGCATAATTTTAATAGCTTTTTTTGCAATCGCAAAATACTTTGCAGGTTTACATCACTTGTTACTCCGTAGAAAAATACATGAAATGAAATATGGGAGTGAATGTGAGAATAAGAAACCATTTTTAAGGTCTATAGTTGACAATATTTAGAAACTGATTTTAATGTGAATAGTCCGGAGGATATTTGCTAAGTTGATGGGGTCATAGAGCTTTAAGCTTCACATCATAGGCTTTTTTCCTGCTGCCAGCAATACATTTACTACAATTAGGGTTAAAGGTTAGAGATTATTTAGATGGTAACCCCTCAATTAGTACCCCAGATAGAATTGTGCGCTACTTACCATTAGTGCTATAACACAGATCTAAAGATAAATTTACCATCTTAGTACAGTCTTTTAAACATCTAACGGTTTTGAATGATTGGCCTTTTTAACCTTGGATCTATACTATGATATCTTCCCAACATGGCACTGCTATTTTTTACTTGTTGGACAGTTATTTTTAAAATAATTTGTAAAAAACAATAAATACCCACAAAACATAAAAAGTAACCTTTCATATTTTCAATCTGTTACTTTGAAGTTGTCATTTCATCTCCACATAACACATCAAAGTATATAACAGACAGCTTTGTATTAGCCATGTGTCTTTGCAAAATACATGATTCCTACTTCTGGATATTAATGGAATATATAATATATTAATAATGGCTTTACCTTTGTAATGTCCTCTGTTGGTTGTCGACGTAGGTACTACTAGTTTCATGGTGACCTACCAAATCATCAGGTATATCCTCTGTTGGTTGTTGACGTAGGTACTACTAGTTTCGTGGTGACCTACCAAATCATCAAGTATATCCTCTGTTGGTTGTTGACGTAGGTACTACTAGTTTCGTGGTGACCTACCAAATCATCAAGTATATCCTCTGTTGGTTGTTGACGTAGGTACTACTAGTTTCGTGGTGACCTACCAAATCATCAAGTATATCCTCTGTTGGTTGTTGACGTAGGTACTACTAGTTTCGTGGTGACCTACCAAATCATCAAGTATATCCTCTGTTGGTTGTCGACGTAGGTACTACTAGTTTCGTGGTGACCTACCAAATCATCAGGTATATCCTCTGTTGGTTGTTGACGTAGGTACTACTAGTTTCGTGGTGACCTACCAAATCATCAAGTATATCCTCTGTTGGTTGTTGACGTAGGTACTACTAGTTTTGTGGTGACCTACCAAATCATCAGGTATATCCTCTGTTGGTTGTCGACGTAGGTACTACTAGTTTCGTGGTGACCTACCAAATCATCAGGTATATTCTTTGTTGCGATTCGTCGTCTAATTAAAATTGAGATACACAGTAACACAATTTTATTAAAACATTGATATAATTACACATCCGCAGAGCGTGCACGCCATCACCTAAGGGTCGGGCCGGCGGTGATTGACATGCAAACTCTTAACGTATGTAGTTTAATTCTTAACTTACTATCTCTTAATTTCGAGCACCATTTATAGTTCTACAACTCAAACTGTTAAGAGAAGAAGCCTAATATTTTATCTTAATTTGTTAAACATACCAAAAAGAATGATGAGTAACCTAACATTCATTGAAGTCAGATTCTACAAGTAATAAAGTCTCCTATAGTATAAACAATTTGCACACTACCATTCGGCACTGCTTTTGTTGGGCATTATACTTCAGTTTGAGATATACATAATACCAAAGTTCAATTTCTCAGAGCAAAATCTTTTTGTTACAAAATAAATAGAGTTTGAGTGGCCATGTGACAAAAAAATAAATAACCTAAAAGTGTGAAATTGTTAAATTACTCTTGCGAATGTTTTAGCAAATTTCATAGAAAAAAATCCCACATGATTGTTAGTAACCAATATAAAAACATTAGTTTGTTACAGTACATTGCAGAAAGACAGTACAAATTTAGAGAAAATGTTGTGGTAAAATTCCCACAAGGTTCATAGAAGTATGTGAAATAACATGACCTGCACTAGACCAGAAAAGTCTGGTATTTGGATGCCAGAAAAGTTCTCTCAGAAATGGCTTGCTGTCATTTGTTTTGTTCTTATGTATTGCCACAATCAAATGAAAACTCAGACCATGCTCAAATCTGGAATGTTTATTTTTTCAATTGGGATATAAATAAAAATGATAGTTTTTTAACCCTTGATGGTGAATACCAGGTGGCCCATTTAAAAACTCCCAACTGCAAAGTGCTTCTTTTTAGTGCTTTGCAAGCTTTTTTTGTAAAAATCATTAAAAAAATTAAATATGCTCCAAATGTCAATTTTATCATTTCGTTTTTCTTCTCAAGAACTGTACTTTCACATACTACCATGAAAACTTACAAAAAAATAGTAAATAATTATTGTCTTGAAAAGATTGGCAAAATTTTGTATATAAATTATAACTTATAACCCTCCTTACGAGCACTAAAGAATTTTTGTAAATGATTCCAAGATAGCCAAATTGTTTATTATTTTGTGCACTATAATAACATGTTGTTACACTTAATATTAAGTACTACTTTTTTGTTTGAATTGTTTGTTTACATAAAACACAAAAATGATAAAAATGTGCAAAATTACAGTATGATCATTGTAGGTAATTAAATAGTACATGTAAAATTCTAAAAAATTACCATTGAATAGACAAGAAAAAGTTGTTTAGGAAAAATAGTCATATTGCACCCATATACAAAGTTTTATATTTTTAGTTTGTTGTGGAAAATAAAAATTTTATCACGGAAACAAAAAATCTGTGAAAAATTACATAACAATCCATAAATAAGGGATATGTATAATTTTTTGCTACAAGTACTTTATTAGTACAATCTCCTAGCTACAGGAAAATGTAAAATATATGAACATATTCCAAAAAGTATAAAATTTATAACACCAAAAGTCAGTCTGCGCAAATTGTGTAAACGGCTCTTGAAAAGTTGTGCATATTGTAATCATAGTATAAAATATTAACATTTTTTAGGATTTTTTTCTGAGAACACAAACTGATAAAACAGATATTTCTGAATATAAATATAAAAATAATTATATTCGTGACAAAAATAAAGTTTGGACTTAGGATAATAACATTCTACGTTATATTGTTGTCGATAAATAAAATAAAAGCGTCATTTTGAGCGAACACAAATAATACGTTTTTTTTTTCAAGATCTTAGATTATTATGAGAATGCTAAACTGATACCATATTTTTACATGTCTTATTTGATCAAATTGGATAAAAAATAAATGTTTAGGCTAGTACCTACATAAATATATACATGGTTGTAAAATATAAATACAATAAAAAATTAAATATTTTACTCACTCTTAGTTCTTCCACCTGTTTTTAGCTCTATATTGCATTATTTGTATGTAGGATTGTCATTATTATGATTTTGAAGTGCTAGTGCTTTTGTATAAATATAATGTAATGTTGATTAGTGGTAGGACTTGTTGAACAATGCCTAAAACTAATTTCCTTTTATGCACTGTAACTTCCACTAAAATATATTAAATATGAACTACAATACACTATACACTACAATACACTTTCATTTCATTTCAATTCACTACACTTATTATGGTAAATACGAGCGCTCGAGAGAGCGTTGTGTATAAACAAAGATGGCTAAACGTAAACTGACGGCCGCTCTTCTACATCATTGTTTTTAGTGACCATTGCCAAGTTCAGCACGAAATTTCTTCTAGACGGTACAAACTGACGCTAGAACTTTCTGGCTTTCTACCCAATTTTTAATTTGTTTATATCGCAATAAATAATTTATTTATTACAACTTTTTATAACAGCTTGTAATGCACCAATGCTGGCTTTTGAAAGAACACACAAACAAGGGTATACAAACACATTTTTTGTTAAACAACCAAAGCACCTACAACATTGCAATTTGTTTCGTTGGCTAGAGTATTTAATGTTTTTATTTATTTATTTATACAGCATCTAGCACTCCTTAACATGCACACAAGTGCAAAGGCAGAAGATTTGTCAATAAAAACTAATTTAAAACTAACATTACATACATTACAGAAATCTTTATTCATAATCATTGAGAACAGAATATTTGTCAGTATGCTATAATGAAATAATACTACCAATAACAAGAGTTATATGAAAATTCAATGTTAGGAGTCAAGAATGTTATAAAATTCATCAAGACTGTAGATTGACTTCTTCACCAACCAGTTGTGTAAACTTCTTTTTAAGGTTCTTGAGTTGCCGGACTTGATGTACTCAGGGAGTGAGTTTAATAGTTTGACTCCGACAAATGATGGTTTCTTAGTATAGAGCGTTGTTCTATGAGCTGGTAGATGGTAAGCTTGAGCCTGTCTAGTGTCTAATTGATAGCTGTGCACCTCACTGTTTCTTAATAAATTCTGCTTTGAAGCGTAAGTATTGACTTCGATTATGAAGATTGAAGTAACTGTAAGAATGTTGAGTTCTTTAAATGGCTCTCTACAGCTGTCTTGGGGAGAGAGGCCAGTCATGATTGTTACAGCTCGCTTCTGCAGTATTAATATTCTTTGTAGGTTGCCAGCTGAGGAGCTCCCCCATAGTATGACTCCATATTGAAGTTGGCTCTCAAAGAGAGCACGGTAAGCTATTTTTAGAGCAGATATTGTGCCAGTAGCTTTTATTCTCTTGGGAGCAAATAGGGTGGAGCTGAGTTTTGAGGTTAGGTAATCAACGTGGCAATTCCATGTCAGATTTTGGTCTAGGATTATGCCTAAGTGTTCTTCTACTTTTTCCAAATCTGGTGGAGCTGTTATGTGATCTTTAAGTCTGCCTAGTGCAAGGCGCTTGGTGTTAGATGGGTTAAATAAAAGGTCATTTATTTAAGCAGTATTGCTGAGCCATGCTAACAGAGATAAATGTGCGAATTTCTAGTGCCTCTGCTGTTGTGCTGCTGGTAATTAGGGCTGTGTGTCATCTGCATATGAAACAGGATGACTAAAAGTTGTGAGCTCTTTACCAAGATCGCTTCCACACTGATCCCTGTGGAACTCCTCTAGTAACCTTCTGTGGACAGGAGTTAATGACCTTCGTTGCCCCTTTCACTGTGTACTTTAGCTCAACTACTTGCTCTCGTCCTGTGAGGTAACTTTCGAACCATTTGATATTAGTTCCTCCGATTCCCAAGTTACCTATCTTGTACAAGAATAGTTTATGAGAGAGTGAGTCGAATGCTTTGCTCATATCCAGAAAAACAGTTGTTATGGTACGTCCAGCTTCAATATTGTCGATCATGTGCTCGATGAGTTCGGCAAGTGCAGTGATGGTTGATTTGCCTGAGATAAACCCATGTTGTCCAGTTGGTAGCAGTTTGTTGTGGTTGAGATGTTCTAATAATCTTGAGAGAAGTATTTTCTCCAAGACTTTCGATATGGTTGGCATGAGAGAGATTGGTCTGTAATTCTTTACTTCATGCTTACAACCTTGTTTAAGTAGTGGATACACCTTTGACATCTTTAATTTTGAGGGAAATACCCCTTGAGCCAAGGACTTATTGATAACATCTGTTAAGGGTTGGCAGGTCACGGAGCTGCAGTATTTTATTATTCTGGAAGAAATGCCATCATAGCCCGAGGAGAATGACGACTTTAAAGAATTTATAGTTTTTAATACTTCTTCAATAAATTTAGGATTAAACGAGTGTAAAACTATCCCAGTGAAATGTGTGTATAAATTTAAATTTATGGCATTATGATCATTGTTGTGGCTAAGAGTAGCTTCTGCAATTGTTGTAAAATAAGTATTGAAACATTCAGCTATGGTAGAAACATCTTCTACGTAAGTATTTTTATTGGAGACTGTTAATTTTCAATTAAATTCTGAGGTTTCCCTTTTTGGCTTTCTTTCACTATTAATAACCTCCCAAACAGCTTTACTCTTGTAGCCTGCTTCAGCAAAAGTTTAAATTTGCTTCCCTTCTTAATCTTTTCAATTTTAAGTCATAGGACTTCTTCTTTTGGGCAGCTTCATCTTTATCTTCATTCTGCCCACCAGTTAGAAAGCGCTCTCGGGCTTGAATATATGACAACCATAATGCATTTATTTCAGGGTCAGTATATACTTGAACTCGACTTCTGGATTTTTTCTTCAATGTTGTGTACGGACATGTAATGTCTAGAGCTGTAGTCAGAGCTCCAATGAAGTTTGCGTAGGCTTCTTCTGCTTTTGAAGTGTTGTAAACCCGATCCCATGTCTGATTTTCAAGGAGCCCTTTTAAATCTAAGAGATTGTCTGGACTGAGGCGTCTTTCAGTTGATGAAGGTTGCGTTCTTGATATAGAGGGGAAGTCCATGTAATAGAGTTGTCCGGTATGGTCAGAAATTCCATTTTCAATAATTTTGGCTTAAAGCTATCTGGGGCCATATTAGAGCAGAAAACGTCAATTGACGTAGCACTAGTAGGGGTTGTCCTAGTTGCAGGTAGTTGGCTTCGAGTTATATCATATTCTGAAAGGAGATTGTTTAGTTTATTGTTATCTCTTTCCATCGTTGTGCTAAGCTGATCAACATTTAAATCACCAACAATACAAATTACACTACTGTTTGTGGGGAGTTCTTCTATTGATGAACCTAGTAATTCGAGAGTATAATTTAGTGTACTTTTTGGTCTGTATACATCTAGGATGTATACATGTTTTTTTTCTTTATAACAATTTTAATAGCGGCCATTTCACAAATGAGTTCTTCGCTTTTGCTATTAAGATTTACAGTCTCAACCTCACTCTCCAGACCCACCGTTTGAATATTACAACACCTCCTTTTTGGTGTAGTTCTCTGCTGTATTCTGTGATTATTAGTAGATAGTTGATTAAACGGGCATTTTTCAATAAATCAGCACTGAGGCCATGTTCAGTTAAGACAACTATGTCAGGCTGAAAGGTGAAGGAAGTGGTTTAGAATGTCAATTTTATTTCCAAGTCTATCAACATTTTGATGGTAAATAAAAAATTGTTTAACCTTTTACTGAATTTTTTATGGATTTACTGTGCTCTAATTTCACCTTCCTTTATTTCTTTAGTATACTTCTCAAAGGTTATCAAGTTTACCGGCCTTACGTCTTCCATTTGCTCATTGAAACATTCCCAAAAAAGGAGACATTGGAGTGTTTTGCCTGTTAATTCGACAATTTGGGAAGATTGTTTGAGGTATATTGTCTTCTGGCTGAGCTGGGAATGTTATGATGTATTTCTTAAATTTGTCTATTTTCCCTGATAATATTTAATATGGTTATAAAAAATTGTTCTATTGTCTCGCCATCCTTCCGTAATTTTCCATCTTGAGGAAGAAAAACTCTTTAACTGTTTCATTCTCCTGACGCTTTTGAGCTTTAAAAGGGGGTTTATGAGTATTTATCCTTTTTCCTGTAATAATTTTACTTTTTTCCTAGTTCAATAGGTCCCTGGAAGTGTCTGGTAGATTGACAGATGTCTTAGGTATAATAGGGTTCAGTTTTTGTATACAGGTT
The DNA here is from genome assembly GCA_035578905.1 of Stictocephala bisonia. Classification (NCBI taxonomy): domain Eukaryota; kingdom Metazoa; phylum Arthropoda; class Insecta; order Hemiptera; family Membracidae; genus Stictocephala; species Stictocephala bisonia. The sequence goes on along the minus strand of JAQJVL010000548.1, from coordinate 418,305 downwards.
TGACTGGCTCCTGGTGTCATATTATTGTACAGGTCATGCTCAGAATCAAGATGATGCTGTATGTTCGATACGAGAGATATTAAATGAGCTTTTTTTTCCTATTTCCTTATTGATCTGTTGGGAAAGATCATATTTTTTGTTGGGAAAGATGGCTACATAGTCATAATATGACAAATGAGCCACCAGTTATCATAATGCCTCCTCACATGTTATTAGGTTATAAAACTAGGAGTTTATAAGAAAAGGAAAATAACAATTATGTGGTCACAACTATAATTAAAAAAAAGAAATTGACATATAGATTATTATGTTTAAGTTACTCAATTATCCAATCTTGTGGGAGGCGACAAAAATTTGTCAACACTGTACAAGGAGTGTTCTAAAATAAACTCAAAAGCCAATCTCTTTGATTTACTTAGACTGGGTTCATTTCTTAAGAATATTGGGAATCTGTTGTAAATTTTTGAGCAAATGTACAGGGTGGCGCACGAAATGATCCAACATTTGTTTTGGTAGCATTTATTCCGGTTACCTATTATTACTGTGTTGTAAGTTAGCAAAACTATCAGCTGTTTATGGAGATTAGTTCCCTCTGTTTCCACTTCCATTATTATTATTGCAAGATGGCTGACAAAGGAAGTTTGTTTGTGGATCAACGCATAAAGACTATGTTGTTTTTTAATGAAACAAAAAGTGCGGTGCTTAGACAAAGACAGTTTTGTGCTCATTTTCAAACTTGCTGGTCACCATCATTTAAAACTATTTGTAGACTTTATGAAAAATGTAACAGTGATGGCTCAGTATTAGAGAGGAAACGTCAGCGGCCTTCCACTGTCTGTACTCCACAGAATGTTGAAGCTGTCAGAGCAGCCAGCATTGGTGAGGAGTCCAGGCAAGTCGACTAGAAAAGCGGCAGCAGATCTTCACATTTCTAGGCGATCTGTGCAGAGAATTTTAAAAAAAGATTTGCATTTGTATCCATTCAAAATTACAGTGTTATCTAACTTAACGATTAGCAACAAACTTCAACGAACGGTTTTCGCAGAATGGGCTGTTAATGCAGACATATTGATTAACAATGTTTGGTTCTCAGATGAGGCACATTTTCACTTAGACAGTGTTGTAAATAACAAAATGTGCGCTTTTGGGCTTCCGAAAATCCACTCGTGCTACATGAAAAAGTGCATCATGCTCCAAGAATTACGGTATGGGCAGCCATCTCGAGCCATAGGGCCATTCTTTTTTGAACATACTGTGAATAGTGAGCGTTATCTAAACATGCTAAATAATTATTTTGTACCTCAACTTATCGCAAAAGGGTTTCAATTAGAGAACCATTGGTTCATGCAGGATGGAGCCAGACCACACATGGCTAATGTTGTTTTAGATTTTCTGCATGAAAATTTCAACCAATATGTCCCCCAAACAGTCATGATTTGAATCCATGTGATTATTTTCTTTCGGGATTTCTGAAGGAGAAGATCTTCCCTAAGCATCCTAACACACTGATGGATCTGTGAGTGCTAATCATTGAGGCATGTAACGAGATAACCGAGGATATGTGTCGCAGTCATCAATAACATAGGCGTTCGTGTTGAAGCAGTTGTCAGACAAGAAGGTGGCCACATTGAACATGTAATGGCCTCAAACTAATGTCCAGATATACAGTAGACAATGTATATCAAACTTTACTGTATTGCATTCACAATAAATTTTCTTTAACAAAAATAAATGTTGGATCATTTCGTGCGCCACCCTGTAATGATGGAGTTGCTTCAAAAAAGGAAGTTCTGTATATTGGATACTGTATCATGGTAGAATTCCTGGTAAAATGATTCTGCTGATGGTTTTTACTAAAAAATCTATCGCGGTTTGTTTAAAAAAAGTTAAAGCATTGAAAAATGAAGAGAGAGAGTAAAGGGAGAATAACCATCTTTGAAAGTGGGGTTTGCACAGTATTCTTGAGCCTGCACCTGCAAGCAATCTAACAGCCTGTTTCTGGGATAAAAACACCCGGGATGATTCACACTATTTACCCCAGAATATTTACCCATAGGAAATTAGCGAATGGAAGTATGCAAAGTACGCTTGTCTAAGGATCTTTGAATTAACAGACTGTGATAAAGCTAATAATGCATACAAAGCCTAGCTTAATTTAGGCAGAAGAGAATGAACATGCTGGCGCCAGGTCAAAACAGAATCTATTTTTAGACCAAGGAATCTGGTTGAGGTGACTGAATTTAGTTGCATATGTATAAAAGAGAAGTTAGTTTGAGGATTATTGACATGAATTAAATGGAAGTTGATATACTGGGTTTTATCAGGATTAAGTTTTAGTCCATTGGCTTCGAACCAGTGTTTAATTTGAGAAGGGTTATTTAATAGGGTGGTGCGTAAAAACTTGAGTTGGAAAATCAGAGTCCCTATAGTGCGGAAAAGTTGCGATTGGTATTAACAAGGAAAACAAAAAAATTTTTTTTGAAATCGGTGTTCATCTTCCGATCGCGCAATCGGCCGAAAGTTATATAAAATTATGAAAAAAATAATTTTTTGGAAAAATTCAATTTTTTTTAGTTTGGTATTTTTTTTGTTCCTATAGCTACTTTTTTGCACTTTAGGCTTTGAAAAACTGAAATAAAAATTATTTGTCCCCTAGAAGTATGTTTTCCGATCGCGCAAGTACATGAAAGTTTGACAAAAATTGCCACTTTTAACATATTATTGTATTGTGAAAAAGTCAAGTTCTATTTACAAAATACAAAACTGTTTAAAATCAGATATCATCTTTAGAATCCTTAGATGTTGTAGGTTGTGATGGTACTAATACAAATACAGGGTGGAAGAGTGGTGCAATTAGACATCTTGAAATGCATCTTGGACGACCCCTTCAGTGGGCAGTGTGCATGCTTCATTTTATTGAATTACCATTCCGTCATCTTTTCCAACATTTGGACGGAAACACAACAGGTCCAAAATCATGTAGTGGGCCGATTGGGCAGAAGTTAAATAGTTGCGACAAACTACCAGTTATTAATTTTCAACCTATTGATTGCGATATACCTCAAGTGGACAGGAAACTGCTAAGTAAAGACCAACAGTACCTTTGGGACATAAGTCAAGCCATAAAGACTGGGGAATTTCCAATGGACTTATCGAAACGAGATCCGGGCCCTATTTCGCACGCCAGATGGCTCACGTGCGCAAACAGGGTTCTTCGGTTGTATGTGAGCGAAGAAGAACAATCTGATGCTCTAAAGGAATTAGTCAAGTACATTTTAAGATCCTACATGCCAGTTTGGTTTGAGATAAAGTGCAGTAAGTACATAACAGATGGGCCACATCACGTTTACAGAGCTATTGAAACCTCTCGATACTTGTCTGACGAGTTAAAGGCAATAGTACATCCAGTTATTGAAAGGAACGCGTTTTTCGCTCACCCTGAGAACATGTTGATTGCCATGATTTTTGATAAGAGACAGCATATACGAGAGTTGGGTCTCAGAAGAGTCTTGAAAGCAAGACAGACACGGACAAAGGGTAAAACCGTCAGAAACTTTATCACGCCTACTTTAAACTTCAATGTTTGTGACTACTCGGAGTTAATTGATTGGGCTAACACAAGGTTGTTTTCTCCTCCTCTTCTTTGAAATGTACCCGATGACGAAATTTCATTGGCGATTCAGTGTGGTGATATTCCTAACTGGGATGTAAAAAAATTTCCCTGTCATACACAAGCCGTTGAAAGGTGCGTGAAGCTCATCACCGAAGCGTCGCTCAAAGTGTGTGGGTCCCAATCAAGAGATGGTTATATCAGAGCCACACTAGAATCCAGATCACTCATGCCCAATTTTGAGAGTAAATCAAAATACAGAGTGGTTCCTAAACCAAGTGCTAGTGCAGAGTAAACAGGGCCAAAGAAATATGTTCACCAAAATAGACTGACAACCAAAGAAAGTACCTAAAATGTGATTTGTAAATAATGTAAATAACAAACCCCGCCCTCATTGGTTGGATGGATGGGAAGGGTGTGGGTGGGTGGAACTCGAAGTGCAGCCACCTCCACGTGGTGAGTTCTGGGTTGTTCAGATAATATTATTATCTAAACAAGCGAAGAGCTGCACAATTGGCACGAAACTCAAAATCAACACCCTTTATGCCTCACTTGATTTTTTCTTAATGTCTATCAAAAACATTCAAAAAGGGCAATTTTCGTTAAACTTTCATGTAGTTGCGCGATCAGAAAAAATACTTCGACGACAAATAATTTTTATTATAGTTTTTCAAAGCCTAAAGTACAAAAAAATTGCTATAGGAACACAAAAAATACCAAAATAAAAAAATTTTATTTTTCAAAAAAATTCATTTTTTTATAATTTTATGTAACTTTCGACCGATTGCGCGATCGGAAGATGAACTCCGATTTCAACAAATTTTTTTGTTTTTCTTGTTAATACCAATCGCAACTTTTCCGCACTATAGGGACTCTGATTTTCCAACTTAAGTTTTTACGCACCACCCTATTATTTAAGAGAGTTTGAGAAAGATCTTTCTTGTTCTTTTTGGACACAACTATTGATGTATTATCTGCATACATGAGAATTTTAGCTTGAAAAGCCGTCTCATGGAGGTCATTGCAGTATATCAAAAAAAGTATGGAGCCCTAATGACTCCTGAAATTACTTTTTTGAAGTTGCTAGATGCATAATCATCAACTACCACTTTCTGTTTTTGATCTGCATGAAAAGATTTCAGCCACCTCAAAGCAGTACCGCCAATTCCATAGAACTTCAGCTTCTCAACCAGAATCCCATGATCAATGCAATCAAAGGCCCTTGACAGATAGCAGAAGGCACCTACAGCGAACTGCGACCCACCCATGGCCGATAACACCAGATAAACAAGCTCATTTACAAGCTCAAATATAGCATCAGCTGTACATTTACCTTGTCGGAATCCAAATTGAGAGGTAGATAGGACATGGTTACGTTCAAAATATTCTACTGGTCTTTTAAAAACCACCCTCTCAAATACCTTGAAAAAAGTTGGCAAAAGTGAAATTGGTCTCAAACTATCTGGTGAAGCGTCATTATTCTTTTTAGGCACTGGTTTAATGATAGCATACTTTAACATATACGGGAAAGTGCCTTGTTTCAAAGATAAGTTTGTAAGTTTTGTGAGGGGTCTGGCAAAAGAGTATGCTGATTTTTTAAGCAAGGCTTGGGACACTTCATCCCATCCAGCAGATTTTTTAGGCTTAAAAGATTTTATAATGTCAAGAACCTCCCTCTCAGTCGTCAACTCAAAAACAATTAAATTATCCTTAGTTCTAAGCTTATCAGGTAAACATTTAATTGCCTTCATGTCATTTGACAAAATTAAAAAAAAAAAAGATTTTTTACTAATTGAAGTAAAATGATTGTTAAGGAACTCAGACATTACATTCTTATCCCTAATTACACAACCATTACTCTCAATTTTGTCAATTTGTTTATTATTATTCATTTGCCTCCCACTCTCTTTAGCTATAACCTCCCAAATGGCTTTAATCTTATTTTTAGATCTATTGATATAGTAATCATTGTTTTTACGTTTGGCTAATTGTACACATTTTTTTTAAACTAATTTATATTTACAAACATATAATAGAAAATTAGGGTCTTTGCACCATTTACTAATTTCATGCAATTGTCGTTTCCTAAGGCTAGATACTAAAATGCCTTTAGTGATCCAGTTTTTTGGTCCCTTGTGGCCATTTTTTTGTATGTTTCCAAAGGGAAAGATTGAAAAAAAAAATGGTCTAATAGTGGCCATAAAATCTTTAAAGTTATTATTTATATTGCGTGATTCATCAAAATTCCAACATACATTTTAAAGATCAGAATTGAAAGATTGGATATTTACTTCTGAGAAATTTCGTTTTGAAATTTGAAATTTCGTTTTGAAACCGGTAAAGAGATTTCCTTTATGATCCATTCATCTACACTAACAATATTAGCAAAGTGATCAGAGAGTCCTGTTTCACAGCACTACAGAAATTTGGTTGAAAGTTTGTAAAGATGTTGTCAATACATTTTCTTGAAGTTTCAGTAATGCGAGTGGGAGTGTAAAAGTTTGACTGAATGTTGTAAGACGAGAAAATGCTATAAGTCTTGTTTAATTTTATCATCTATGAAAATGTTTATATTGAAATCCCCAAAAAGAAATATCTTTGCCCGTTTGAACTTTCTAGAAAGCTTAAGTAACATGTCATCCAGCAATATGAAAAATAAATCTAGACTAGCTCTGTCATATTTAGGTGGGCGGTATAAACAAATTATTATTGTGGGCTTAGACATATTTAAGTGTATTCCAAAGCACTCCAAAAGACCTTCCCTTGAAAAATCACCAACCCATGGTAGAGGAGCAGCTGATATGCGTGATCTCACAAGTATACAGGCTCTGCCCCTGATATACTTCCTTCTATAAAAGAAGGATATGAGGTCATAACCAGATATTTTATTTATAAGAGAGATATTGTTTTCATTAACTGCAGACTGACAGTTTGTACACCTGATTCTGACTATTGGTTATTGTACAGTTATGGGACAAACATCGGCCATTTTTTGCCACTTCCAACCCCCCGCCGGGCAGGAATTGAGCGGGAATTTCAAATTGCATGTTTTAATTTTATTCCTACGTTTATAAAATTGTATACAAAAATTATTAAAAATATGAAATGTACAGAACAGAACATTCTGTGTCAATTGGTACCAAGTTTGTCATGCTTGCTTTATGATAAACATATGTTTTATTGAGTTTTACAAAAGAGAACGCAACGTGCCTACTTTCACGATCGTGTATACACTTGAAAATAGCACACAAAGCGCCAGGATTCGCGATCTAGGGTTAATACTTCAATTATGTTGTATAAGGGACCTCTTTATATATACAAGGGACTTTACTAAACACGTTCGTGTATGTGTATATCTATTTATAATAAATCATTTACCATAACAGCTTGTCATCTCTGGAATTCTCTCTCTGACAACATCAGAATATTAGGTGAGATTTCTCGCTGTGGGGAGGTGGTTAAGGATCGTTTGCTGGGGGATCTGTAGATGTGAGGCGGGTGGCTTTGACGGTGACTTGTCAACGACATATACAAATGAAATGTGTGTGTTAGTCAACGAACTATGCTACTGGAACACTAGCTACCCATAAGGAGCGTGTTGTGGTTTTTCCGAACGCACACAGGTGTATGTGGTGGGATGTATCCAGGCTGAGCAGGCGTTGTAACAGAGCAAGAACTCTGGCTAGCTAAATGGGGATATGGCTGATTGCAACGTTCGGCTTTTCATATTTTGACATGAATCATGTTAGATGGGGTAAGATACAGTAATAACTACTCATCAGTTTGTTGGGACGTTTTGTATGAGTAACACTGGTTTACTATTTGCAATGTTTTTTTTAATTTGTGTCAAATAGTTAAAGCTGCACTGCCTACATTTGTACTACAAGATGGTTGTAAAAAAACAGTGATACTTCTTTTTACAAGTGAGTGCTCATTTTATTATATATATATCAAATCTCACATTGTGGTTTCTTAATTAAGATGTGGGATTATTTTGTGCGTTTATGTTAGCTTCCATAAACTTGCCAAATTACAAGCTATACGCAACAGTTCGTAGAATTAACATTTAATAAATATTATTTGCTGGTTGCATTAACAATTTATTTTAGCTTTAATGATAAAATATGGGCTTCCGGTGGTTGAGTGGTTTAACACGCTCACTTCAAGAGCTTAAGGTCTCGGGCTCGATTCTCTGTGCAGGCGCTTGGAAATTTCCCCTCAAGTAACCCCCCCCCCCCCCCCCGTGTTGACCCAGCATCGATGCAATTGGGAAGCTACGACTTGTGAATCCTAGTCGAGAAAGCTGGAATAATGACGAACGGGACTCGTCTTGCTGACCACACGTCACCCAGCCATAAAAAGCCGTCCAGCATGTCTAGACCTGTAAAGGGTAGTTGTGTACAGGATTTATAATAAAATATATATGTTGAATTTATCAACAACAATCCCTCGAATTTTTAGTCTTCAATATATTTATGAATGAACTTTGCTTACACCTACAAAATGCCTATATTCTTAAGTTGTTAACTTTGGAAAAATATACTACCACTTATGACTTAAAAATTATAGTTTGTGACCACTTTACAGATACTGTTTTTATAGGCCACCAATGAATTATGAATGTTATGGAGGCCATGAGTTAATGTTAATTAGGTATATGACTCTATTGTTTTTCAAAATAATTTCACACCATGTAGCAAAAGGGAAAACTTTAGAGATGACCGCAAATCAAACTGAGGTCTAAGGCATAAATTAATCAAAGTAATTTTATTTTCCAACATGTAAATATGATTGACTTTTTATAAAATCTTGAAACTATTTTATGTTTGGAGAGGATTTTATATTCCTTTCAGGTAATAAACATTTCAAGGTGAGTTTTATTTTTAAACAGCAGGATCATGTTGTAAACCTTTATTAACGTTGCTTTGGTGTCGTATATTTAGCCTAATTCAAATTTAGTGTTACTTCTGAAAGGTTTATTTTAAAATCTTTTGTTTACATTTAACTTGTTTGTTTAAATATTTGTAAATTTGTTAAATCAAAAATTCAACTTGATAAATGTATTTAATTTTCTAGAGTTTTTAGTTTCCATCAAAAAAATTAAATATCTACTATATAGAACATGTTTATTTTTAAGTACATATTATGAATGGCATACAATTTTACTTTATAAATGTATTTAATTAATATTTTAATTAACGTTTAGGTTCTGATTATTATTTTAGTTATTGTATAGCTTTCAGTTTATTGTTATTATTATTTTGTTTCAGCATTTAATTTTAAGACTCTGAGTTTGTTATTATCTGGAGTACAAATATTATATATTTTTAATCGGGAAATCAATTATTTCTTTTGTTTTTTCTTTCACTTGCATATACTTTGATTTAAAAAACCTATGTAATGTTAAGCTAAGTTATGTTCATCTTATATATCAAAAAAATTAATTAAATAAAAAACTATTATATTATTTTATCTGACATTTATCTTAACATTTTTAGTGTTATTAACTGATTGAATAAGTATAGACCAAGTCAAAATGTAAATTTTTTATGATGAAATGCCATTGATTTACTTATTTATTTTTATTTACTACCAAGTTCAAGTTATTGTTTACGCACATATATTATCTGAATATAATCTGAACATATATTATTTTTTTGTATATTAATAAAAGTAATGAACTGGTAATTCCTATAAATTATATATAGTTCTTTTTTTATTTGTATTAAGTCAATATGTTTATTTATTATTATTACTTTTTTTGTATGCAAGGATATAAATTGATTTAAGTTGTTCTTATTTTCTTAAACATTTTATTGTACATGTACTATTTATTTTGTTTATGGTGTTAAGTATTATAGAGAACATTACAGTCCTAACTTGGCCCCTTTAATAAAGGGCATTTGTCTTTTCATCCTATTTATAAAAAAGTTGAGGGTCAGAAAGAAGCAACATAAAAAATGCATCATAGGAAAAGCACTATATGGTGACATTTTGTTTTAATAAAATGTTTATTTCCACCCAATGCGATTACTAATGGATTTTAAAGCACCAATACACATATAGAGGAATGGACCCACCCTCCCATACAGACATTAATACATATAATACAACACCACTTTACATGTATTTCTTTTACGATTTGGAGGACCAGGCTTCAAATCTAGTAACGGCCCCTAAGCCAAAAAGGCTTATTGCGTGCCCTCCTTTACAGGACTTCAAACCTTATCCAATCCAAGATCCTTATAGAACCTTGAGATTGCCTTGATGAGTTTTCTTATGCTACACCTTGGCCATGTTCTAAAACGCTGCCGAAGTTGAGAGCCCGCTTCCTAGCTAGGGCTGGGCAGTGGAAGAGGATGTGCCATCAGATTCTTCCTCATCCCCACGTTTCCTACGCAAGAGAATGTGGGGGTTGGGAACCCCATTTTGTTCATGTGTGCCTCAAATGTCCAGTGTCCAGTTATAAAAACAACCATCCTTCGGAGTTCTGACTTGCAAGAGAAAGAGCTTCAGCCATGTTGGAGTACAATGGCCCCAACAGGACCTCCTCTGCTTGCCTGTTACCTGGTGTTGCCTCCCAGGTCTCCTGATGCTTGCCAGAGACCCATGTAGAGGCAACCATCTTGGTGAGGCTGTAAGCAACCGCATGTTGGCTCTGGGGGGCCGCAATGAGACGTTCCTCAGTGCCTCTCCTGGCACAGTGATCTGCCCTCTCGTTTCCCAGTACCCCGGTGTGACCTAGCACCCATGACACGATTACCCTATTGGAACGTGCCAGCGTTTTAAGAACCCCGGGACAGTCCCAAACTAGACTCAAGGTGAAGTCAAAAGACGCAAGTGACTTAGTGCCACTTGGCTGTCTGAGTTCAGATAGATTGTTTTTCCCATAGGGCCCAAATCTATGTTTGCCTGAGCACAGGCAGCCACTTCCGCCTGAAAAACCGTAGCCAGTTTGCCAAGGCTACAACTGAGCTCAGTTTTTGACCTGGCACCATAGACTCCGTAACCAGACCCAAGGATGGTTTGTGAGCCATCTTTGTGCCACGTGATCGCGTTCTTCATAGCGATTGATTCACCTTGTTCCCAATGACAACACGATAAGGTTTGTCAAAGTCAGTTTGTCTAGGCATCGTATTAGAACACATCTCTAGAATGTCCGATTTTAGGATGCTAGAGATTTCTGTAGTGAGCTTGCCAGCATCCGCTGGTCTGAAGCCTATATGCTGCAAGCCTTGCATCCCCCATGGTAAAAATGTCGAGGGGGCAGACCTAGCAGCACCTCCATTGCAGCGGTGGGTGTACCCTTAAATCGGTGGGTGTACCCTTAAATGCCCCAAGGATTCCCAAACACGCTAACCACTGCACCTTGGTTAGGTTTTTTACAACAGTAACTTGTTGGACCTTGAGCCACCAAATAATGGCTCCATATACAAGCATCGGTCTGACGACCCTCGTATAAAGCCGACGTACCAACTGAGGGTTCAGTCCCCACGTGCACCCAAAGGTACACCTCAGCCTTATCAATGTGGTCGAGAGCAGTCTATGACATGGGTGAGGTGTCTATTCCAGGTAAGTTTGTCATCTAGACATACATCTAAATACTTAACTTCCTTAGACACCTGGATGCAGTTGCCAAAGATTCTTGGTACTCTGACAACCTCCGCATTCCTTTTATTTGTGAATGGTACCATAACGGTCTTAACGGGGTAAACAGATAGCCCCTCCGCTATGCACCATGTCTCCACCTTGGACGATGTCCTCCTCATAAGGTCGAGGCATGTCTCCATGTATTTACCTCTTATTAGGATCACTATGTCATCAGCTTAACCCTGAGCGAACACTTCATGCTAGTTGAGTGCCGTGAGGAGATCATCCACGACTAGGTTCCACAGGAAGGGTGACAAAACACCCCCCCTGTGGACAACCTCTTTGCACTTGTACCTCTCTCACCGCCCCACACAGGGAAGTTTAGGTTCTGCGAGTGCTGAGCATGTTGCTGACCCAGCGTACAACTGTTCCTTCAGTGCCCCTACACACCAGCTTTGTCACAATCGAGGAAATCCTTGTATTGTTAAAGGCTCCTTCTATGTCCAGGAACACTGTCAAAGCAATGTCCATGAACAAGGAAATCGCCCGTTCAATACTGCGGACTAATACGTGTAAAGCAGTCTCACAGGATCTGCCAGCTTGGTAAGCAATCGATAGCTGATTGTTTGATGTCAGCTATAACATCTACCTTCATGCCAAGCCCCAGATCAGGATGGTCTAACCGAGGTTTCAGCTCTTCCTGGTATATAGCCCAGTCAGTTCTCCTAAGATTTCTGAACCGCGCCTTAATAGGAGCCATTCTAATCGAAAAGGAGCTGTAGTTGTGATCCGACATGGACAGATCGTCCAGTACGGTCCAACTGTCTACTTTGCAAGCTGCATGGCAGCTTCCTAGGGTTATGTCAAGGACCTCCGTTTGCAAACCTAACCCCCTCCTTTGATGGAAAGTGGGCTTGCGGTCCCGATTCAATATCACTAAATTAGCTTTAACTATATAGTCTAACAGTGACTCACTACTAGCATTTATGTTGGAGTTACCCCATGCAGTGTGATGGGCGTTGGCACCCAACCCTGCCACCATGTGTCGTTGTTGCATCACTCCGTAGTCTACGATCCTCCTCAACATAGGAGATGGAAGGAGCTCCTCGGAGTTGTAGGGCAGGTATACTGATGCCAACAAGATTCTGACGTCTCCGTCACTTGTTGGCAGGTATACCTCAGTTACAGCCGTGTCCCTGGAACAAAGACCGGCCAGCTTTAGAAATTTGATGTCCTTACTTTACGTGTATGGGTGGAAGAGTGGGTCAACAGGGAAGTTTGCCATATTTAAGAATAATCACTTCAACATTTTATTAGCTTTTTTTCTAACACAAAAGTTGGCATAACGAAGCGAATACAAGGTTTTCACATTCAATCCTCCCTAAAGAGCATTTAACTTTAAGAGTCGGGGTAGAGATGGTCTGCAACAAAAATGTGTTGGATATGTGTCCATGGGAGGAAACGCAACCACCGAACGTGTGTATGGGGGAGGTCGGGGAGGAAGTTTATAAGCACTGTTTGTGTATATGTGGATGAGGTACTCATGACCACCATTCGTGTATCGGTGCATAGGAGGATCATTACCACTTTGTGTGTGTGTGTAATTTCATCACCCCCCCCCAAACATGTATGGGTGGACGGGAGGGTAATCACCATCATATGTATATCGGTGGGCAGGAGGTTCATAACAGCTGATTGTACAATTTCACCACCACCAAACATATATTGGTGGATAGGAAGGTCATCACCACTGTACGAGAATAGGTGGATGAGAGGGTTGTTACCACTGTATGTGTATAGGTGGATAGGAGGGTCGTCCACCATACGAGTATAGGTGGATGGGAGGGTCACCACCACTCTAAAAGAATAGGTGAATGAGAAGGTCATAACCATCGTACGTGTATCAGTGAGTGGGAGGATCATAACCACTGATTGTACAATTTCATCACCACCAAACATGTATTGGTGTATGGGAGGGTCATCACCACTGTACGAGAATAAGATGGATGGGAGGGTCGTCACTCCCATACGAGTATTGTTGGATAGGAGGAGGGTTATCACCACTGTACAAGAATCGGTGGATGGGAGGGTCGTCACCGCCGTACGAGTACAGGTGGATGGGAGGGTCATCACCGACGTAAGAGTATACGTGGGTGGGAGAGTCATCACCGCCGTACGAGTAGAGATGGTTGGGAGGGTCGTCACTCGCGTAAGAGTATAGGTGGATGGGAGGGTTGTCACTGCCGTACGAGTATACATGGATGGGAGGGTCATCACCACTGTACAAGAATCGGTGGATGGGAGGGTCATCACTGCCGTAAGAGTATAGGTGGGTGGGAGAGTCGTCACCACCGTACAAGTATAGGTGTTTGGGAGGGTCGTCACTTGGGTAAGAGTATAGGTGGATGGGATGGTCATCACCACTGCACAAGAATCTGTGGATGGGAGGGTCGTCACCGCCATACGAGTATAGGTGGTTGGGAGGTTTGTCACCGCTTACATGTAAGGGTAGGTTAGAGGATTATAGCCACTGTACATGAACGGTTAACAATGATCCAGTTAAACTGATAATCAACTTGTTATACAAACAATCCAAGATATCAAATTCTCTTTATTCCAGTAATATACCTATTTGCGGGTAAACTTAAATAGAGCCTTGTGCTGGTTTAACAAAAAATATATAAGTTTTTTTTATATTACATAACTTGTCCTATGAAGACTTGCAGTAGAGCCCTATCAAAGTAAACATAATATATTAGTTCATATCTTTTCAGCTTCGTTGAATAAAACATATTGTAAAAGGGCAGTGTACGAAATATTAACTGAGGAGTGATTATCTTTATAATAACTCACGTACAAGATATGTCTTTTATATAAATTGGTTGCACATATTTAAGGGCATGGCTACTAAAGGAAAAGTTTCCTTCAGTACTATAATTTTAAATGTTTAAGTTATTTAGCCCTTGAGATTGAGACGAAGTCTTTATTTATTGGAATGTAGTGTTAGTTTGTCAATCATTTGACAAAATGCAAGTCTTTAACTAACCACAAATGCCAGTAAATGTATTATATAAAGCAACAAATAATAACAAGAACAAGAAATAAAAACTATGATGGCTGTACAATTTTTTTATTCTTTCTTTTGACACTCTTAAAACTAAAAAACTAGGATATAATATAGAATAACAGAAACCTACAACAGAACAGTTCAAGATAATATGATATACAAACAATATTAAATATGACAATAATTAAACCAACCATATAAGTATAACTGCACTTTGCTCCAGTAAAATTAAATTTATTTAGTTACAAATTATTTACAAAACCACTTAAATTTAATTTTTTTAATTGAAAACTAACTTTTTTTAATTGTCATATGCACCTATATAAAAGAAAAAGTAAATAAGTGGCCAGGAGTTATTAATTTATGGCCTTAAAAAGTAAGCATTTATCATAAATTTACTTCATATTATTTGTACTAAGCACACACTTTTATTAAGTAGAAATATCACCTATTTGGATTACAGGCCATGTGATGCAGCCTGTGGTGTTACTTGAATAAATTCACACACCCCTAAAATATACATTATTTAGTCAAGGAGAAGTATTTAAATTTTAGAGTTTTAAACTAAGGAAAAATATTTAAGCAGTGATTCATTTATTAGTACTTTGTAAATAAATGTACTAATGGTTAATTATAACAAAATAATAAGAAACACTCTTGAAGAGGTAATTTAAAATAGTAATTATATTACAATTAATATTATGATGAAGACCTTCCTACTAGGGATGTGCCATATTAGTTGTGTCTGCAAATCTGATGTGTTTGCATCAGTTGCCGTTCCACATCAGTTGAATAAAACTAATGTGTGACATTAGGTTTTGACCTGCCTGTTTTGAGTGGGGATGCAACTATTGCGACATAACCTGATGTGCCCTGACTGATGTGAGTGGATGTAGATGCCTGATGCAGTCCCTAAACAGTTTGACCAGTTTGAATATCATATTTTTGACAAGTGTCGACTCACATCAACATCAGAACAAACATTAACCAGGCAGTGAATGTGAGCAATTCAGCTGCTTTACTCAGCTGTTGCTAGTTGCTACCTAATGCGAGACATTAGTGGATTTTACAAATTAGATTTGCAGCGCATCTAACTAATATCAAAAACCTAATGTCGTTATTTCGGGCCATCCCTACTTCCTACATACATTTACACACATAATACAAATGAACATTGATTCTTTGTTCAGAGAAGAAAGTATTGTGGTAGTGCTGAATGTAAAACATTTGACATAAACACACTATTAATAACCAAACAACTTGTTACATTTATGAAGCCAATGAACAAAAACCAAAATTTAGTCTGAATGTTAAACCATTCACATACAATCCTTTTAAACTTAATTATCTTTACAAATGTGTTTATTTTTAATTTTAATTGATATTTTTTCAGTAAATTTATATAATAATAAAAAAATTTGCAAAATGTGTTGCTTATATTATTTACTAAGCAGTAGATTAATTCTATTGGAACATTTAATAATAAGCCTAAACAACATTTTGAACTGATTACTACAAAATAAATTTATTTGTTACATCATATAAATTCTTTAAAATACTTAAAAAGAAAACCATTAATAATTTGACATTTTTAACTCAGATTTGTAAGGACTTTCAGTCCCCCAATCCACATTGGCTACCCGCATCCAGGTGCCCCTTACCCTCTCCATATCTGAGGAATTTCATTGATAATTAACTTCTAATTTTGCTTATTTATTTTCCTAATATGATTATACATATTATTATTCATTACTAAGACCTGAATATGGGCGAATGAGTGTAGATGAACAAGTGTAATCGATATTATTAAGATTGACTGTTACCCTTCATTATACACACCTACAATAGATATTCCATCTAATAGGAATATTTGTGCCTGTGTTAGTTAGTAAGGCCTGCAACTACAGCTGGTTTAAACTGCATTACATTTGCATGGGCCTACACTAGCACTCAACAATGGACTACAAAAACAGCTGATATTTTGAGACTCAAAACTTAACATTAGATGGGAAATGTATTTGTGTATAAAATCAATGCTGTTACTTACAAAGAAATATTCATTAATAGCTCAAAAGCCAGGGTAACTAAGGGACCTACAGCTTTACGTGGCATCAGAAACACATTGTCTTGGTTTGATTTTCAGTTACTGACAAGCTTGATTCTCAGTTCTCTATACAATGTCTGGACCCTGAATACCGCCCCACAGATACATGTACCCCTTGGACTCAATGCCCCTACCCTCTCCAAAGGACCCAATGCCCCCTACCCTCTCCAAATGAACTCATTGCTCTCTACCCCTTCCAAATTGACTCAATGCCCCCTAACCTCTCCAAAGGACTCAATGCCCCCTACCTTCTCCAAAGGACTCATTGCCCCCTACCCTCTCCAAATGGACTCATTGCTCCCTACCCTTTCCAAATAGACTCATTGCTCCCTACCCCTTCCAAATGGACTCAATGCCCCCTACCCTCTCCAAATGAACTCATTGCTCCCTACCCCTTCCAAATGGACTAAATGCCCCCTACCCTCTCCAAAGGACTCAATGCCCCCTACCCTCTCTAAAGGACTCATTGCCCCCTACCCTCTCCAAATGAACTCATTGCCCCCTACCCTCTCCAAATGAACTCATTGCTCCCTACCCCTTCCAAATGGACTCAATGCCCCATACCCTCTCCAAAGGACTCAATGCCCCCTACCCTCTCCAAAGGACTCATTGCCCCCTACCCTCTCCAAATGGACACATTGCCTTGTACCCTCTCCAAATGGACTCATTGCTCCCTACCTTCTTCCAAATAAACTCATTGCCCCCTACCCTCTCCAAATGGACTCATTGCTTCCTACCCTTTCCAAATAGACTCATTTCCCCCTACCCTCTCCAAATGGACTCATTGCTCCCTACCCCTTCCAAATGGACTCAATGCCCCCTACCCTCTCCAAAGGACTCAATGCCCCCTACCCTCTCCAAAGGACCCAATGCCCCCTACCCTCTCCAAATGAATTCATTGCTCCCTACCCCTTCCAAATTGACTCAATGCCCCCTACCCTCTCCAAAGGACTCAATGCCCCCTACCCTCTCCAAAGGACTCATTGCCCCCTACCCTCTCCAAATGGACTCATTGCTTCCTACCCTTTCCAAATAGACTCATTTCTCCCTACCCCTTCCAAATGGACTCAATGCCCCCTACCCTCTCTAAAGGACTCATTGCCCCCTACCCTCTCCAAATGAACTCATTGCCCCCTACCCTCTCCAAATGAACTCATTGCTCCCTACCCCTTCCAAATGGACTCAATGCCCCATACCCTCTCCAAAGGACTCAATGCCCCTACCCTCTCCAAAGGACTCATTGCCCCCTACCCTCTCCAAATGGACACATTGCCTCGTACCATCTCAAAATGGGCTCATTGATTTTAGCATAGATATGACTTATCATCCAACGTTAACGTAAAAAATGTTAAACTATCAGCTATTTTGTGGTCCATTGTGGAGTGTTAATGTAGTCCCATGAAAATGTAATGGAGCTTTAAACCAACTGTAGTAGCAGACCTACATTATTGGCACAATTACTCCTATTACATATGATGTATACTTGTCAGTAATAATATAATCAAGGCCTCTACCAACTTCATATAGACTCGTTTAAATACAATAATTTTGGTTATATTTTTTCTTCAATTAATATTACTTATTGATCTCCATTTAAGTTTGAGATCGGAACAGCGAAAAAAATAAGTCTCTGTCAGCAAAAAATATTTCAGGTGGGTAACGAAAAATTATGTAATCTAGTTCAAAGCCATACATTATTACCAGTAAGTTCCAATCAGATAACAAACAACTAGAAAGTATAACTATCAAACAAAGTTTCTTGATCAGAGTCTGCAGAGGCTGTCAGCCATGTTGGTTTTAATCCTAAAATAACAATGTTATTAACGAATCCATATTTTTTCCGTTATTTATTTACCAAAAGTTGTGTATCAGGTCATTTTAAACGTTTTCATACTGCGCTTTGGGTTTTATGATATAGGTGTATGTATTGCTTTTGATATTTTGAATACGTACACCTAGTTATGAAAAATAGGTGAAAATAAGAACTTATTTTTTCTATACAACTAATTAGGAATTTGAAAAACAATTCCAACACCAACACGCAATTACATTCTTGATCAAATGCAATTTGTTTGGAAAAAAATCTGTTGAAAAATAACTGTTTGGTTTGGATACACGTGATCGTATTTCCGGTTCGAAAATAACATTGTTTTTATGGAATTAAAACCAATATGGTCGACAGCCCCTGCAGACTTAAATTGAATTAACTGTTTTCTGTTTAACACATACTACTAGTCAATGAGCAAACATTTTTTTTTCATTTTAGATACTCTCCTAATTTTGAATATGCTTCACATTTTGTAAAAACCAAAATATGTGAGGTCCACTGCTCCCAAAACAAAAAAAAGACACTAAAAACTGAATAATAATGATTTAAAACATTCAAATGAACAATTAACTTAACAGTTTTTTTATTTTGATCTGAATGTATTAGGAAAGTAAAAATATGAGTTTTTTTACTTCCAAAATGCCTAAATACTTTTATACCAATGTACGTACGTGAATGGGTGTACGGGTGGGTCAGTACCACTGTATGTATAGGTGGGCGGGTGTGTCAGTACTTTGGATAAACACTGTATGTTTCAAAACATACAACATATCAAAGATGATGATTATCAACTTCTTAATTTGATAATTCCAAATTAAAAAAAAAATCAACTTTGTCTACTTAAAAAAAAAACAAAATAAAAAAGTAATACTGACTTAGCATACTTATCAAAATAGATAAAAAAATGTTCCATTTGAATATCATATTTACGAATTTGTGCAAGTAGAGTACTAAATTAACACATTCCTCTCTTTAATACAACTATTTCATTTATATTTTTTAAAAATAAAATATTTGGACCCACTGCTTCAGAAATTAAAATGTCAAAATATTTCAGGAAACCCTCAATTTAATCAAAGATTGCAATAAAGGTTTTATTTACCTAAATTCCATTTAACTTTCACGGTTTGAAAAAAGGAAAAAATATATTTAGTACAAACTACACACTCCAGTGATGTATTGAATTATAATTTTTCATCTCCTGAAACCCAAATGCCAAAGTCACAATATGCGGGTGCCATCCCCGGTTTTAAAAATGGCTACATAAGTAATTAGAAAACATTTAAATACTTTAGTCAGTATAAATATGCTTATAGAATCTTTTTATTGTTTCTACATCAAGGAAAACAGTAGTTAATAAAATTAAATAACTATATAGAAAGCACAACATTTTATCCTTGGCCTTTGTAATTAAATGCTAACATAATTATGACTAATAAAGTGGTTAAAGTATGAAGAAAGCATTTTCGTTAAAATTATATGTGGTTTGGATACCAGTAATACAATACAATTTTGCATTAGATATTATGTTTAAAATAGTAAAATTAAATAAACAAATACCTATAACATTACTGATATTATCTTTTATTTGTGTTATTCATACATTTATTTGCTTAAGAATGTAATATCACTGATTTAATTTAGGTATTTGGAGATGTTATCTTTTTAAGCAATCAACCATAGTCAAGCTCGAACTTGCAAGCTTTTTCAAAGGACTGCAAACCTTTATTACATATCTTTTCAAGAAAGTGCACTTCTATTGATAAATAAAACATGTTAAGAGCTGTTGATTTCATATTCATTCTAAATTCAAAAGTTACTTTAAAGTATACTTTTGAAAATAATAAAGTCTAACAAATCTAATAATACAAATTATATTAAAATACTTTGACAATCTGCCAATACTGGATGAAACTCATCTCAACATACGGCCGGAGGCACACACGTTAAAAGTTCTGATGACACCACTGTCCTCAAGAAACAGCTGTTTATTTTTTGTGTTCAGCTGATATACACGTTTAAATGAAGCATGTTGTATTTATTTAAATTATGAGTTTGAAATGGAAAGAAAGCTCTTTTGTTATACAAAGACAAACGTATATCGAAAAGGAAACGAAGAAATAGATGAGGGGACAAAGGTAGTTGGACATTTGCCATCATTACGTGAAAATTACCAATCTCGACGTTTCGATTTGGTAAAACCCAAACCTTTTTTCAAGTACTAAAAACTAAATTACATCTACACAAACATGTTATAAAACTACATTCTTAAACTAATCTACTTTAATAATTATCTACATTTTAACCTAGATCATAGAATGGGGTACAACAAAATGAACTTATACTAAATGTAAAAATGTTAACAGGGTTAAATTAATATGACCAATTAGGCGCTGCCCAGGTCACGATATCAACGAAAAAATGTTAAAACACAATTAAATTAATATTCAAATCAGACTGAAATAAGATTACATCAACTACTTATAAATAAAATAAATATATGGTACCTGACAAACAATATTAATTCAAAATAAGATTAAACATGCACAAAAAATGATAATATGTGACTCGGAAGGACTGAGACTACTATCCTATCTAATTAACTATTACAATTACATTTTAACCAGAAAAGACAACAATTATTAGGAATAAAACAATACAATAAACAAATATTACAAAAATGATGAAGTCTTACGACCCGCATTCAGGTACCATATATTTATTTTATTTAAGAGTAGTTGATGTAATCTTATTTCAGTCTGATTTGAATATTAATTTAATTGTGCTTTAAAATTTGTTTGTTGATATCGTGACCTGGGCAGCGCCTAATTGGTCCTATTAATTTAACCTTGTTAACATTTTTACATTTAGTATAAGTTCATTTTGTTGTACCCCATTCTATGATCTAGGTTAAAATGTAGATAATTATTAAAGTAGATTACTTTAAGAACGTAGTTTTATAACATGTTTGTGTAGATGTAATTTAGTTTTTAGCACTTGAAAAAGGTTTGGGTTTTACCAAATCGAAACGTTGTGATTGGTAATTTTCACGTAATAATGCCAAATGTCCAACTACCTTTGTCTCCCTCATCTGATACTCCATCATTAACAAATTTCAAAAACGAAAAAATAGATTTATTTGGATCTATCCAATCAATCAAAGAAGGAAGGAATTCGACCCGGTTTAACCTAACCAACCTATTGTAATCAAACCTAACATAACATATTTTATCTAACATAACCAACTTAATAAAATTCAACCTAACCTAGTTTAACCTAATCAAATGCCACAGACGTTTTGCATACATAGTAGTTGTTATTACTACCTGTTGTAATGTAGGCGCTTTTTTAATTAATTGTTATGCATCTTAAATGTTATGACTTTGCCTATTGTTCATTGTAATTTAATGGCAATAAAATATATTTATTTATTTTAATTTTGTTGTAAATGGTGGATAAACACAACAAAATGCAGCTGGCGACAGAAGGAATAATGTCACATGTGCAAGCATGCGTTTGGTCTAGTATGCCACAGTGTAATCAGAATCAGTAGAGAAAACGCCTGATGTAGTGGCAGTGGTTGTCTGCAGAGCTACCAACGGCATTTATTTTTCCGTCCAATGTGTTACTCCCAATATACTCCCTTGTGCCACTGCTGCTACGGTGTCATCCGTAAATAATCCGATTGGTAAAAAACCCTGTGTGTGTCTCCGGTCAAACTGTTTTTGGTATAATTCATACTTGTGCCATTATTACTGAGCACAGTATTTATTATGCTGATAAAAATCTAAGACTAGAAAATAACCTAGATATATATTACAGTGTTTTACAAACTCTTTAGGTAATGTTATTATATTATGTATTTTCATTACTATATCCCACAAATCGAATGAACATTTATTCATTACTAAACAATATAATATCCTTCAGTTATGCGGACCAATTTGCACAGTTCAATAATGTTTGTCAAGCCTAGTGGGCAGCTTGAATTCACATAAACTCTGTATCTCAGCAGTAGGAACAATACACTTATAACATTGTTCATAACAACAAACTAGTTCATACTTTTGACTCAGTTTATGTTCTTTTATAGAATGCAAATAATACACTAGAATAGTTTTATGTGTCTCAAATTACTATCAGTTATATTTTATTTACTTTTATTAGATTTATAATTATGATAATTACTCATTAATCATACCATATTTTTAAATACATGAACAATTTGATGGAGTATGGACTGTTGGAATTAAAAAAATGACTATCTAGCAATTGTTAGATTTTTACATATAACAGTTGCAACATAAGATTTAAGTTTTCAGTTACATTAGCTTTAGTGTACACGAACAATTTAAAGAAAATAAGTGGTTAATTTGTTGACTCTGTATATCAGTTTTAACATTTAAGTATTATTCACTTAATTAGGCATTAAAGACTATACAATTTAACAATAAGAAAAATGAGATGATAATAATAATAATAATACAAAAGTTTAATTATATTAAAGTAAATTTACAGTTAACTAATTTCAAAATATTTTGCTAAAATTGAAGCAACGAGCTTTCAAAACTTTTGTAATTTAAACACTTACTCAGTTTAAAACAAATCAGCCACCAAAAGACATAAAATTAACAAAAGAAACAAGAATAAAAACAAAAATAAAAAAAGTGATATACAACAGTGATATTTTTAACATAGTATAAAACTGTTTCTGGGTGACAACTGTCAAAACCACTTGCGTACATTTAAGTGGACCTCCCTGGATTTGAACCTGTAACTCTCTGCTATGGAAGCAGAAGTGTCACACACTAGGCTGGCAAGAGGCTATTAAAAATCTTCTGGTAATTCTAGATTCAAGCTCTTTTACATTTCATCTCTCCCAGCAGTAAGTATAAATTTGTAGTTAATATATGATTTAGTACGCTGGTTTTATTCCTTTCTAAATAAGATTGTATGACAGAACTAACCATTATTCAGATTCTAATTTTACCAAGTAATACAAATACCAGAGTTACACTCCATAGTTTTTCTTTTCCTTATAAACTGAATAACAGTATATATTTATAATACACTTCTTATATTGTAAATGTAATATTTATTATAATGATACTGCAGAAGACCCTTGTTTAGAGAATAAATTTTAATAATAAAAACACCTCACTAATTTGAAAATCAATTTATTTATGTTTAGCCTGCCTCCTTGATCAATTTGTTGTTATCAAGTTATCAATCAGTAAACAATACTTTATTTCACATATCTAATAATTTAGTACAAATCATTATTATACAGTATAACCAGGAGCTATTCAAAGAGGATAAATATTCAGGTTAAATACATAGAGGAAAAATTAAAAAAAATATATGTCTTTAAACTATATGAAATAAATTGTGGCATTACATTTAACAAAAAAATGATTTCTGCATGATTTCAGAAATGCATTTCAGGTAATTAACAACAACACAGCAAAACTATGTAAGATAGTTAAACAAAATTCAAAAGTTTGTACTGTCTGTCATTTTATTGAAGATTGTATGAGCTGGTCCTTCATACAATCTCATCATACACTGTAAATCCTGTTTTATCCTGACTTATGTGGCGCTATCCCGATCCCAATACATAACAATCCGGATACAAAAGTACAAGATACAAATTGGGTAAATATTGGTAAAAGACGCCTACATGGTACAATAGGCAATATACGCTTCACAGAGAGGCGCAGCCTTGCTTCATTTTGCGTGAGAATATTCTGGGTACTGAAAGAACGCCCGATAAAAATACGTCACCATTGCTAAACTTGACCAAAGTTAGTGTTTTTTATGTAAATGAACAACAAAAATCCAAATATACAGGATGCAATCCATACAGTAGCTTACATTTTGTTGACTATTCTTGTAATTAAGATGGTCTGAACAATGATAAACATTTGGATAGGAAGGTCATATGAATAAACCAGCTTTATACCATATAAAATAGCGTTTAATAATGTTTACTGTCACACTAGAAAGTATTTATTCATCAATATTCAGTATTCTGTGTATTCTTAAACGTACTGTAAACTTAAATGTTTATGTACGAAACTAAGCGGAAACTAATATAAACAATAAAAAGCATGCGACATGACAGCTAGCAACGCTAGTGCTCTGTGTAGATCGCCCAAAAACAAATCCAAATACAATACAGTACGTACTGTTTCCTGTGTACCGAGAACTATGCCTATATGCGTGCATGTCTATGATACTACGCAAGCAACGCGGCTGTAATGAGTTTATCACTGGCGCTTCCATGAGAGAACGATGTTCAATGTTTCTACGGCAGTGTAACAACTTTAGAAAACCCATATTTACCGCCAATCAAATCAGTCACTGATCCGTATAAACCAGAATCCAAATAATTCGGGTTGGGATGAAACAAGATTTACTGTATTTAAAAATTGCAAAATGATTGTGCACTCCAATTTAAATATTCAGAATGATACAAATTATTTTCTACAAGATATGTAAAATTAATTTACACCCTTGTGAATCCCTCTAGTCTGAGCAAAGTAAACAAGGTTTACTAAAATCAATCACCATAATAATTGTAAATTTTGCACTTGTATTGTAATAAATTTGTTTTACGTGATGTTCGCTTATATTATATTTCTAACAACATGCACTTTACTCATTAAGAAACTATTTATAAATCAAACCATAAAATAGTTTCAAATGAGGAATAAAGAAGAATATAAGGGTACTGTAGCATCTGGTTAACATGGTTCATGGCAGCTTAGGCAGACACTCCGCTAACCATAAGGAAATCTGCTATAACATTGTTGGGCAGAATTGTTTGCAATTTAATATCACCCCAGTTTTAAATATGATTTCAAAACAAAATTACATTGAATTCTTATTGAAATTTGCCAATCAGCGACATGCCTTGGAACAACAGGTCTTGGCTTAACTTCAAATTGAACTAGTCCTGAACAACTCTAACCAGAGTGATAGTTATTGAGCAGGTATACAACTGAGAGCTGTTGTCTGTTACAATAAAAATCACAGTTTATCCCAAATTGTACACTCTATTTTGTTACTCTTCCTATTAAAAATGTATACTTCATTCAATTGCTGATTGCCATAATGACATAAAGAATGTTACTAAATATCTGGGTACATTTTCAAAACTAAATAAAATCATGCATATACAACTAAATGTTTATTTTCTAATCCAACAATAAAGTTTATCTTAATTAATGCTTTATCCAAGCCATACACTGTGTTATTTTAACATTCTTAATATACACGTTCAATTCTTGGTGATAACTTTATAAAATCTGTTTGATTGAAAAATGTTTACAATACTAATTAATTAATTAACATTTAACCCCTTATTATTAAACATAAATATCTGATTCCTCTTAATTATCTTTACTACCACTTCACTTGTTAATTTTAATAAACCAGTTCTGACAAGTAAAATCCAATTCAATGTTATTAAAATGGAAAACAATTTATTTTTATTGTACATTGGTGGTTAGAGAATACAACAAATGGTGATTAAGGCCTGTGTCATGAATGGATAAGACAGTTAACTTGGTTTACTTGAAGACAGTTTTATTAAAAATCTTCTGACATTCTAATGCAGTATATGTCAAAACTAAATTATTCATAGCCTATCAAATAACTATATAGCTACAGTTAATTGAGGACTATTTGGAAATATTTATAAATAATCAGTGTTTTGTTTTCATGAATTTAGGAGCTGATATGAGACAAGTAATGTATTCTGTTTTTTGTTTTTTTTTTTTCAAAGAATTTGTATATCTAATTTTTTCGCTATTATTTTCAGGATTTAAACTTGTTTTCAAGAAGTGGATATGTCTCAAGTAAAATTGCAATGTCATTAGCATACTAACATAGGTCCTACATATTTTACAATTTCATGGGTTAATCCATGTTATTTTCATTTTTTATTTTTGCCATTACTTTTCTAAATAATTATAAAAAGAGTTTCTCATTTCAAGTATGTTGGTGAACTCATAATCTGGTCTTGAAATGTTGCAAATGAAGCTTATTTTAATTAATAAAATTACAACTGCCTTTAGATTAATGCAAATCATTTTTAGTAAACGTCACTTTCTACAAACTTGTAACACTAAATAATATAACAAAAAAATTAAACTAGAATAACTCAAAATGGCGCTGAGACTTAAGTTTAAAACAAAAAGTTTGACATTGAATATATCTAAAATCAGGAAGAAAGATGATTAGAAAATATTTCGTCCATTAAATAATGACTTTCAAACTTGATAGAAGAATAAACTGTCATACATTCTGACATAAGAAAACAAAAACTAGAATTCTACTGATGTTCATGATTCCTGAAAAAATATGAAAATTAGTCTCCTTTTTTCCTGACCTTTAATAAATAAATAAATGTCTCTATTTGCAAATTTACAATTTACAAAAAGAGCGAATTGATAACTATGACTATTTGTTGTTTTTATGGGTGCTCAGTTGTAATTTTTTACTTTTTCTCAAACCACGACAAACATAAATTTATAAAAATAAAAGGATAGTTTAAAATAGGATTTTGATTAATAAAGAAGTTCTACTTTAAATATTACATGATATATAAATGCATATTTCTTGACACTGATGACACATTCTGATTTACATTACCTATTAGTCTTCTGATTTCAATTGCAACATTTAAAACTTTAATTACAAAAAAGAAATATGTGCAACTTGATGCAGTTAATTTATTTGAATTTTTAGTATACATTCGAGGTAACAAGAATGTATTAATGTCACTTAACTATCGGTATAGTAATGGAAGAAACTAAAAAAATAAGGGGTTAAATTTCTATTCAACTAGGATTTTTAAAGTTAGGTTAAGAGAAGTCAGAAATTATACTTCTGTGAGAAGTAAATTCAGAAGAGTCCATCCTCAGAATATAAGGTATAATTGAGTCTATCTGCACACTTCCTGTTAGACCTGCAAAGAATAGCTCTTCCATGACGTGGGGTTGCAGAGCCCTCAAGGGAGGCAAACGTAGCAACAGACGTGGGAACCTGTCCTCGTCTGCTGCATAATGGCGCTGTACATAACTCCGCAGCTCTTGAAATGCTCTCTCCTGGAATTTGTCTACGTGTTTTCTTGACACTAGAGCTGGTATGTCTATATCAACAACAGCAAAGACAAATAGTTAAAAGATAGAAAACTTACTTGGTAGTAAATTATCCAGAAAAAAAGGTTTACAACAATATCAGCATTTTTAACACCAAACATGATTGCTTGGCTAATTATAACTTATACTCTCACAACAAGCTTCACAAGCAAAACCAGTTTAATTTTCATAAAAAACACAAAAGTTTGGTATAAAAACAGGCAAAGGCTGATATCAAAATGTTGATCTCAATTCTGAATCCAATTCCTATTTTTCTTATAATTAAAAACTTCTAAGAGATGTAGGATATAGACAGATGTTACATACACAGATGTAGGGTATATGTTTATTATAATACTATTACTTTGACATATTTAAGTTATTCATATAAATGTTGATAGTAGTATATTGTACATTGTAAGTGGAGAAGAAGTGTTGCTATCACTCATGTTATAGTGCTGGTAACATTGACTGATGAATGATGATATGAGAGAGTCAGGGAAATTGAGGAGACATTTGGGGGAAGCCCTGGATTTTGATTAGGGACTTGAGCAGTTTTTTTTACTCATGTTTGGAGTAATAAGTTGGTGATTATTTATTTTAGGCCAGCTCCAGGTCAGGACGAGACTACAAGTAAGTTATTTTCGAGCTATTCTTTTTGACTTTGTACAGGTCCAGTGCCAGCAGCATCATCTCCCAAATATTTAACAATTTGTGTACTATACTATTAATTATATTGATCTGTGAACTATTTGTGTTATTGCTTGTTTAAGTCTCTTGAATCACTTGGTTATATTTTGTGCTAATAATTTGCTAACTTCTTTGATCTTTGTAATTTGTTAAGGTTAAGTCTTATCTTATTGATAAATCAATTAATTAGTATATCAGCAGCCAAGCAAGTATCTTATTTACGCCCAGTTCTGGTTGTGCACAATTTCTATCATAATTTTGTTGAATCTAGAGAGGGGTGGATATCGAGACAAGGTTGTGGAAGCACCATTTTATTAATTTTATAACAGTAGGCAGTGGAGTTACAGAATTAAAAAAAATTATTTTTACAGGAAACATAAGATGACAAGAGCTAGATCAGGACGTGAGAGCTCTGAGTTAATTTATTATATTAATTACAGGAACAGTGTATTTGTATTAAAGTGACTTATTTACTTATTTTATGAAATAAGGGCTTATTTAGTTATTTAAGTTCTAATCCACCTATTGAAATAAGACTTTGTATACAGTTGTTTAGTGACTGAAGAAGGAGCCAGTGGCCCCGAAATATTTCACTAACCAGTTCGTTCTCTATGATGTGAGTGTGCTCCTATCTACAATGTATCAGTTTATCACGTTGCTTCTTTCCTTTCCTTTCATTACTACTGAAATCCTAGGCCTAGTGTCCCAAATTTAACGTGTTAGTTATTTAAGAGTGATTTTAGTTGTGTACTTAATTTAAGCATATTTTTACAATTATTTTATGATAATTTAACATTAAAATTTGATTAGAGTTTCTTGATTTTGAGTTAGTCCAGTGTTTCATATAAAAAGGTTAATTTTTGTTCACAAAGAGATTTAATTTTTAAAATTTAAGAACTTAACTTTTTACAAAGTACACCGTACATTCAGTTTAGTATGGTACTTCAGATTTTTGCTGACAGTCTACCTAGTTAGCATAGCTTGATTTCAACAGGCATAGACATGTCTTGTTTAGTACATTCTTTTCCTTGTTTTGGGTTATTTTGCATAAGCCATGTGTTATTTTAAGTTGTGAGTTTAGACAAACTTTCCTTAACTGAAATTTGGGAGTCAACTATCAGACTATAAATCATTTAGACAAATTAGAACTATCATATAGGAAAATGCAGTAAATCAGATTTAAAGCCTCTAGATACTATGTTTTTGAAATTTGTTAATGATGGAGTATCAGATGAGGAAGACAAAGGTTGTTGGACATTTGCCATCATTACATGAAAAATACCAATCACGACGTTTCGATCTGGTAAACCCAATCTTTTTCAAGTGCTAAAAATTAAATTACATCTACACAAACACGTTATAAAACTACGTTCTTTAACCAATAAACTTATCTACATTAATAATTATCTACATTTTAACCTAGATCCTAGAATGGAGTACAACAATATGAACTTCTACGAAATATAAAAAAATGTTAACTGGGTGAAATTAATATAATCAATTAAGCGATGCCAAGATCACGATATAAAAAAAATGTTAAAACACAATTAAATTAATGTTCCAATCAGACTGAAATGAGATTACATTAACTAAGCATAAATAAATATATGGTACCTGAAAAACACTATTAATTTAAAATAACATTAAGCATGCACAAAAATGATATATGTGACTCGGAAGGACTGAGACTACTGTCTATTCTAAATTAACTATTACAATTACATTTTAACCTGAAAAGACAACAATTTAGTAGGAATGATACATTTCAATAATCAAATATTACAAAATGATAAAGTCTTATGACCCGCAGTGACAATGGCGTATAGACGTCCCAGGCACGAAGTGAGGATGATTCAATCCAAACACAGTGTCTACGAAGTTCCCTCCAAGGTGATAAATATGAACTTCAACTAAATATAAAAATATGTTAACTGGGTGAAATTAATATAACCAATTAGGCGCTGCCAAGATCACGATGCACGTGGTGTAAGATTCTGGTTAGATGATGTCATTAGTGTACTGAACTTTTTACAAATTGTGTTTTTAAGAAAAGGAACCCACATGGGTCTAACTTCTATGCTATTTTGACTGATTACTTGTTCATTATTTAGTTTCAAAAACGTCTCCAAAGATCTCATAAACAATGGCTAAAACCAGTCTCTCATAAACAAATGCAAACAAATATGAAAACGCTAACAAACACCCACTGACACAGAAAACCCTAAAGCATTCATGTCCATTCCATATACATCTAACCTTTCAGAAAAAATTAGACACATAGCTAAGAAATACAAAATCAGAACATAATTCAACACACCAAACACATTAAGACAGTCTTTAATTAAAACTAAACCAAAGAATGAGGAGCAATCCTCCAAAAACGTATTATATTGCATTACTTGTGAATGAAATGAAAAATACATAGGGGAAACAAAAAGACCACTTTAAGTTAGGCTAAAAGAACACAAAAATAACATTAAAAAAGGAGACACTACACATTCTAAATTAGCTGAACATGCCTGGAACAATGAACACAGATTTAACTGGGATAACACTAAAATACTTCACAGGGAACCACATTTTTTTAAACGTAAATTCATCGAAGGTACCTTTATGAAACTAAATAATGAACAAGTAATCAGTCAAAGTAGCATAGAAGTTAGACCCATGTGGGTTCCTTTACTTGAAAACACAATTTGTAAAAAGTTCAGTACACTAATGACATCATCTAACAGAATCCTACACCACCTGCACCTACAAGAACAAAACACCCCATGACCCTCCGTCCCCATACCTGAGCATTCCTGGCGATCTCGGAGCGTACGTCTCTGACCACTTCAGTCTATGGATAGTTCTTGTGAAGTGTAGTGTGTATTATGTTGAAGATGGAGCTGTATTGGTTTTCTGTATATAATTTTTTTTAAATAAAACGATTTAAACCAATAACAACTTTTTAATAGTGAGGCCTTTCGATAGCAAGGATATCATCGTCAGACACATCACAAATAAATATGCAAAAAGTAAATAAAAGTAATATAAGCTTATATAAACATATGTTTTAAAATTTTTAACTTTTGTGGCTAAATATATTATTATTATTCTAAATGGTAGTTTTATTATGAATTTGAAAGTATTATAAATTGAATATGAATTAATTGTTTATAGTTTTGAAAGTAAAATAGAATTTTAAATCGGTCCATCTTCTTGGTTTAATAAATTTTCAGAATTTGCTTTGTTAATGTACCATGATTCCCATGCATTTAAATATTTTGGTGTTGTTATATGTTTTAATAATTTTAAATTGTTTTTTGTAATACTATGGCCAGTGTTAATGCAGTGATTGGCAATTGCAGATTTTTCTTCTCTATTAAATTTTATGTGTGAAAAATGTTCTTGAAATCTTTTTTTAAAATTTACGCATGAAATTGAATATAATCATTCACTTCCATTTTTAGACTTATTAGTCATTAGAAACACAACTTCTAAAGAACTTGAATTTGATATATACCGTAAACCCACGCATACTGATCGATACATAACAAATGACTCCAATCATCCACCAGCACAAAAGAGAGCTGAATTCCATTCTCTTATTTTTAGATTACTAAATACACCTCTATCAGAAGAAAGATTCAAAAAAGAACTAAATTATATCAAACCTGTGGCAATTTTCAATGGATATGATACCAATTTAATAGATTGTATGTTAAAAAAAGTGAAAAAGAAGCAAGAGAAAAAAATCAAAAACAAAACTTATACTAACAAAAGAAAAAAATAATAATTGGAATAGTATAACATGGACAAAATATTCAAATTCTATCAACAAAACATTTAAAAAACACACAAATATAAATATTTCATATAAAACTAAAAATAATTTGAAAAATAAATTAAAAAATCCAAAAGATACTGAGAATGACGAAAATAAATCAGGAATTTATGAAATAAAATGCAATGACTGTAACAGCAAATACATAGGCCAAACAAAAAGGAAAATTAAAAAAAGATTTCAAGAACATTTTTCACACATAAAATTTAATACAGAAGAAAAATCTGCAATTGCCAATCACTGCATTAACACTGGCCATAGTATTACAAAAAACAATTTAAAATTATTAAAACATATAACAACACCAAAATATTTAAATGCATGGGAATCATGGTACATTAACAAAGCAAATTCTGAAAATTTATTAAACCAAGAAGATGGACCAATTCATTCATAATAAAACTACCATTTAGAATAATAATAATATATTTAGCCACAAAAGTTAAAAATTTTAAAACATATGTTTATATAAGCTTATATTACTTTTATTTACTTTTTGCATATTTATTTGTGATGTGTCTGACAATGATAGCCTTGCTATCGAAAGGCCTCACTATTAAAAAGTTGTTATTGGTTTAAATCGTTTTATTTTTAAAAATTATATGTAGTCTGTATGTTTGTCTTGTCCCCGTATTTTATCACATTGGAAGGAACTTCGTAGACACTGCATTTGGATTTAATCATCCTTACTTCTTGCCTGGGACGTCTAGACGCCATCGTCACTGCGGGTCGTAAGACTTCATCATTTTGTAATATTTGATTATTGAATTGTATTATTACTACTAATTGTTGTCTTTCCAGGTTAAAATGTAATTGTAATAGTTAATTTAGATTATATAGTAGTCTCAGTCCTTCCGAGTCACATATATCATTTCTGTGCATGCTTTATGTTATTTTAAATTAACAGTGTTTTTCAGGTACCATATATTTATTATTGCTTAGTTAATGTAATCTCATTTCAGTCTGATTGGAATATTAATTTAGTAGTGTTTTAACATTTTTTTGTTGATATCGTGATCTTGGCAGCGCCTAATTGGTTATATTAATTTCACCCAGTTAACATATTTTTATATTTAGTAGAAGTTCATATTTATCACCTTGGAGGGAACTTCGTAGACATTGCGTTTGGATTGAATCATCCTCACTTCGTGCCTGGGAAGTCTAGATGCCATTGTCACTGCGGGTCGTAAGGCTTCCATTTTGTAATATTTGATTATTGAATTGTATTATTCCTACTAAATTGTTGTCTTTCAGGTTAAAATGTAATTGTAATAGTTAATTTAGATTAGACAGTAGTCTCAGTCCTTCCGAGTCACATATATCATTTTTGTGCATGCTTAGTGTTATTTTAAATTAATAGTGTTTTTCAGGTACCATATATTTATTTATGCTTAGTTAATATAATCTCATTTCAGTCTGATTGGAACATTAATTTAATTGTGTTTTAACATTTTTTTTTATATCGTGATCTTGGCAGCACTTAATTGACTATATTAATTTCACCCAGTTAACATTTTTTTTATATTTAGTAGAAGTTCATATTGTTGTACTCCATTCTAGGATCTAGGTTAAAATGTAGATAATTATTAATGTAGATAAGTGTATTAGTTTCAGAACGTAGTTTTATAACGTGTTTGTGTAGATGTAATTTAGTTTTAAGCACTTGAAAAAGATTTGGGTTTTACCAAATCGAAACGTCGTGATAGGTGTTTTTCATGTAATGATGGCAAATGTCCAACAACCTTTGTCTTCCTCACCTCTAGATACTGTGCAAAAAGCTATTTATTAAATTGGATTTAAAATGTGAAATCTGTTTTCTACTTACACTCTGTTCCGGGAAACATTTGCTTTCAATATAAGTCAACTTTTATAACAGCTCTTTTAATTAACATTTAAAGAATTCCACAATACTTTCACTCAAATTTCCCTCCCTGATATAGCTTTCCTACACATGAAATGTTGCTCTGGTTGATAAGATTTTAGACAAATCTTATTCCTTGACGAACTCCATTAACTATTGCATCAATTACAGAAAAACATTATCCAACATTTTTCCAGTTTTAATTTATTCAATTGTTTTCTTAAAGTTCAAGAGACAGTATTTCTGTGGATGTTTCTGATAGACATCAAGAGGCAAAAATATTATGCTATCAGACTACATTATGAAGGGCTCTTCAGCAACTGTTGCCAACTTAGGCCTGCCTAGATAGCAGTAACTCCAAACTCTTTGTCTCTGACTGCCAAGATTGGATCATTTATCTTACAATGATTTTTGATACGATGAATGTTTGCAACATTCTCTTTTTTTTTATTTATTAATACAATGAGTAAAAGGATAAATATCATGTGCATTTATTTACTTAATTTTATTATTATTGGGAAGTAAAATGCTATTTTTTAATTTATAATTTGTTTTAGCAACCTTAATGCTGTTAATTAGCAAATTTGTCATAATGATATCTATTGCATTATATTTTATTTTGGAAAAATGAATAAGTCAGGGTATTGCAAATTTAATATTGGTACTAGATTTTGTCAGTACATCAATGTAAATGTCCCTCGCTTTTATTACACGTTCATTTTTTTTAAAACAATGTTCAAAAGTTGGTTGAGTTTGTATAGAAATTAATTAACAACACATACATTATTCACTATAAACACGAACATGTATGATATTTTGATGCCAAACTCATACTCCTTAAGTAGAATAAAAAAATGTGATATTGATTAAAACACAAAACAATAAATAGAAAAATGATACAATTATCACAAATTATAAATATTTGTAGTAACTAAGGTTCATTATATTTAATAACCACAGTAAATTATATATTGAACCTTTTGAATCCCACTGCCCCTGTTTGCAATGATAATGCATCATGTTGATTTTATGCCATTTTCACAATATTTATCAAAAGAATGTCACAAAACAACTTTTAGACAGTTTGGCATTGTGTTAGCAAGTGTTTTGTTGCATTTGATTTCACGCCAGATTTGGGATGGATGCATATCTGATGTTGTTTATTTACTCATGTCATTTATAATCCTTTGAGTGCCAAGACAGTTTTTAAGTGATGTCTCAGAATAGCCAGGAGGTTAGGCCTGTTCATTTCCCCCTATTGCCAACACTGAACACCATTTGTGTACCTTGAACTGCCAAGTACTTTTTGTGCATTTTGCACTATAAATACACTAAAAAATCATTACTCGTGCAAAATTTAAGCTATTTTAATAACTTTTGTTTTGTTTTGTAGATAGATAAATTCTCTATTTAGGCCTACATTTTTAGCCAACACAGTCTATGGGATTGTATGTCTAGTTTCAAAATAAAAAAAGAAAATAATTTAAACAATTATTTTGTTTAGTTTTTAAAATAAACAAAAACTATCAAAATTATTATAAAGTTACAATTGAATATTATTTCACACTTCACATATTATTGTGAGTTTAACCTGCAAATTTCAAGTCAAAATATGGAAAAATAAGTGTTACCAAAAATGTGCGTTTTGTAAAATTAGTGATTTCTAGGCAATAAATTGCAATATAAAAAAAATTTATAAACTCTTGAATACACTGAACAGTAATAGGCGTGCTAGTAAACATTTTTACCTTAATTATTTTAATTGTAAATAATAATAGGAAACATTTTTAAGCTTACAAAATTTGTAATAGTACAGTATATCCTGAAACCAAGAGATGAATGTTTTCAATGTTGAATAAATATAAGCCTCTCTTAGCACTTACAAAATACAAATAATACTTATGAAAAAATCAAGTAAATATCACACTAAACAAAATATAAATTATAAACAATATTGACAGATACAGTATTGGGAATGGCAATAAGTAATCAGCTGCTCAATACAGATGATGCACTTTAAGTAGCAAAACTACCTGTCACAGCTGATTTAGTCGTTTATTTAGCGTATGACAATGTATGTTGCATCGTGTAATAAAGAATCCATCTGCAGTAATTAAATAAATAAACAGCTATTTATATAATAAGCTTTCAAATAATTAAAAAAAAAAAGGCCGATGTGATCGGGCGGCGGCAAAATATGCACACAACCAAGTGGCCGATCTCATCGGTCGGTGGCAAAACTCGTACGCTTTCTGCCGACCAATGAAATCGGCCAATGGCAAAATCGCGTAATCTTGGGTAGCCGATACGATTGGCCAGTGGCTCTCAAAGAGTTAAACACAAAATGGTGGAGCAATTGCTTATAGTACACAAAAAAAGAAATTAACGAATTCCTCAATATAGATTGTTTCAGCGATTTATCTAAGTGTAGTGAAAATTAAGAAGGCTCATTTATACTACAAAATACCAGTGACAACAGTAATTAATTATTTTTATAATTTTATTTAACTTGAATTAATTAATAAATGAATTTATTCAAGTTAAACCATCATAACCAGTACATAGTTACTTAAAGGAAACAACCCGGAATTGACTGACCACTTACGAGTAATGTGGTCAGTATAGGCAACAAAATACAACAGGTTTCTTGTCAGAGTCCAGATTATAGTAACATGTTGTTATCAGCCGGGCTGCTCTCCGTGGCGTCTACACCTAACACTGATAAGGCACATAATAGGACCTGCTAAGCAAGACCGTGCTTCACTGCAATTCACAACTGCTGCACTTCATTACAATACTAATAAACACGAACAATTTTCTTCAGCCCAGTATAAAAATATTTACAATTTCTTATTTCCACTATTACAATACTTTACCAAAAATAAAACCAAAATACATAATACCATTACTATAAAACACAAATACATAGAGAACACAACTTCTTTTTTTAACTGTAGAATAAGTTACAATTTTCATTTAGTAATAGAAAATCATTTAAATTACTATAAAACTTTCCAACGTTAACGGAAATTTTAATTTCATAAGGCGATTTGTTGAAACATTTTGGACCATTATACAGAAATGAATGCTTCAATATGGACTTGTTAATCTTAGGAGTTCTAAACGTTCTCCGGACTATGCTTCTGGTACCGTAATTTAGGTCCGTTATACCCAAATTACCACTTTTATTGTAAAAATGTCTGAGGCCTTTAAAAACAAACAAATGTTGTAAAGGTAATATTTTCAGCTGAATGAAAGTCGGAAATGAGCTGTCTCGTAATCTCTTGTGTGTAATTATTCTCATAAATGATTCTGCACCACTCTTAACCTCTCTATTAAACATTTAAAAGTCCCACCCCAACACACAACTCCATATTGAAGTCTTGAACTTACTAGAGCAAAGTACAGAGTTCTTAACAAACATTCATCGCAGAAATTTCGCAAAAATAAAATTTTCTCGTAATTGCTTTAAGTTTGTTTTGCAGGACAGGTATGTGCTCTACCATGACAATTTTGAATCAAAAATTACTCCAAGATATTTGAAATTTTCTTCTTTTGTTATATATTTACAATTAGATAGATCTTCCATATTTTCCACACAGTTAATCTCATGAAATTTAAAATCACGGTTAAAGTTAAAATCTTTAAAATCAATATTCACATACTTCGTTTTATCAAAGTTAACTGACATTTTATTCAATTCACACTATTGTCTCAAAATAAAAAGATCTTCATCAATTTGGTTACAAATGGTTTGTGCATGTGTTTGGGAATAGAAAAAAGCTATGTCGTCAGCGAAAGCACTTGCCTTCCCATTAAAATTCTGGTCTAATAAATCATTAATAAAAATCAAAAACAGAGTAGCAGAGATGACACTGCCCTGCGGCACACCTGTTGCGACAGGCAACAGTGCGCTGACAGTACCCGCACTCGCTGTTCCTGCCCTGTAAGCTACGGAACTAGCTCAAGGCTACACCCCGCACTCCCACCGCCTCCAGTTTAGTAATAAAATTCTGTGATCTACCAAATCAAACGCCTTTTTAAAGTCTATGAATAGACCCGTAGATTTTTTACCGTCATTTAAGCTAGAATATATCGTATCTGTAACATTAATAAGGACATCCTCAGTTGATCTACCCTCCCTGAAGCCATACTGATTCATACTAAAAAACTGTATACTATTTAAATAACCGAGTAATCTTATTTTCATTAATTTCTCAAAAATTTTGGAAAATACTGAGAGCAAACTAATTGGGCGGAGATTGTCCAATTTTATAGATGTATTCTTTTTGTAAATTGGCACAACTACGCTTGATTTTAATTGGTTTGGAAATTCACCTGTTGAGAAGCTTAAATTTATGAGCTTAGCAAGAACAGGAGATATTAAGTGAGCAATGTGTTTGATCAAAGCTACACTAATATTATCAAAACCTGATGAATTTTTATTTTTAAAATTTTTAATGATTGTTAATACTTCATTTTCATTCGTTGGAAGAATAAAAAAGGAAGACAGCCTTGGTGTTAAATTGAGTTCATTGACTGCATTTGATGATTGGCTAGACTGTACTTCGATAAAGTAATTGTTAATTGTGTCGGCTACTGCACACGAATCAGATAAGATCACTCCGTTATCTAGTTCTATTTTGTCAACAGATTTGTTAGAATTTGACCCACTCAGATTATTTACAATTTTCCATTGAAGAGATGAATCTCCTTTTGCTTCATTAATTTATTTAGAATAATAACTATTTTTCATCTAGTTAATTTCTATTCTTAATCTACTACAGTATCTATTGTAAAAACAGAAAAGCTTCTATCATACGGTCTATTTCTATAAATTTTATACAATTTGTGTTTTCTTTTTATTTTATCTAGTAACTTGGTGTTAATCCAAGGACTGATTAATCTAGCTTTCTGAAGTTTACAAAAACTCAAGTTTTGACATTTTCTGCAATTATCAAATATATTACTTAACATACTCAAAAATAACTTAAATTTGCACTAACAGTATCTGTTGCAAAACATACACTCCAATTAACAGAACTTAGTTTTAACATCACCTTTTCAAAATCAAAAGTGACAGCAAAACTAGTTTTGCTCTGGATATTGCAAATTATTACTAGACTGATTTTGTAATTGGTTAAATCCTATTCTTAAGCCTAACATACAATAATCTGTCAAACCTACGTCGAAAACTGTACTCTTCAACATGGAAGTATTACAATGTCTAATAAAAATGTGATCTATACAAGTTTGGGAATTAGTAGTTATTCTAGTTGGGGAGTCTATAAACTGAACAAAACCATTACTGTTTAACATACTTAAATAACTGTGTGAACTTGGCGTATTATCAATTATATTAAGGTTAGCATCTCCAATAAGGATAGTACTGTTAGGAATGGATTCTAACTTATTACCTAATTCCACAACAAAATCATTTTCAGAATAACTGTGCAATCTATACAAACAAAAGATATTAAAAAACAATTCCTGATATTTAATTTTTAAAAGTAAAGTATCGGCTGTGGTATGATTTAAATTTAACACAGTAATATCGGCTAAAACATAACATAAAATTCCTCCTGATCTAAAGTTATTATTACACCAGTGGAAAACATTGTACCCCGGAATGTTATAAAGTTAAACTTCGTCACTACTAATCCATATTTCGCTCAGGATTATAAAACTTATCCGATGTTTGATTTGATTTAAAACCAGCAAAAAACTATCAAAATTTTGTCGCATACCTCTTATGTTTGCATAAATTAAATTCTGGCTTAAATTATTCTGTGAAAAAAAAAAAAACTATTGAAATCTATCTGATCTGAGTTTGTTGTTGTTTGCATATAATTATAGTAGGTACTTTAATATAACGAACATACCTAGGTATTTTAAGATGTGACTTACAGGTCTAACTGAGTTTTTCTATGTCCTCATAAGTGTTGATCTTTTTCACTGGCCGACCCTCGGCTTTCCTGGCGAAGAATTTTCCTTCCCGGCAACAGACGAATTTGTAGTTGAGTTCTCTTCCCTTCTGCTTGAGCTTGGACAGGAACTGCTTATTTTCCGGCGATAGATGGTCGTTGGGAAACACACGTTGAGCTGGGAAGTGCTCGTTGATATCTCGAGCTGTCAGATTCTTCTTCTGCCGGAACTTTGTTATCCACTGCTCCTTGATCCTCCTGGCCGTGAACTGAACAATGACAGACGGCTCCCAGACGTTTCTATATAACAGAAACGTATATAGAATATATATATAATATAGGTACACGGTGTGCAGCGGCGATGTCCGTCTTCTTCACCTCCACTCCAAGGGCCGCTCCCACATCCATTAAAATGTCAGTGATGTTCTCCCCTCTCGACTCCGGAACACTGCTGATTTCAATGTTGTTCACCCTTGTGTATTGTTCCAGGTTCTGCATCCTCTCTCGTAGTCCCAGAACTTCATTGGTTAAAGCTTGGTTACTCGCCTTCAGCGCCTGATTCTCACTCTGTACTTCAGCAAGTTTCTTCTTAATGTCCTCCATCAATACGTTAGAGGCGTCCAACATGTTGGAAACATACTGCACGGATGTTGAAATTTCGGCTATTTCAGCCTTAAAAGAAGACACTTCACTAAACACGTCCTTTTTGAAACCTCCCATTACCTTGATAAGGAAGTCCTTCGTGAGGGGGTCAGACGTTGACACATTTGACTTCATACTTCCATGAGTAGATGATTTACCCCTACATGAAACACATCTCCAGTCCTTGGTAGATTGCTTGATTTTTTCCTCGCTGTCGTTTTTAACACAGTGAAGATGAAAACAATTTTCACATACAGTGCACTTTATGCTGCTAGCATCACTACACTCGTTTCCGCAGACGCCACAGAGTGCCATTTCACAATAAATTAATAAAAACCACTATTCGACAAACTGAAATACGTACGGCGCGTATAGAACACATGCACACGGTGAGTGTCCTTGAGTAGATACGAGCACTGCACAGAGAGCTGTTATCGGCTCGGCTGACTGAGCTGGACTCGACGTTTCTATGGATGATGGTTTAGGTACATTGAATATAAAAGTACGCCTCTGTCCCTTTTAGAAAGAAGACTACAATAATCATAACTAACAGGCTAATTTATATTGAAATTATTATAATTTAAAGTTTGCTTCAAATATTGGGAGAACTTTTGTATATTTGACATGGGTTAGAAGCATTGATATAATGAGAAACATGGCTACATTGATCATAATATTAAGATTTATGTAACAAACATTAAATTCCATTGACATGCAACAATCATTAAATAATATGTCTACCATGCTAAGTTATAAATTAAATGATTTTAAATTACTTAGTGACAAAGAAACACAACTAATATGCCAGAATGATGAAATAACCTGGGACAGCAGAGTGTTCTATTAAATGAAAAATAGGATTCAAATAGTTAATAAAGGAGTAAAATATATTATTTCTTACCAGGACTGAACAAAATAAGTAGTTTAAGGTAGCCATATTCATGTTCATCAACATTCAGGCAAGACATTCCATTTACATAGTCTTGTAGCATACAGATGTGATCAGTAACCTGAAAAGTGAATCTGTACATTATATGTCAAGAAAAAAATATTTAATTTATGATGAAAAATAAATAATTGAAAAATATAACTCTTAATAATCTCCTATTTAATTAATTTTTTACTTTGACACTCTAACTTATTCTAATTAGATTGGATACTCTATAAAAAGGCCTTGTGCAGTCATTAGTTATCATAAGAGGCTGAATATTTAGATCCAATTAAAAGATTATTCAAAACTAAGGGGGTTTGGACGAATCCAACCAATAGATTCATAGGCATCATAACATAATTTTTATATGGAAAAGGTTCAACTGAATTTAACTAATATCAAAGTTTTGGGGTAGGAAAGCAGGCTAACCTTAAAAAAAGGCCTTTGAATAAATCCTTTGAGAGTAGACATAAAAATAAACACAAAATGAAAATATCTCTCTGCCAATGGCCTATTTTCTTTGTCTATCACAATGGAAAGTTAGATCTGCTGCTATACACAGTACAGTAGGTTCTATGATAGGCTCTAATTTGGCTGATGCGACGAATGTGACTGAAAGATATTGGTAAGACAAAACTAGATATAATTCTTGCCATTACTTCATATGCAAAGAGCATGTTTCACCCAACAATTGTACCAACTGCAGACAAGGAGTGGATGAAATTGAAGTGAAGTGCTTTATTCATCATATAAAGTTACATAGCTGAGCAATGCTCAGTAAAAAATGACATGAGTAATAGGGATTTGCCGTTCCTGGCAGAGCTGACATTTAAGTTCATAATTTTTTGGTTTTCCCAGGCTAATAGTTTTTTTTTCATTTTGCTTGAGTTGATAATTTCACATTTCACCTAGGTTGATAATGTTCCAGTTTGTGTAAGTTGATAATTATTCTATTTGCCAGATCTGGCACAGATCAAAATTGAGATTGATAATTTTATAGAAAAAACAAATATATGAATGGAAAATGAATGAGGTGTGAATTGAAAGTATTTTTTTTGTAATGGATTGACTTCAGATTTCCTGTCAGGTGGTTTCGGTGGTGTGGGGTTGAATTTCATCTACCGTAATTTCTGTAGGTGTAGAAAAACTAAGTTATTTAAAAAGTCATTCAAGATCAAGTGTTTGTCTTGATCCACGATAGTAACAGTGATTTGCTGTATTTTTCACAGGCCTAATATCTAACGGAGCATAATATCTCTGTAGCGGTGTTTCTGATATCTTGTAGCCCCGCAGTACAGCTGGGAAAAATGTGTACAGCACCCGATATTCTTGCTTATGCAAGTTTTCATCGTGATTGAAACAACTGTTTTCAACTAAATTGCAATGGATCTCGATTGTGTGCACCACTCTGAGATTCGGTGGCTTCGTGACTTTTATAACGTGATCAGCCATGTAGTAAAAACCTTCGTTACTGTAATCTTCTTTCTTCTTTCATCAGATTGCACTTCGAACCCCCGCAGATTTTTCATTGTGTTGTCAAAACTGAACCTAAGCGGTGAGACTATCGACACCCTGTCATCCATTTTCGCTATTCTGAACCTCGCAGATTCAACAACGTGCAGTGTTTTGATGAACTCACTGCACTTGACCTGTAAGGTGTCTAGCGTCTAATGGCCTTTCTACAAGATGAGCGCTCTCGGATCAATGATATGTTGTTCGGCGTTGAGACGTA
Source organism: Stictocephala bisonia (assembly GCA_035578905.1). Taxonomy (NCBI): domain Eukaryota; kingdom Metazoa; phylum Arthropoda; class Insecta; order Hemiptera; family Membracidae; genus Stictocephala; species Stictocephala bisonia. The sequence goes on along the minus strand of JAQJVL010000548.1, from coordinate 375,351 downwards.
CCCAAAAGTTCTATCTGTCAAAAGATTAGCGATATTGTTTTCCAAATGAAAACCGTACAGAGCCAGTTGTTAGTCATCTTCATTACGCAAATATATTGGGTGTTCCAAGTGAATTATGATCACCAAACCCGCTCCAAGACATTTATTATTTTATTGATTAAGTTATTAGTGAGTTGTAAATTTTAATTAATTTTGGAATTGTTTACAAAGTTTTTCCTGCCTACTATAAGGATTGCAAATAAAAAAAATGATATGCAACACTAGTAATTTGTTTCATTCTTCTCAATATTTAAATTATTTATAATCCAGTTGTCCCAGTTCTCATAACATTCTTGAAGAAAAAACCGATATGCATTTTTATAATATACGGCTTCTTTTTTTTCAATTACCATAAAGGCTTACAGCACACGCTATAGCAGGCTGTCTTGTTGGCTGTGCAACATAGTTTGGATCAAGGGTTAATTTGTAAATACAATATAATGACTACACAACTGGCAATAGGTGATATGTGAACAAAAAGCAACTGGCAATACATTTTAAAATTCTAATTTTTCATATGAGGAAAAGCATGTTTATTCACAATTTATACAAATCAGAGATTAACAGATATCACATTGAATAAACTTCCACATAGAAAATTGGTCAAATAGTCACAGAATAAGTCCGATTTTTCAAAGAGTAAACACATCGTTATTACCTTAAAATTACTTTTTACATAATTATGACTTATTTTAAAAAATAACGTACATGAACAAGCTAGTAAATGTTTTTTTTATAAAACTGTTACCTTTAATTTCACCAGAACATCCATTTAGCAAGACAAATAATTTGCTTAAATAATGTTGATGATCTGAGTGACATACAATGCCTGTAAAGTTTAAGAATGTCTTATTTCACCAGCCGAAGTTAGGCCTAAAAAAACCTTCTCTAAAAGGTTGTCTTGCGAACCACCATCAGTGACTGGGCAGGTAGGTAGTGTATTAGGAAGGGATCACTCAGATGGTCATCCATCCAAGACACACCCACAGTCGATGTTCCCTGGCACCGTTATCTTGCAATAACTTCAGAGTCCTCCAGTCAAGGCCATTGTATATTGTTATTGTAAGTGATAAAAGTAAAAATTATAAAAGAAAAAAATCACAAATTCATAAAGACATTTTTAATTCAATTTCATATTGTTAAGCATAATGAGATTTTACTTAAGCCTCCACACATTCCAAACCAATTTGGAGTAGCCATTCATTCACTCTCCACCCATACACGTGAATCGCATTCATATGATGTCCACGTGTCTTGGTCTATACCTTGACCATTGTACAAAACTAACGGAATTTCATTGTACAAATTTTAGATCAATTGAAGATCTGTATTAAATGTTAAAGAGTTTGCTTTTAGGATGTATAACCTACTTTCCTAGGTATAACCCCCCCCCCTTTGTGTTTACAAAACAACTTTTTCAAGATATCAGGTGTCAAAAAATTGTATGATGTTGCATTTACCAACCCACCCCTACACGTACAGTGATACTGACCCACCCGCCCACCCCTACATGTACAGTGGTACTAACCCACCCACACGCCCCTACACGTACAGTGGTACTAACCCACCCACCTGCTCCTACACGTACAGTGGTACTAACCCACCCACCTGCCCCTACACGTACAGTGCTACTGACCCACCCGCCCGCCCCTACACGTATAATATAGGTAAGGTAAGGAAGACGTAAGGTCTTCAGCCTTTAATATAGGGCAGGGGGGGTACATTCAGATAGAGCCAGTGGGCAATGTGATGTGTTATATTTTTAAAATCTATAAGTTACTAAGGGAATTTGAATTCTCAATCCATCTTGGTTCCCAGTGACGTAATTATGTTGAAATTGAGTACAAATCCTACATTTATTTTTACTTAGATATATTTATAAGGTTTTGATGTACATTTGTTTTAGGTCCATAACTGGAAATATTGAAAATAGTAAATTAGTGGGATAACGTTGATTTTTTGTGATATTGTTTTCATAATAATCCTCTCTATGACAGCAAAACCCAGGGTGAGCCTCAGCTACTGGGCGGGTGGCGGAGAGCGAATGTTCCACCTCGTCATTAATGAGGTGGACAGCTGCAAATAAGGGGCAACCCTAATACGCAATCCCGGACCGAGGTCTACAGGGCAGCTGAGGTATGCAGGTAGTGACCTCGTGGTACCCTAAACTGGGTTCAAAACCGGGATGGCACACCGGACTGACAGAGAGTACAGGGGCCCGACTTGGCCTCACCAGCATGTGATGCCTGCCCTTTTAACTGTCGAAAATCCCAATCCTCTCTACATTGCCAGTTGGTGATTGGATGGGACCGTGTAGACAGGCTAGGGGGGCACTTTCGAGGCTACTTATCCTAGGGGCAGGGAGGCGGTAAAAGGAATATGGATGGATATTGGGATATCGACATTGATACACACAGGACATTCAGAAAACAATGAATAAGGAAACAGTAAGAATAGACTCAAACGTGCCTTTGAATTTGAGCAGCTCAGCTCATCGAGTTTTGGGGATAGCTAACGTCTCGACGGTAGAGACAAAAAAAGTTCAGACAACCCACAGGAGGAGGGGGACCAAAGAAAGAAGAGCTGGATTGGAGGAAATGGTGAGTTTTCTACAAGCCAACCTCAGTCATAGTATTGAGGCCTCTACTATACAAGCTGAAATTATGAGAGAAGTAGGGATGAATGTTGCTCTGATTCAGGAACCTTGGATTTGGCATAACTGCATCAGGGTTCTTAACATTCCTACATTCAGCTTCCATGAGGCTACGGGCGGGCTGAAACCACATGCGGCCACCTTGATTACAGGGATGGACAGTTGGTCCATACCGGAATTCTGTGGAGGAGATGTGGTTGCAGTGGAAATCAAACTGCAGGAAGGAGATGGCGTGGGGAGGAAAATGGTGCTGGCTTCGGTGTACCTTCCATACGATAGAACAATCCTCCCACCATCAAAGGAGATGGTTGAGTTAGTCGACTACTGCCGAGGCAAGAACCTTGATTAATAGAAGGGATGTTATAGACATAACTAAGGCTTTAGCCTCAATGTTTCACCACATTAGAGACTGAGAAGTATCGCAAGAACCTTCTTTGTCGGACCACAGACATATTCGTTTTGTGCTTGAGGGCCAGACAACACAAAGATTGTACAGGAACCCCAGACTGACAGACTGGGCTTTATACTCTGAGGAACTGACAAGCTGGACCAGATTACAAAAGGCCAGATCGGATCTGGGTTGGTGCTAGAGCAGAGAGTGGCTCTCCTTACGGAGGCCGTGATCACCTCATATGAGAATAACTGCTCTTTGAAGACCGCACAAAGGGGCGTGCAAAGCCTGGAGATGATCTCACAGATTGGAGGACCATCAAAGGAGGACAAGAAGGCTCCTTGGTAAGGCCAACAGATCCGGCAGTCATGCTGACTGGTTGGCCTACCAAGTCACAAAGAGATAATAGACGGGAGGTATGCAGGTCCTCCAGTAAATCCTAGAGAGACTTTTGTGCTTCTATAGAGAAGACCTCAGAAATATCTGGGCTTTCACAAAGTGCTGGCTAAGGACCCTGGGGGGACACTGGGACCTCTCATTAAGGATGATGGGATAGGACCAGGTCAGAAGAAGAGATTTTGCAACTCCTCTTTGAGACTCACTTTCCGGGCTCCGCCGAGGTACCGGTGGCGGCCCTTCCATGGACTGGAGCGTGGATTGGATTGAGGTAAAGAGGATTAGGTGGATAGAACAAAAGATTAGGTGGGCAGTTGAGTGTTTTGCTGCTTTCAAGAGCATGGGGACGGATGGTATCTTATCTGTGCTTTTGCAGAGAAATTTGGGGGCGCTCCTGCCTAACTTGACACAAATATTAAGAGCTTCCCTGGCCTTGGGTCACATTTCAAAGCTGTTGAGGACCGCAAAACTAATTTATATCCCCAAATCTGAAAGGAGCACACATTCCAGGCCTAAAGATTTTAGACTGATCAGCCTCATGTGTTTTATATTAGACATTAGAGAGGTTGGTGGACAGGTATATGAGGGACAGGGTATTAGGTATCTCATAACTGCCCGCTCCACCGGAATCAACATGCATATATGGCTGGGAGATCTGCTGAGTTGGCTCTCTATCAGCTTGTTACATGAACTGAGGAGACGATCCGGCAGAAGGAACTGGGTGTCTTTACGGATATAGAGGGAGTGTTCAACAAAGTCTTCCTGCAGTCCATGATCACTGCTGTTACTGGAACGGGCGTTGGTACCATTACCAGATGAATCAAGGCCTTCCTACGCAGCAGAATTGTAAAAGCAATCCTGAACAGTGCGACGGTTCAGGTTGCAGTAGAAAGTGGCTGCCCCCAAGGGGAGGTTCTTTCCCCTCTCCTATGGTCCCTAGTCGTCAATGAACTTCTTAGGGCGCTTTATGGGATGGGTGTATTTGCTCAGGCATATGCAGACAATGTGTGTATACTGGGCACTGGTATGTTTGCCGGCACGGTTCTAAGTCTGCCCTGAGATTCTTAGAAAGATGGTGTGGGGGACAAGGGGCTCTCTGTTAATCCTAACAAAATTGAACTTGTACTCTTCACTAGAAGGAGACTGGATGTCCTAAACATGCCCAATATGGGAAGCAGGTGCTAAGAGCTTCAGGGTCGGTTAAGTATTTGGGAGTGACTGGATGCTAAACTGAACTGGCTCAAGCACCTACAGGACAAAGCTAGGAAGTTCAGACTGGCTTTATGGGCATGTCGGAGGGCCATTGGGGCAACGTGGGGCCTTAAACCAAAGATGGTGTATTGACTTTACACTTATGTGTTTCCACCCTCCTTATGTTATGCTGTAGTAGTCTGGTGGTCGGCTATGGCAAAAAACAGTGGCTATGGCTAACATTAGATCAATGCCAGAGAATGGTGTGCCTGGGAATTACAAGTACCATCAGAACAACTTCATTGGCGGAGATGGAGGTCCTCACTGGACTCCGGCCAATGGACTTGTTTGTAAAGGGGGAGGTTTGTAAAGCAGCCTTTAGAATTAGAGCATCTGGAGGTTGGCTGTCTGGCCAACTGGGACTCTATGGCGAAGTACTATCAAGGGACATTGGTCGTGATCCGCTGCTTGCAATGCAATGGTGACAGACTCAATGATACCTAGGTATAGATTTGACTGACAGATTAGGGCTTTCCTTCCAAGCAGAGATGAGTGGAGGGGGAGGGCTGAGCCAGTACAGGTCAATGCGAGTGTCTGGTTTACGGATGGCTCATTTATAGAAGGAGGTGCAGGCGCTGGGGTAAGAGGCATACAGAAAATTCTGTCTGTACCTCTTGGAGCCTATGCTATCGTCTTCCAATCAGCCTATGCGGAGGTGATGGCAATCATGACTGCCACATAGGAAGAAATGTGTTTAGATGGCTTCGGAGGAGTTGTTCCCATCTTTTTACTCAGGTAGTCAAGCGGTGAAAAACGTAATCACGGTGCCACGTACCAGCTCTAAGTTGGTATGGGAGTAGACCTCAGAGACCCTTTGTCAGCGTAAACAGGTGAGACTTATATGGGTCCCTGGACATGCTGGTATTTATGGGAATGAGAGGGCTGAAGCTCTGGCTTGGAGGGGGGCAAAAAGCCCTCTTCTGGGACCGGAGCCGGTCCTTGGTATTCCTTTCCAAACAGTTAAAAGAAAAATTGATCGGTGGACCATCGAGGAACACACTAGTAGATGGAAGACTGAAACAGGGCTCAGGCAGTCTCCGGCTCTTATTCAAGGACCGGATTGCAGTTACAGATCTGTTGACCGGACATAATCTCCTTCGGGGATACATGAGGATTATGGGCCTTGCACAAGACTCCACATGCAGGCCCAATGAGGAGAGCTCCATACACATCCTTAGATATGAGACTCTGGATACTGCTTTTTCGGAACCAAAGGACATCGGAAGGGCTACACTCAGGAAGATTCTATCGTTCATTAGGGGGCTCCTCTCTCTCTCCCTCCTCTCCTGTCTTCTCTTCTTCTATCCTCTCCCTTCCTGATGAAGTGTCCTGGCTTTACTGGCAGAATGAGCCCGCCTGCCCCTGCCAGCTGGAGCATCATCGTATGGCAAAGCAAGTGACCGTAAAAAAGAGGCAGCATGTGAGTCGTCTTTGAAAAGCACGAAGGTAGTTTTTAAATCCAGGAACGCTGTGGTTTGTCTCGTGGATGGAGTGAGAATGAAAGTGGTATGTTAGGTGTACGTTTGTTGTGTGAAAAGTTAAAAAATTTATAAAAAAGCACAAAACAATGTAAATCCCCCCCAAAAAAGCACAAAATATTGAAAAAGACAAAATGAGTCTGGAAGGGTAAACACTCCATCTGTGTGGTACAGCTGGGACAAAGGGCCCTAGTCCGAGCCCCACCCTCACCAAGGTTAGAAGACCTCGCTTTGCACTCTAGTCGGGGTGCCTGGGTACGCTTAGTGGGGACGCCTCGCATGTAAACTCTGGGCAAAAGCTTGTGGCAGCTGTCAAAATGAAATTGACCAGCAGGTGGCCACTGTGAGTAAGCAGCCTCGCTATGCGGAAAACAGTGCTTCAAAATTGTCGGAAACTGGTTGAAGAATCATGGGCATAATCGCCGGGCCTGCGACTGTGCTAGGTGGGCTTCAGGGGTGTCCAAGGAGATTTGATCTTTGGGTATAGACCAGTGGACAGTGCCGGAGCAATTGGCAAAGCTCCCATGAACCAGGGACTAAAACTTCTCAACATACATGAATTACATTTTTTAGTTTTTCAGGATTCTGGCTGAGGATTGCCGTCTTAAGGAAGCTTGTGCATTGTTTAGTAGTTGGCTTGTTAGAATTAATTGGCTTGTCGTTGGTTCGTTACATCAGTTGGCAAGAAATATACGAAGAAGATGGATGAGAAAAGCAACGATGAAGTAGAACATCAGGAAGGTGGAAGAAGAAGTTCTGATGAAGAAAATGTAGGAGAAGAGGTTAGGGAAGGATCATGGAGGTAGGCAGTCTAATCCTTCATGAACCACCAGCAGCCTCGCGGAGTTGGAGTCTGAGGCACTAAGAAGAGAGTAAGAGACGACAAGGAAGGATCAGCAGAAAATACGAAGAAGAAGCGTGTTGAGCAGGAAGAGAACATTGAATGGGAAAGATTTGGAAAAGACCCAATGAAGAACATGGATATGATAACGGATTGGCTGAGACCCCCATCCCAGCATCCAAAAAATGGTAACGAAGCCTCAACAGAAGAAACTCAAAAAGATCATGGAAAGAGTGAGATCTGAAGAGACAAGGTGCCGTGATGACAGAATCAGGATGGAGACAAGGGTCGAAGAACAAGGTGCCCTGGTGGAAGTAGTTAAAAGGACAGTAAGGGAGGAGCTGGAAAAGAAGCAAGGCGTTCAACCAGCAGAAGGAGGGACATCGTACGCAGTAGCAATCACAGCGAAGAAAGAAGTCCCCAAGCTGACTGGAGTGATAGGACCAGTCCAGCCAGTGCCAAAGCTGGTTTTCATCAGGTATGAGAAGAAGGAGAGCCCTGAGATCATCTCTACTCTCAAGAAGCTAGGTAAGCCGTCAGAGATAGGACTTAGAGTGAAGAGGCTAAAGAGCATTAAGAATGGCCTCATAATAGAGGCAGAGGATGAGGAAGGTGTTGAGAACCTATTGAAGCAGAAGGCTCCAGAGGAAGGGGGGGGGCTGAAGTTGGGGAAACCAGCCAGGAAGCAACCCATCGTCATGATCTATGATGTGAGCAGCGACCTGAAAGAAGCAGATATCAGGAAAGAGGTGTTTTTGAGTATTATATGTTTCTATCCACAGTTTACCAGGTATGCTGCTTTGTTTTCATTTTTTACTAAATATAATGATAAAAACAAAATATCCAGTCATATAATTATCCCCCAAAACATAAGTATTTATTTGTTTTCATGCAAAGGTTAAGATGTATTAAATAAAAAAAATACACTATAGCTCTATTATAGTTATTTTTGCTACTTTTTAGTAATGAGATTTAATCCTTTTGAATTCTTAACATAAAAAAAGCCTGAGGTTTATTTAGCCAAGAATAGATACTACCATACACAAAAATGTTTAGTAAATTTGTTGACTAAACAGCAGTTTACCATTAAAGTACTTTATCTAAGTAAAGCAAAGTACCAATTTGACACGATGAGCAGATATCTTGTCCTGGGCAACAGAGTTGTGAAGATGGTTAATTATGGAGGAAAGGATGGAGGGCAGAGAAAGAATCTGAGAGCATTGGGCCATGCCCAGAACAAACAGTTCGGTCCAGCATGCACGCACCAGAGCTACTTGGGTTTCCATCCTGCAATAAACAACAAATTATTTATGATTAAATATTCAAATTAAATTACATTAAGAATTTGGTGACTACAAACTAGAGTATTACTATAGCTTGGCAGGGTGGGTATGAGTGATGAGGGATTAGGTAAGCCTCGCCAATGCATGCTCACTCACCAGCACGGTTGCAAGGACCTACCTATAATACTTTTGCAAAGGAAAAGTTTCTCCACACCCTTTGCAATATACATTTAACCCTTCACCTAATTAAGACATATTTTAAGTGTTTTTCACATTTTTTATTGGTGAGTAACATTAATTATTTAAATGAAAAATGTAGGGAACATATATATCTTAAAAAACAATCAGAATAGATGAAAGTACCATCTATGAGTTATCAGTATATTGAAAAAGGTTACGTTATTTATAAAGATGAGGGAGACAAAGGTAGTTGGGCATTTGCCATCATTACATGAAAATTAACAATCACGACGTTTTGATTTGGTAAAACCCAAACCTTTTTCAAGTGCTAAAAACTAAATTACATCTACACAAACATGTTATAAAACTACGTTTTTACACTAATAAACTTATCTACTTTAATAATTATCTACATTTTAACCTAGATCCTAAGTTCATTTTGTTGTACCCCATTCTAGGATCTAGGTAAAAATGTAGATAATTATTAAAGTAGATAAGTTCTCTCCCTCCCTCATCTGATACTCCATCATTAACAAATTTCAAAAACATCTATAAAGAATCAAGAATTTTAATGTCACCAAACAAAAGTACATTTGCAATAGATCAAGTCAAAATAACAAAATAATAATACATTAAGTCATTATGGTCTACTTAATGATGATTAGTTCCTCTACATATTTGTATCAGATAAGATTATTAGGTATAAAATAAAGCTATTAAACCGTAGGAATTTGAATGATTTATACAATATTTTCATAAAATGACTAAAGAAAATACACCAAATCAGCTAAGTCATTTGGCAAGAAATCTTCAACACTATAAAAAGCTTTATTCTTAAGGCAATGTGAAATTAGTGACTTAAATTTATTCTCAGATAAACATCTTATTTCGAAAGGCAGTTTATTAAAAAGTGTTGTTTGCTGAAATCTATAGCTCTTAATACTAGTGGTTAACCTTACAGTCCAGTAATAACAATCAGTTTTGTATTCATGTCTTCAAGACTGAGTATCAACATTTTGAATATTATTTTTTACATAAACTAAATTATAAAAGATATAAAAAGAAGGAAGTGTCATAATTTTAAGCTCAACAAAGCTTTCCTTACATGAATCAAATTTTGAAAGTCCTTGCATAACCCTTATAGATCTTTTTTGCCATATATTTATAGATCTGGGTGAATTTACCCAGAAACAAATTCCATAATTTAAATGGAATTGAAAAAACCAAAGAATGCAACTATCAAAATATCATGACTAAGTTTTCTAAATATATAACATAACTTCTAAAATATATAACTTAAGTTTTCTTAGGAGCTTAACAACTCTGGCTAATTTCTTACATAACAGATTTATGTGGTCATTCCAAGAGAGTTTGCTATCCAAAGACATTCCTAGAAGCTCGACAGCTTTAAATAAGTTACTATTGTATTGACCAGATATGGTTTTGAGAGAGAAAAATACTATACGTTTTACCTTCATTTATTACTAATTCATTAACGCAAAACCAAACATTAACCAGGTCCATAAAGTAATGAAAATGTTTTTCAAAAGTTAAAATAACGGCTCCAGTACTTGACAAAGACACCTACCAATCCTCCTACTTGACAATGGCACCTAGACCCAAATAATCCTTTCACTTGACAATGGCACCTAGACCCAACTAATCCTTCCACTTGACAATAGCACCTAGACACAACTAATCGTTCCACATGACAATAACCACTACACCTAACCTACTCTCAAACTTGACAATGGCACCTAGACCCAACTAATCCTTCCACTTGACAATAACCTCTACACCCAACCAATCCTCCCACTTGACAATGGTACATTAGACCCAACTAATCCTTCCACTTGACAGTAACCCCTACACCCAACCAATCCTCCCACTTGACAACTGCACCTAGACCCAACCAATCCTTCCACTTGACAATGCCACTTAGACCCAACTAATCATTTCACTTGACAATAACCTCTACACCCAACCAATCCTTCCACTTGAAAATGGCACCTAGACCAAACTAATCCTTCCACTTGACAATAACCCATACACCCAACCAATCATCCCACTTGACAAAGACGCTTGGACCCAACTAATTCTCCCATTTGACAATGGCACCTACACCCAGCTAATCCTTCCACTTGACAATAATCCCTACACCCAACCAATCCGCCCACTTGACAATGACACCTGCACCCAATACTACCACTTGACAATTATAACTAACTTACAACCAACCAATTTTTCCTTTTGAAAATGACACCCACACCCAACCACTTGACAATGACACCAGCAAGATGGTTTCAAAACTGTCCAAAACAGACCAAATGTGCGACATTCTAGAAATGGGGCTGAACTAGTTGAGTGTGAGTTTAGTCACGTAGTTAAGAATTGTAAGCTAGTTTCACAATTATATTTTTTTACATTTAATTATAATAGAAAATATCAGTAACAGCTTTTAAAGGTCTTGCTAATCCTCCATCACTATCAACCAACTTAAACAACTAATTAATTTCATATCTCAATTATTTTACTTAACAAATATTGTTTTTTTATGCACTTTTCACATTTCTGGTTATATAAGATGGTATATAAAGAATAGGCACACGACATGTGATTGGATAAACAACAGGGTGAGGTAAAGATGCAGCTGATTCTAAAAAACACCTTACTCATAAGTTCGTTTAAAGTAAAATTTACATAGGTAAATATCTAAATAAAAGCTATACAAGTTCAGCTAAGACTTACCGAAATAGCTGAAAGGCAGGAATGTTGCGCACCCAGTGAACTGAGAGGAACAATAATCTAGAAGCACTTTCGCAAATATAATGAACGTTTAAGTATGCCGGCATTGGACTAGGTGTTTGTAAAACAAAAGGTACATGATGTTCAGGAAGAAGTCGACCTTCTAACTTGACAAAACCTTCTAGCTCCTTATCTCCTCTATCATTTCCATTTAAGCTCTACAAGAGAAAAAGATAATTTAGTTGTCTTTATTACTATATGATATAGTTCTTGTCATCCATTCTAAATACTTTTGACACGTAACAATTAAAAAAAAACTGTTCAACGTGTACAAACAACAAAATTCAATGTATAATGAAACCTCTTTAATCCCAACATCTGTGGAACCTAGTGCTTGCCGCATTAAAGAGGTTTCTGGACAACTGACTTTTTTTTATAAATTAAGAGTAATTAATAAATCAACAAAATTTGAGTAACAATAACGTTATTATTATTAGAAAGTGAAGCTATCAAAGTGTTGAACATTCAAGTTACATACTGTATTGACATATAAAATTAAATTAAGTTTTAATGAAGTAAGAGTCAATCAGCAAATTAATTTATTTATTAATTACAATATATTTGATTATAACATTTTAAAATTCAGCTTAATAAGGCCTACCAAATGTAATTTAAACATTTATTCTTCATGTAGGGCATATATGTAAGTTATACAAAATTTATCTTACACGTACATCATTATACACACATTTATCTGTTCATTAAAAAACATATTCATATATAAGTTTATCCTTTTCATTGCCTTCTTTACGTACTTTTTAAAAAATTTTACAAAATCGCACAAAAGTAAAATATTACTGATCCTGTATGTAAAATAATAACTCAAGTAGAATAGTAATATTAACTAATACCTTAATGTACACACTTAACAATGCTCCATTAAACGCACATAAAATATGTAACAAGAAATGACTGTTGTCAAACTAAAAAAAAAATGGGGTGTCCTCATGAATCAGAATTAACAAGAACAACCTTCATGCTTTCCACATGTCCCCAATTTACGTCACATTCATTCGACAACCGCTGATTATCAGGAAAGCAGTGACAAGCCATTTGTGTTGTGATTTGATTTTAATAAATCACAACACCATAAGCCATATTGTGCAAATTGTGTAAACGGCACTTGCAAAATGTTGCATACTGTAAACATTATAAAAAATATAAAATAATTTTTATAACAGTAACATTTAATAGAACACATATTTCTGAATAGAAATATGCAAGAATTGTTAGATTACAGCAAAAATAAATTTTGAACAACAACTTTTATCAACAGCATAAAATATGCCGTTCTTCACTATTGGGTCGGTCACAAAAAAGGTAAACAACGAAATTTGTTGTAAAACACCCAACGCAGCTAAAATATCGTAATTTGTTTTGTTGGATTGAGTATTTCATTCTCTGCTGACTGACTTTACTGCACCTTATTCCGTCTTCAGGTTATTCTTCAGACATGGAACAAACATCGGCCATTTTTCCCCCTCCCGACCTCCGCTCCAGGTGGGAATTGAGCCGAAGTTTCTTGGTGCACGTTTTAATTTTATTTACTACGTTCATAAAATTGCAAAAAATTTATTAAAAATCTGAAATGTATAGAACAGAACATTCTGTGTCGATTGGTACCAACTTTGATGCGATTGCTTGATGATAAACATATGTTTTATTGATTTTAATGCAACAGCATAAATTATGTCGCTTCTCGCTTTTAGAAGCGACTTTGTGAACAGCATAAATTATGTTGTTCTTCACAATCTAGGGTTAAAAATATTTTGTTAACAAATTTTTAGATTGCCATCATCATTTTTCACAATGGTGGCCATTTTCAACATTTCTTATGGCGTACACTTAACCCTTAAATCACCATTTATTTTGAGCCAATTTTTGAAATAATGCTTGTTTTTATTTATTGCAAAAGAATTAAAATTATGTTTTATAGTAGCTCAATTTTCTCTCTCATTCTATACAAGAAAATAAAATTTGCAGCCTTTTTTTTTTTTATCTTTTATTTCCTAACATTACTTATTTTTCCGTGTAAATAATTATACAAACAGATAAAATTTAGCTTGAGAGTGAGCCTAAGTCATATTTTCTATGGACTTATAAAACATTATTATTTCTTCTTTATTAAAAAATTTACATGTACAGATATAGATTAAATATAAGGCTTAAATTACGTGTATAGTAAAACATAAGAAAATAAATATAATTTAGTGAATATATGAGTAAAAATTTCACTTTCAAAAACATTAGGTAGCAGACAACTGTCGGCTCTGCATGTACATTGAGGCATTGAGCAAGACAATGGAACTGTACATTACCAAACAACAAAAGGTCACATGCTGCACAAAGTGTCTATTATTATAAATTCCACATAAACATTCTAGCAGACTAAATAGGAAGCTTATAGTTTTAAAAATATTTACAAGTTTATGAGCTTACAGTGTTTAGAGCAAAGTCAAGCTATACGTATAAATGCACTTACACGTAATAAGAGTTAATTTATAGTGTTTTAGGATTCTAAAAACAAAAATAAATTTTTTTATGTATAAATATTGTTTTATCAATTTAATTATGTTAGCATCGGAGTCAACAGGTTTCTTAAAAATATTATTAATATGAAAAACTAAAAATGTTTATATATGTAGAAAGTAATTACTGGCACACTGTCAAGTCTACTTACCTCCCCACTGACCACTTTGGCGACTGTGTCTAAGGCACTGTGAATGACAGTCTTGTCCTGGGCAAGGCACAATGTATCCACTGCATCTCCCTCAGGAGAATAGCTGTCTGAGGAAGCATCATCATCATCCCAAGTGTTATTCAAGCCGGGCGATGTCTGTCTGTCACCATCTGACAAAAGATGATGCTTTACATAGAATATATATTTTATTTTCTACTCTTTAAAAACATCTTAAATTAATAATAAACATAACCTACTTTAATTTAAAATATTACAGTACTGTTCATAATTTTATATTTGTTTTAATTATAAAACAGTCAAATTGTAGTTTAGTTCTACAGATTAAAGGTGTAAACATGATTAAAATTTTAACAATAAAATAATTTTTGTAAAAGGGGTAAATATAATTAAAGACTAATAGCTATTTAACCCACAACACATAAAATTTACAAAAAAGCCATGCTTACTAAACTCACTCAATTTTTAGAAAATAATAGTAATTTCATAAGACAGTCAACAAGAGTTTTTAAAAGTAAAATCAGTCTTAACCGCTGCAATTGATTTTACTGAGAATGTTCTGGAGAATTTTACAAGACAACAAAGAAAAAAATTTAAGAATTTGTTAAATCTTATGAAAGGATTTGATTCTATATGTCATGGCATGATTTAACATTGTCGAAATTGCATAAATTGAAAATAAAAAAATGTACTCTTAAATAATCCACAAATTGTGACGTCATAAAACTGCCAACGCATGTCACTGCTACTCATTTACTAATGTATATACCATGACAATCTTATAGTTGCTGCATCACATGTGCCAAGGCCGCTGACCACAACATCTTTCAAATACTATGTTGGGATTTATTGAATATTGACAATTTAATTTTTGTATCCTGGACATTGCCTAAATAATAGTCTATCCAATTCAAATGTTTAGCAAATTGGTAGATTCTACCTAATAACTAATAATTCCATCTTTTTAAACTGTTAATTGACTAGAGATCTACCGTATTTAAAAAATACAGACTTATACAATATGGACCGACAGAATAAATAAATTTTCTCCATAGAATATATTTTCGCAAAACTTGGAGGTTGTCCGCATTGGCCAGATGTTATTACTGATATAAACCAAGGCAAAAATAAAAACAAATACAGAGTAACTTTCTTTGGTGACCATAAATCAGCAGAAATCAAACATCCTGATCTGTACCCTTATCTTGATTATAAAACCACTTTCGGCTGACAAAAAACAGATAACTTTAAAAATAAATTAATAAATCAGGCAGAGCAATCTTACTACTGTCACAAAGTGTCCTCTATGACTCCAAACAGGAACTTAGGGACAAACAGCTGACAGAGACAGTATGAGAGCCAATCATAAATGACATTGAAACCAAAATTCAGAAAAATAACAATTTTGATCTGGAAACATCCCTCTCTCTTGCTGCAGAGGCTGCAACATACTCCTTTCAGAAAACTACAAACTGTAGCAAGACCTACAGAAAGACTCTGAAAAACTCACTTGGCTAAACAAATAATGGACTCCACCCAAATGGGCCAGATGAGGTACAAAGCGCAAAGTGAGAAAGCAGAGAAAGATACATAAAAACTTTTAAGTAGAACTGCATCCCTTATAGACACTATACAACAACTTGAAATTAAGTTCAGTAAAACCCCCCAACCATCATTGATAGCTCACTGAATACGTTAATTGCAGAAAATTAAGAGTATTTTTTAGGCCAAAAACAGCCAAACAAAATGAATGCCTGATAATACTCCTTCAAAACATCAGGGGAATGTCGTAAAAATTTGACAGACTATACCATTTACTCAATTAAATATCCACTAGTATTCTAATCTTACAGAACATGGCTTACAACAAAATGAAATTATAAACACCAACATACAAGGCTAAAATGTGGTAACTGAATTCAAAAGAACATACCACAAGCTATGAGGTGCTGCTATATATTGTAAAAATGATCTGACAAACAAACTACAGGCCATTGAAATTAAACACTTTTGCGAAGAACTACTCTTCGCAATGTCAATATTTTACTGACATTCCAGACATATCGGTAGTCAATAAAACACAATTTCTGGTCTTAACTATTGACAATACACTGTCATAGAGCAATTATGTAAATACAATTTCCAACAAAACATGCACAGGCATATATTTCATGAGGCGTCTCAAAGCAGTGGGCACTCAAGCATCCGTCAAAGCTGCTTATTATGTGCTAGTGGAATTCCACAATTTAATAAGCCTAATCTTCTGGGGCAGCTCTACTGGAAACTTGAAAGGGGTGCTTACACTACAAAAAAGGCAATAATATCCCTTGCCAACCTTAAACCCCAACAAAGCTGCAGAGAAGCCTGCCAAAATCTGGGCATATTAACTTACTAGCACTGAATGTATATGAAGCAATTTTATATGTTGACAGACTCAATTTTGACACTTACAACAAATTTCATGACTACAACATTCAACATACAACATGCATCCAGATATGTTTTAACTCGCCACCGAACCACCCTCTTCGAAAAAAAAGTCCTATATTGGTAGAAAACCTAGAAATCAACTGCCAGAAAACCTTCAGACGCCGACAGGAAAAGCACTGAAGACTTCCTTGTTAAGAAACCATTCTACAGCCAGGAAGAGTTCTTGGACACAGAAATTACCTATCTTATATTCTACTAAATTATATGTTTGACTATATTACTGTGCTTAAAGTTCATGTTATAGAGAAAATTTTGATTTAATTTAACAAAATCCTGTATATTTTAAAGAAGACATTTGTTGAAGTGAAAAATTACAAAGTTAGTAAAACCTTAAACAACACCACTATTCAGCATTATCTGAAATAATAAAGGGATCCTCAGTAATGTGATCTAGGATCGCTTATATTGCCTGCTATCTAACAGATCACCCACTTTTAACAAATTGATTAAATTCTCCTTTTAACACATTCAGTGCTAAGGCGGTGTTTTTGTTTTCACCATATTTGGCTGCATATATAAATTAAAAACATCCTCCAATGGCTGAACATTTTCATTTAAAAAACTTATATTTGTGCTTATGTAGTGTCAATTTATGACTGTGAGAAGTAGTATAAATAAGTAAAAGCCTAAAAATAATTTTCTGTATGGCTGTCTAGTCGCCCATCAGCCCCTGGTGAACGACTTTGCAACAAAACATTAATGTCTAAGATTTTTTACACCACTTTATTTTGTTATGAACTAGTTAGTAATATAAAGAATTAAGTAAAAGAAATGAAAAATATTAAAAACTACCATTATCAGGTCCATTTCTAACATTTTTTCACAATTAGTCTAATCTGAGATAATCATCATCTTCTGCAGTTTCCACTTGTCACTGGGTCTGCCTGGTACAAAATCCTCTCCACCATTTTTTGTCTTCCCATCTTCTCTCTACCATGATGTCTTCCCACACTTTCCTCTCTTCAATACACTCTCCCTCACTCCATCTGTCTCTTGGTCTTCCCTGAATTTCATATTCCAACCATTTCATTTCTTCAGGATCTGTTTTTCGTCCATCCTGTTCACATGCCCGAACCATCTCAATCTTCCTCTTCTATCCTTTCTTGCAGCGGTTCTTCTCCTAAGCTATCTCTTATAGTCTCATTTCTTATTCTATCTCTCTTGGTAATTCCTTTTCTCGCCTTCAAAAATCTCATTTCACTAGCTTGAATTTTGCTTTTATCCCTCTTCTTTATTGTTCACGATTCCACTCCATAAGTTAAAATAGGTACGTAGTACATTTTATAAGTAATTTATTTGCTTCTTTGGGGTACGTTCTTGCTGTGTATCAATCCTCCAGCTGCTCTATAAAAATGTCCAGCTTGTCTTGCTCTTTCATTTATGTCTTTCTCGTTTCCTCCCTTTTCCTCCAGTATAATACCCAAGTATTTATAATACTCTGCCTTCTTTAAGTCTTTTCCGCACAACAACAGCCTGTCCATTGTTATCACTTTCTTTCTTGCTGTTATCATGTACTCACTTTTTTCCACATTGAACTTCAACCCATACTCACTTATCTTCTCCTGCCATGCATCCAATTGTATATGTACCTCTACTTTAGTACTCCCCCAAACCATTTTATCATCAGCAAAAGCCATCAATCTCATATTTTCCTATCCAACTCTCCTTTCTACTCCATTCATAATCTCATCCAACACTATGATAAACAGTAATGGTGATAGGGCATTACCTTGTCTTAGTCCACTCGTCTGCTTAAATCATTCCGTCTTTTCGCCTCCCACCTTCATTCACCTCCTTCTCCCTTTCTAATATGTTGTCATTTATTCCTTTTCTTCTCAGTACCTCCCAGACTTTCTTACTTCTAACAATGTCATAAGCTTTTTCCATATCCAGAAAAGCCATTACCAGGTCTTCTCCTACTCATATTTTTTCTCTTGTAACTGTCTTGTTGCAAAAACTAAATCTGTTGTTGATCTTCCAGGTCTAAATCTGTGCTGTTCTTCTCTCATAATACCCTCCACTATTTTTCTTATTCTTTTTTCCAGTATTTTTCCATATACCTTTGCACAGTGGTTCATTAAAGCTATACCTCTGTAATTCCTGAAATATTCTCTTGTCCTTTTTTGAAAATTGGGATTATTGCTGCCTTTTTCCAATCATCTGGCGTCTTTTTCTCATTCCACCCTAATTTAAACCTGGAACGTTAAGTACGACATAATTTATGTTGTACACAAAACCTCTTCTAAAAACAAGGTACGGCATAATTTATGCTGTTGCATTAAAATCAATAAAACAAATGTTTATCATCAAGCCATCACATAAAAATTGGTACCAATCGACACAGAATGTTCTGTTCTATACATTTCAGATTTTTAATAATTTTTTATACAATTTTATAAACATAGGAAATAAAATTTAAATGTACAACAAGAACTTCCGCTCAATTACTGCCTGGCGCGGAGGTCGGGAGTGGGAAAATGACCAATGTTTGTTGCATGACTGAAGAATGACCAGAAGACGGAATAAGGTGTAGTAAATGTCAGTCTGCAGAGAATTAAATACTCTAACCAACAACAAAAATTGCAATGTTGTATGTAGGTGCTTTGGGTATTTTACTAAAAATCTTTCTTTATGTATACCCCTGTCTATATGATTTTCCAATGGCTAGGTACGGCATAATTTATGCTGTTGATAAAAGTTGTTGTTCAAACTTTATTTTTGGCTGTAATCAAACAATTCTTGTATATTTCTATTCAGAAATATGTGTTCTATAAAGATTTAATGTTATAAAAATTCCCAAAAAATATTTGATATTTTTTAATATTTACAATATTCAAAATGTTGCAAGTGCCGTTTATGCAATTTGCGCACCCTGACTTATGGTGTTATAAGATTTATACTTGTTTGAATATTTTCATATATTTTACATTTTCTTGTAGCTAATAGAAATAGCTAATAAAGTACATATTGCAAAAAATTATTAAAAAATTATACATACTCCTCAATTTTAATTGTTATGTAATTTTTCACAGACATTTTTCGTTTCCGTGGATTTTTTATTTTCCCCAATAAAATATGTCTATGCATACAGTATGACTATTTTTCCTAAAAAACTTTTTCTTGTTTATTCCATGGTGATTTTTTTTTATTTTTACTTGTACTATTTCATTACCTACACTGATCATACTCTTAACTTTGCACATTTTTTCTTTTTTGCGTCTTATGTAAACAAAAATTTCCAAAAAAAACCTAGTAGATTATCTAAAATGTAACAACATATTATTATAGTGCACTGAATTATAAACAATTTGGCTATCTTGGAATTATTTAAAAAAAATGTTTAGTGCTCCTAAGAAGGGTTATAAGTTTTATTTTACGTACAATATGTTCAAAATTTTTTTTTTTCAATTTTTTCTTGAAAATAATTATTTACTAATTTGTTATGTAAGTTTTGATAGTAGTATGTGAATATACAATTTTTGAGAAGAAAAATGAAATGATAAAATTTACATTTGGAGCATATTTAGTATTTTTTATGATTTTTACAAAAAAAGCTTGCAAAGTGCTGAAAAAAGGACCTAGCAGTTGGGAGTTCATAATGGTTCACCTGATGTTCACCTGATGTTCATGAACAATACAAATTTTTTGGGACTAAAGATAGATGAACATCTAAATTGGGAGGAACATGTTCATAATATATTAGACAAAATAAATTCTGGAATGTATGCGTTATCAAGAATGAAATATTATTGCGATCTTAACACCTTAAAAAGTATTTACTTTGCTCATATTCATTCACATATATCATTTGGTATCACACTTTATGGCTCAACTAGGAAAATAAATTTATACAAAATTTTAAAACAGCAGAAAAAGGCAATCAGAATTATGTTAAACTTAAAATATGATGATTCAGCAAAAGAACATTTTAAGAATTTAAAAATATTCACTGTCTATGGTCAATATATCTTTGAGACTATTTTAATTGCGCAAAATGAACAATCAAATGTTAATTCTGATATAGTTGTAAACCCATATAATACAAGGGGAAAAAATGAAACCGTGCAGGCACATAGGCTCAAGTTTTTTGAAAAAAACCTACATTTATGGGGAGAAAGTTTTTGAAATATATTCCACTCAATATAAAATCAGAAAGTGGGTCAAAATTTAATAAAATGTTGAAAGAATACTTAATTAGCAAATCTTTGTATTCAGTTGAGGAACTTTCCACCTCCCTCTAGCACACTTCAATCTCTTTTATTAAATAGACTATGCAATTTGTGAAAGTAAATGTATATATGTACATAATTCTTATTTTCGTTTTGTTTTATTATTTTCTTATGTAACTTCTAATTTTAGGAAATGAAGAACAATGGGTTTACACTTTAATTTAGGTAAATTAAGTGTTCTTTTTACCTTGTTAGATTAGAAATTTTGACGCTATTTATTTGTACCACTTGTACATGAAGATAAATAAAGAGATTTGACTATGACTATGGCTAGGGTTAAACACTCTATATAGCCATTGCATGACTATTGCACCTGCCCCTTTCACTAGACTCCTCCTTTTAGGATCTCTTTTTACCCATCACAATTCTTTTAATTGAAACAGCCGAACTATTCAAAATGTGCTTGTTTTAATTTGTTATGAGTCAACATAGTTTTACTAACAATCCAAATTTCAAAATCGTGCAATACTCAAAAAAGTACAAACATAAATACATACAGGAGCACACACACATACAAGAAACAAATCACAGTGATTGTATGTTTAAACATAATAGATTTAACTAACCAAAGAAAAACAAATTACCTGGACTTATACCATAATGTAAGGGACTCATGTAACCAAGACCTATTGCTGCAGACTGAAAACCATACTGTTGGGATTCCAGACAAAGATCTTTCCTAATGAAGATCTTCATAGGATTATTGGAGAAACTGCTCAAGTTACTGTCTCCTGTCATAAAACTGTTGACCTCTTTCTTCTCAGATATAGGCTTCCTTTCATGCTGCACAGCTGTAATAAATGTTCAAGTTTTACATGAATAAATAAATGGTGACTTACTTCTCAAGTGATCCGTCAGTTACACTAGATTACAAAGAAAGTAAATGTTAAAACTATAAAAATAACATACTTTGTGTAACCCTTGCCCTTAATTTTCTGTTGAAATTTCATCACCTGAAAAGACTTAATTCTTAGGGCTTGTCTGTCCACTATGCGTGGATAGAGCGATTTTCCCTCACATGGGATTTTAAGTCTTTTCCTGTATATGTCCACTGTTTTATATGTTTTCCTGTTTTATAAGTCCACGCTTACCTGTTCACGCCCAGTGGACGACACCATTATCCTTAACAGGTTGGAATTCATCTGTTGTTGTTTACGTCTGTGGCTCGGATTTTAATCCTTTTAAAAGGACGACATCACATATATACATCTAATTGATAACTTCCAACAGGAGTTTTTGTTTGCCTCCCTAGATCTGGTTAATAGTTGCTACAGGAACCTTTACCAACATATTATTTTTCATACTGCATTTATAAAAAATACTGGTTTACTGAATAACACAAGTATTATTTATAATAAAAAGAAATGAAAACAAATTTATTCATCAAACACTACCCTAACAACTGAATTTACACTTTAAAAATAGTGCAACTGAAAAACTGCATTAGAGAATATATAGCGTATGGTTTTTTGTCAGCTACCATTTTTTAATTTAAAATTATACTACAAAAGCTGTGTTTTATACTTGGAAAATAATCCAAAAGTCATTAGATTATAAGTTTAAAAAATTAATAATAATAAATATATAACAATTGATCTCCTGTCAAAAGCTAAATCCAATCCATCAAGCCATTTAAGACCTGCCTCACTGATTCTACTTATGCTAGCTAATCACTCCGTAAAACAGCGCAAGGGGCTCTCTGAAACTATGTGATCCATTGTTTGGACAGACTCCCCGCAATCAAATGACTGATCTACTGTCAATCCCCATTTGTATTTCCAGTAGCTACATCTGCCCACTCCAGTTCGGAACCCATTCAACAATGCCCACTCCCAACGAGGGAGGTTCATCCCACCTACAGGTATTGATTGACATATTGTTAATAAGAAACTTATTTCATTCATCACAACTGTTTCACGCTATGGCCCAGCTAGTATTAGGCAAAAAACTTATCTACTCAACTGAAAAGCAGTACGTAGAAGTGGATTTAGAGATTTTAAGCGAATGTTTGACGTGGGAGATCCTGGGTAATGGGGAGGTGCGGGGCAATAGAAGATCTTATTGAATTCTTTAAGTAGTGCCTCCTGAGGTCTTATTTCTGGAGGGGCTATATTGCACAGCGCATCGGCGGTAATAGCCAAGGTAGTGAAGTTACCATGAGAGTACCAATAATAGCTCTCACGGCTCTATTAAGATGGACATCAATCGCATTAGAGTAAGCTTAATTGTCAACTTTTGTGGATGACGGTTTGAAAAACTATATTAAAAAAGTATAAAAGGTCTTTATTTATTCCTTCCAACTGTGCATCTTCATCACTTTTCACTTTCTCATCTCTTGATGAGAATATTCACTATTTTTATAAATGACTTTATTTTGCCCGACATTAAGTTTTTATCATTAAACCTTATCTCAAACTACCCCAAAATCCAAAATGACTTCCGATTACAACGAGCGCTGTAATACAACCCAATTGTTTCTTATAAACTGAAATGCAAACCACAACTGAGACTAGCAACTATTCTGTCAGTTTGACAAACGATAAGGAAGGTTCATGATAAGCATTTTCGGTAAACAACATGTGGAGAACGTAGTCCCAATATCGCTCAATAGAGTTCAGCTGTTGTCAGGGGCCAACAATAAACCAAATATTTATAGTAACAGGACAAAACACTTGTCCACACAGAGTGGACAGCAGAGCATAAGAAGTAATTCATGGCGTCCACTACCCGTGGACAGGAGAGCTGTATGGATTGCAGCTTGTCTTTTATTTCCGAGCCACTTTGCAAAATGGCGTTGTCCACACACAGTGGACGGCTGACCTGAGATGACGCTTTCTGAGTGCTACGGGTTAAGACTACTAGGGAGTTACTGAAAATCTAAGATCGAAAGTACGAACATTCCTTCTTTCCTGTCTAACACCAAACCCTTGTTTGTTGAAGCTAAACATCCTGATGAGTACAGCAATTCAAATTAGACAGTCCTTTACTTCCACTGACAGCACACATAACTGCATTGAATGAGTCACAAACAACGTATATACAGTTTGTTTATGTTTTCCAAATAACATTTAAAACTTACAAATAAAAACATATTTAAAAATTCCAATGAATACTTCAACACTGTAACAAAATCTTTCAAGAAGTAGCATATTTACTCTCTTAAAAAACAAATTTTCCATTTGACAATATAAAAATCTAATATCTCAAAACAAAAATACAGGAAACTCACAATCATATTATTATGAACTTATTTACAGTTTATATAAAATGAAAAGTATCTAGTGATTCTGAAAGTGAATTTGAATAAAATATTTTATACGTAAAATAAATAACCAATATTATACACAAAATAAACATAAAAAATGTTAAATTGTAAAGTAATGTTTTAGGTAATTCTACAAACATCAAAACAAAATAAATCTCTTATCACAACAATTGATTCAGAATAATATCCAATTTAAAAAATCTTTCTACAGTAAAGTTGGGTGATTTAAAACCAATACATGAATAAATGCAAGTATTAGACATTGATATAAAATTATACAGTAATAGATAAATACATAGTGTATGCATCGTTAATCATAATCAACCATTAAATGATGAATTTCCTGTTTCTATTTGTTTTTAACATCAGTATTACATAATGATAAAACAATTTAATAGCATATAATGAGAAGTTATGCTTTTATTATTCATGTGCTATTGTAAAATATTCATGAATCATATATTACTACAACTTCTCAAAATAAAAGTCTATTCCAAACCTATAATATTTTGAAAGGGGATACAATTAAGAAGGAGTGTTTACTTGTAATTTTAGAAAAGCTCAAAATAGTAATAGCAAACAATAAAATCAGAAAAAAATATAGAGAATTGTTATTTTAGCAGAGATTTTGTTTTGTTTAATCTAGAACACAAAATTGACATTTAAATTTTAACACTTATATTTGATTTTTTTCCTATAGGACTGCAAAAATGTTATTGCTACTGAAATGAAATGTCACTCAGTTCTTGTTCACACCCTCTCTAGTGGATCCTTAGGCACCTTTTTCCACATTCTGGATGATGTTGATGCTACCCTACAGAAAGTCATACCTAAACTCTACTTATGCAATCTTCATGGCAGATGTAATGAAGGTCCAAGCGATGACTATAACAGTCAGATTAGTTTGATCTGAAACTAATATCAGTCAGTTTTGAGCACTCAATGCAGAAGGACTTTGTTTATTTTTATTATACAGTTAATACTTTCAGCTTCATAATGATATGGTGCAAATATTGTGAGCAGATTTTATCTCAGAAAATGGCCAATGGCATTTGCAAAACTATTAAGTTGTATGGAGTATGAAGGAAACCTGAAGATACCAACACATACGCAGAGGAAGAACTCTGTAAGTACAAAAAATGCTCACTCCTTATCCTCATGCATCACTTAGAGTTGACCTCACATTTATTAATGTGTAGCTTGAAAAGTACCGGTAATAAGAAAATTGGTGAAATACAAACAACCTTTGATAGTCTAAAGTTAGCAAGGACTTTATCTTAAGGGTATGGTGATTTACTTAACAAAATAAAGACTTAAAGCAACAAAACAAGAATCTCAACGACAAAACTTGTTAACAAATTTGACTTATCTTAAATTATTTTAAGTATATTCAACTGAACTGGAGTTATTACAATTGTTTCTCAAGTATGTTTGGATCATTTGTACTTTTACATCAATTATCTCCATGCATCATTTTAGACAGTTATTTATCTGCATTTTATGTAAAAGTTTCTACCTTTTCAAGGCTACTGAATCCATTATGGATCTGTTTTACTTGACCCTTTTAAGATTAGTTTATGAGGTATGCAAAAAAAAAAATAAAAAGAGAGAGAGAGAGAGAGAGAGAGAGAGAGAGAGAGAGAGAGAGAGAGAGAGAGAGAGAGAGAGAGAGAGAGAGAGAGAGAGAGAGAGAGAGAGAGAGAGAGAGAGAGAGAAGGGGGGAATCCAACAAAACGGTAAATTGATATGGGAATAAAAGTCTGAAGTTGACCATACATCAGGATGTTTTTATAAATCTGCAACAGTATAAAAAAAACCTGAAAACATTCTACAAGCATTTTAGTAGTTTACCAAAAGTATAAGATGCAGATTGAACACAAATGCAGTCAATTTTCAATGATAGAATATAAGCTAAAAATTATTACCTATATTAAAGTACTGAATGCTTAAATTAAAAAATCCTGTAGTGCTTTTTAAGTAAGATGTATAAGTTACATGAATGGCATAAAAATCACATTTGTTGCATTAATTTACCATATTTTTATAATTATTTATTATTGTATCTGCAGTCAAGTAATGATGCTGATTTATAAAGTTTAAGTTTTTATTAAAATCAATGTCAACTCTCCTAGTTCCGAAAATAATGCAAAGGTTTTTAACATATTTATACTAGTGTCAAAGTAAACATATAGTGCAAAATCTTCTTAGTCTAAATGTTATATCAGGTACTGTACTTGATCAATTCAATCAGAAATAATCAAACATTTTTATACACTAATTTTTTTTAACTAAAATGATATATATCACAATTGATTTTTTTATATAAAATCAACTCCCCCGTTTATCTGTGGGGTTGAGAGGTGCGGCTAGGGATGGCAACGATATATCAGAATTACCATAAATGTGTTTTGATATATTAGTATAAATATTTTTTTTTCTTAATATCGGCCATATCAATATTTTGGTCCTATATATCATATCACTAAATATTGATGTTATTCTCTCTCAATAACGTAATCTCTCTAAATAATGACGATTAGAAAAACTAATTTAATTTCCCTTTTATACATACAAAACATGCATTGAAATAATAAAGTAACTTTATTTAGTATGAAAAAACGAAACAAACTAAGTAGAAATTTGATTTCCAAACTTTTATATTTAAATGATTTACCTGACAAGTATTGGAAGTAGGTGTAATGAATTAATTTGTTTAATTTTTTAGTATTTTTTTAATTAGCATAATACGTGTTGGTACATACAGGATATCCCGTAAGTACTGACCAAAATTTCATGAGGTTATACTATAGATCAAAACAAAGAATTTTTATAAAATAATGTATAGTCCCATCTTGCATATTTTTCTGTCTATCTGTCTGTATGTGTTTTTTAAATAATAGTTTATATCTTCAAAATGGTTTGAGATATCATGTTGAAAATTTGTACATTAAATGATCTTACTAGTGTACATCTAAAATAAAAGTTTCAAAATTATCATTGAGACATAAACAAAATGGCAGCCATTTCAAATGTTCAAAGCCTAATAAAAACGAGTGTGTTATAGAAAAATAACAAGACACATAAAAAATAGCCCCTTTTAATATATTTTGGTACCAGGTTTATTTTTCTACAATACGTTGTTACATAAATAAGTAAGATTCCTCAAGTAAAGGTCTAATGCTTAAAGGTACAGCATTACAAAATTATTAGGTGCATAAGGCAGTATGCATCAGCTGATTTTATGTAACAGCTGATAATAAATTAAGAGATAGTTAATTGTTTGATGATTTTTTACTAAGTACTATCTTGCAACTAATAGTGATTTTAACTGCTTAACCTCAACAAATTGTGTTTCTGTAATATTGCGAGTTGTGTTTTTAGTTCTGTTATAATATTATAAGTTTCCACTGAAGATGGAACATTTTTCAGTAGCTGAATAGTGAATACACTGATATTCACAATGTCTATGAACTGGCTCATGCAATGCACTTGTCACTATGTCAATGCAAGTCTAGCGAGAAGACTGTACGCAGAGGGTTTCCCTAACAGAAACCAACCGGTTCATAAAGCGTTTACTGCAGTCTACAATTATCTTAAGGAGAGCGGAAGTGAAAAAAAAGGGCTTGGATATAATAAGCCGGCCAAGAACTGTTCGGTCACTTGCCTTTGAAGAAGCTGTCTTGAACCAGGTAGAAGATAATCCATCAACAAGTACAAGGGCAATAGCACATGGCATGGGTGTTAGCAAAAGTACTGTATGGAGAACACTGAATGAACACTTATTTTATCCCTTTAAATACCAAAAAGTGCAGGAACTACTACCTGGAGATTATGCATAAAGGTTAGATTTCTATCGTTGGGTGTTGCATAAACAATTAGATTCCCCTGACTTCTTAAAGAATGTCCTTTCTGTTACGAAAAACTCTTTCCCGTGATGGAGTAATTAATTTTTAAAATAATCATGAACAGACCCAAGAAAATCTGAATGCAACCATTCAACACCATCATCAGAGAAGGGTTTCAGTACGAGTAAACGTCACACATCACAAATATATTACAATTCAAGTAAAAAATGCACAAATATTATAGTGATCGATTACGGTGAACCACGATTACCTTCCTCAGAGCAGATGAATTCACAAGAGTTGAAAATGTTGTTCAACAACTCGGTAATTATGCACTTTCTAGACGCCTCTGAAAATGCAATTTCTTGTTGAAAAAGTGGTAAATTATGAATTTATAATTCTTAAGTAGGTTGATTTTAGCCGCAGAAGATTCGTTTTTTACCGAAAAATTTTAAACTAGTTTTTTATGTGATAGTGAAAAAACCTACTCTTTTTAAAATTGGAATTTTTCAACAATATCTTTTTTCATTCTACTTGGATTTTTATGCTGAACAAAAATATATAGTTGGTTTTTCGATAAAATTAATTTTTCAGTCAGAAAAATGCACTTTTTACTTACCTAACCAAACATAACCTAACTTATCCTAATCTTCTATATACTCAACAAAAATTCATAAGTTGCATTAAATTTGGATGCCTGGCGTCCGTGATGGCCTGCCGGCCGTCACTCCAGCAGGAATATGTACGAATTTGTTTTTGGTGGCCAGTAAATACCAACAAAAATTCATAATTTGCATTAAATTTGGATCCTAGCCTCCGTGACGGCCTGCTGGCCGTCATTCTGGCAGGAACACGTGTGAATTTGTTTTTGCTGGCCAGTCATAGCTCCTATGGACACCACAGGTGAGTTGTCGCGAACGTAGTTTTTTCGTAATGTCTCGAGAAATAATTGTCGTAGACCAAGAATAGTTTTCAAATTCGTGTTCAGCACAACTAAACCAAATTTTAAAAAAACATTAAAAAATAATGAAAAATAATGGAGATAAATTAAAAAAACAACATTTTCAAAAATTTAGAATTTTCATATCTTTTTTATATAAAACATTATTTCCACAGAATAAAGTGTATTATCATGAAATAAAGACCTAATTCTACCATCTGGTGATAAAAAAGTCAAGATCTAGAAAGCGCATAGATACCAACAACTCATTTATAGGCCTATGATCATGTGACCCCATTGGCCATGTCTTAAAAGATCTTTCAGGTTTCTTATTTTTTTAAACAGATACATGGTTTTAATATCTTTTGCTAAAATGTACAGTCTGACTTATGTAAAACATACTACAAGCATTACAGTTAATCCTATATATATTTTAAAGAAAAATGTAAGGATCGTGATAAACTAATGAATGAACAGGTTAATTTTGATTCTGAAATAGTTTTTAATAATGTATTTTCAGCAATTAAAAGGACAAAAGTAACAGCCAATAGGGATTAGCCAATAATATCACAGCAGTCGCCATTTTGACAATTCCAGCCAACGGGGTCACATGATCAAAGGCCTATAAATTGAGTTTTTGAACATCATTTTACAATCTTTTGTGAATCCCTCTGGTCTGAGGAATGTGAGCGTGGTTCACCGAAATCGATCACCATAATATTTGTACATTTTGTACTTGTATTATAATGTATTTGTGCATTTTGTGCTTATATTTTTATATATTTGTGTTGTGTGATGTTTAGTTGTACTGTTTAATTTTTAGTGTTTATAAGAAGCCTGATGCCATTTTTGTAAAAAACAAAATTAACAATGTCATTACATTATTATTTTATAATTAACATAGTAATTAAAGCTATAATAATTATAGCTAGATAATAGCTTGCAATAGAATAATTATTATTCTCATTATGATTTTTTTCATTCAACATCACAGACCACAACTTGATTTTTGTAGATAAATTATGTAAATTATTTAATTTTTATTATAAATTATTTAATTTTTACATTCAGTAGGTTATTCTTAATAGTGACAGCAAAACAATAGTGTATTTTTGGGTCACGGCATAAGAGCTAGATAATTTTGTAAAGATAAATCATTTACAATTCGATTTATCGGTTACCCGATATATAGATATTTTTCTGTCTATATAATCGTTAGATCAATATTTGGTTTCTGATATATTGATAATTCGATATATCAATGTGTTCAAAATATTTTCCATCCCTAGGCGCGGCTGATTTGGCAAACGAGAATCGCGGATAAGCCACTGACTGGTTAAAAGGGAAGCCTTATAAAATCAAAATTAAATCTGTAGTACTGTACTGTACTAAGTTTCACATTGGGATTTAACTAACAATTTTCTATATGTATTGTTACATTGTTTTATAAAGTCTCTCACTGTCGACTAGGCGTTACCGTACTGAACACAAATAAGTTTACGTAACGTCATTTTCGATTTTATTTATGAGTTTCAATTTGTCACCATGAACTTTTTTAATTTGATTGACATTCTAAAATTGTATTGTTGCACAAATCAAAACATCTTACAATACACAAGTAAACGAATTACAATACAAGTTAACTACAAACTGCGAAGTAAGACTTGAATCACAACGCAAGCATGTAAACAACAATAATTAATTTCCTCCACTCCAGCATGTAGGCCATTCACAAAGAAAGCCGATGAGCAGCGACTTGTCTGGGATGACTCATGCACCCATCCACTTCCGCCACCTGCCCGGTGCTCCAACGATAAATTACTGTACATTACTCTGTTAAATATTGTAATAAACTGTGCAGTATTAAATTCTGTACTGTCTTTACACAATTACATTAACGTTTCACCAGCCTGAAAACGGTGCTTCCTAGTGTCTATTATCTCATGGATAAACAGGAGTTAACTGTAATATAAATGATAAATATTAATGTTTGGAAGCAGCCTTTGACTATAAAGTAATTGACCACACACGACAATTTGTTTTGATGGTCCCCAGGTCAAGTGTAAGAGAGGGGTTAATGGTAAAATAAAACCTCCATGAAAATGTTTATAAAATTATCTTTTGGGCATTAAAATCTCCAATTAAAATTTTAAAATGGTTATCGGATATTTTCAAAATTTTACCATCTAATATTTCCAAAATTGATTACTTTTTAAGGATTTTACCTTTTTCCTTCATTAATTTACTAGGGTGCATTATTAAAGGTTATGTTTTGTTTGCAAATGAAATAAATAAAAATACATATACCCTATAAAACTATTATTAACAGGTTTAAAACCTATAACTGAATTGAGAATGTTCTTGAAATACATTATGATTGATGTACAAAAAGTTGTTAAATTCGTGTCATTATTTTTTGGAACTTTTTCAGATATTTAAGCATCATTAGGATATATTATAATTGTTGTTTCTATTGTTAAAATTATACAAGTTATTCCAAATGGTGAACCCTAGGGGCTCATTTACACTGCACGCGAAGTGAAGCGATATGCAATGCGAGCTGCAAATTTTAAAGCAATGCGATGATGTGTTTACACAGCAGGCATTAAGAAGCGAGTAGTCAGTTGTGTTTTGCCATGTGTTTTTAGTGTAAATCCTGTCAATATATTTTTACTTGAGAAAAGCGTTTAAAAAATTAAAAGGAAACGTGAGTGGGTGCATGAAATAAATTGATCGAGGTGTATGTTTGGAGAATCTCATCACTTTGTATTGCGACCGACGCGAGGATGAAGAACGTTTTTGGAGCTACTTCAGAATGAGTACAACACCGTTTTACTACATTCTTTCATTATTTCAAATAAAAATCATAGGCAGAATACAAACTTTAAGTTGTGCACTTTAATTAACACTTGGGAATATCGACAGTTCATGTCAAATCACAATGTAGATTGCGATTGCATCAGACTACTCGCTCAGGATGGCTCTGCATCGCTCAGCTCAGCTCGCAGTGTGAACACCCGAGGCACCAGCCCAATGAAAACGAATACATCGTATTTACATTGAGTTTTTCGCTTGTCATCACAAGTCGTCGCTTCAATTCGCACGCAGTGTAAAAAAAAATTACAGTTTCTATTCAGTTATGGTAGACATACTAATTTTGTAAATAAACTATATGATATAATGAAATTAGTCATTTAATTATGAACAATATTAAATACATTTTGAGTATACATAATACAGTTATGCATAAAAAGTTCTTTTAGTTATTTTGTTTATTTTTTGCCCATAAATTTGTATTAGCCTAATGAGCTTTAGTTGGATATTAAAGCATCATATTCAATTAGACACAGTTGTTGCTTTATGTAACCTTCAAGATAAATATTAATAAATCTGCAACTCTTACTTATTATATTCAACTTGACAAAATCTAAATGGTTGACCCTAATACTTTAATTTACACTAAGGGTAAGGAGTTTCATTTGATTGTGCATAGCGGTATGTATTAACAAACAAAATGGCATATCAATACCACTGTACGTGTATGTGGGTGGGCAGGTGGGTCAATACCACTGTACGTGTATGTGGGTGGGCGGGTGGGTCAATACCACTGTACGTGTATGTGTGAGCGGGTGGGTCAATACCACTGTACATGTAGGGGTGGGGGTCAGGGTTCAGATGTTGTGTAGGGAGGAGATGTGAGAATAAATCTTGTTGGAAAGCGAAGTGGAGGTGGCCCATATCATTCAAGAGCTTAAACCAAAAAAATCCAGTGAGATCAATAGAATGTCTGTGTGGCTCCTTAAAAAGTGTTTCCCACACATTGTCAAACCACTAACAGGCCTGATCAATCTTTCTTTTGCTCAAGGTGTTTTTCTGTCCATATTAAAAACTGCAAAAGTGATTCCAATCTATAAAAAAGACGACCCTTTCTTTGTAAGCAATTATCGTCCAATATCTATTCTTCTGGTATTCAGCAAAATTTACGAAAAAGCATTTCTCAAACAATTTGGATAATTCATGGAACGATTTGAAATGATTTGTCCTCACCAATTCGGGTTTAGAAAATACAAGTCAACAGTTGACGCAATTGCAAATCTTATTGAAAACGTTGTTGATGGCTTGGAGATACGAGAACATGTGATAAGCATACTCCTCGACCTCTCCAAAGCTTTTGACTGTGTGCATCATGTGACACTGTTGCACCAGTTATAGGCAGCTGGAGTCTGTGGTCTGCTGCACGATTGGCTCTCGTCCTACCTAAGGAACAGAGTCCAGTGCGTACAGATTAAGAACGCACAGTCAGGTAAAGTCAAAATGCCCTATGGCGTTCCCCAAGGATCAATACTGGGGCCAGTCTTATTTCTTATTTACATCACCAAGTTGAATTCATCGATTCAGAATGGACAGGTGATTCAATTTGCTGACGATACGACTCTCTGCGTCAAATCAAAAACAAACACTGACCTTGAAATAAAATCTTTAATTGATCTTAATTTATGTATGCAGCATTTTTTAGAAATAAATTTGAAGCCACACAGTGCCAAATCCAACGTGATTAACTTTTGTCTCCGGCACCAAGAACCCGAATATCGACCTGCAGTGATGGTGGATGACTCTCTCTTGGAAGAAGCAGAATCCGTCAAGTTCCTTGAGATGTACCTTGATAGAGGACTGACATGGGACTATCACGTAGACAGCGTCTGCCCGAACGTTGCTTCAGGTACTTATATTTTGCGCAATCTTGCCAATTTTTGCTCGTTGAATGTACTCAAAATGGCCTATTTTGGTCTAGTTCAACCATATCTGACCTATGGCTTAAGATGTCATTTTGGTCAGTGGGGAAGCTGCTCTAAATACAAATTCGAATGTGTATTTAGAACTCAAAAAAAGCTGTCAGAATTCTTTCAAAACTGAAACCCAGAGAGTCGTGTAAAGATTCCTTCAGGGAGCTTGGATTAATGACTTTACCTTGTCTCTATATCCTTGAGGTTACCCTGTACTGTCGATTCAAATGTGAATTAGTTACAGGCAGGGATGTTCACCAATACGAGGCTAGAGGCAAGGACAACTTGCGCACACAACGGCACAGAACAACTACATTTGAACACTTGCCACCTCAAGTTAGTGTCAAACTAATCAATTGACAGTTTTAAAGAAATTAATGATCCAGACAAATATAAAGCTAGATTGAAAAACTTTCTGGTTTCAAAGGCGTTCTACTCTGTTGATTATTTCATTATGGGCCGCTGGGATAAAAAATTAAAATTAAAAACAAATAAATAATAATACCCCAGTTTTGATATCCAAAAATATTGTTGAATCATTATTATTATTATTTTAATTGTATAGAAACGTAATAGGCTAGGACACAAATGTATTATAGTATAAAGTATGTGTGTGTGTGTATATATATATATATATATATATATATATATATATATATATATATATATATATATAACTTTGACACACACACAATGCAATTTATACGATTTTTTACACAATAAACAATTATTATTATTATATTTGATCTGACGGCACACTAAACTTTTGTAATGTAACTTTACACAATTTTAACAAGAATTTGTTAACCCTAGATCAGCACTTGCTGGTAGATACCTAACTGCCTATTTGAACAGGAGCTTAATGACAATTTACATTGAATTCATGCTCAAACGTGCACAATCAGGCAACTATCATTAAATCCAGATTTTGGTTAAATAAACCAATGTTCTCCAAAATGTATTAAAAATCAACTTATTGTCCAAGAAATATGTTTTTTAGAACAGCTAATTGTTGTACAAAATATATTTACGCCAGTATAATGTGGCCTTTCTATGATAACAAGTTTCTTTTGGCCCAAAATTATTGTATTAATAAGTGATGAGTAGGACTATAACAGAAAAGAGGCGTTGATAGGAGGACCTGAGTTAGGATTACATTACGTTGTACAAATTGTGAATTAATCTTTGACTTATGAAAAATATTTTACATAAAAGATTTCAATTTACTCAATATCTATAATTTTCTCCTTTTTCATTACCAAAGAATTACAATGTTCTCGTATTCTAACTTTTTCATGTAATGTACCGGGTCGTTTGACCGGTATATTTCGTTGCTTTCGTCGTTGTCTGCCAGGCTGCCTGAGACTGCTCGCGCCCGGTGATTCGCTTTACTTTGGTGGCCGTTGGCTCGGACTCGTTCGTTCCTTGTTCCAGCTCTGGTCTGTCAGGTTGGCCGTCATTTGGATTGTTCTACGCCTCCAGAAGATCACCATGTCCGGCTAGAGACTCCGAAACTCCAGGGTCCTTGAGTGGGACGGTCTCCCTCAGCCTGCCGTCCGGGGATGGTCGACCATTCTACCACTGCCAGCCTGGCCTGAGGACCACCTACGTCCTTGGGAAGGAGTCTTCTGTCCTCAGGTCAGTGTGTTCCATCTTGTTTTCCCGGCGGCTGAGCTGGGGGTTGATACTAAGTGAAATATATATAAAAAAAGAAAGAGAAAAAAGATGTTTGTGGAACAATGTGGCCTAGGCCTACAACTTGAACAGTGATTTTATGCAACACAGCCATGGGGACTTATACGTTTTTTTATTAAAAAAAAAAAACTTTTAAAAGACACAAAGAACTTTTGATGTTAATATTTATTGTTATTTAGTAATTAGTTTATTTTGTTGTTATATTTTTTTAGATTTTATATTTGTTAGGTCCCTATTGTTAAATTATGTTATTATTTATTTATATGTTTAGGCCTAGTGATTGCTATTTATATTTTGTTGTTAATTGTCTTCGGGATGTCTTGAAGGGAATTTTTACTAGAACGGTACCGTGTTAAATTTTTTTTAAAATTGTTTAATTTTTAAACTTTCACCAAAAGGGGATTATTGTGCTTTGACTTAACTTCCTATTCGGAGCTGCCCAGGATTCCGGCTTACTCCCTGGCCTCGGTGGAATCATGGGATGTGGGCTAAATTGCCGGGTTAATTGATGTTATCAAAAGTTTTCTAAATTTTCACTTTCAACTTGGTCTTTAATTTCTTACGTTTTGGGTGTCTCCGGCTAAACTGCAGATAGGCCATGCAGTTTGTAATTGTTATATTTTGGTATTTGTAGCGTTAAGTGTTTTTGTAGCTTTTGTCATTATCTTGTTAATTTTAGTGTTTCTTGTTATTTATTTAAGTGCGAATTGATATTGTGGCCTTCTGCCGTTTTTGATTGATTAATATTTTGTTTTCTTGATAATAAATTAGTTTTGCTCAGCTGCCGAGTTTTATTTTAACCCTCCAACTGCCACCCGTGATCCCATCGCTTGACTAGTTTTGAGCCATCCCCCAGTTGGCACGCTTTCCCGCTTTGGTGGGGGGATGGGTCTCAGTAATTACGAAAAGCAATCCCCCCTCCTGTTTTTAGTGATTTCCCCACACTACACCCTGTGCCATATTTTAGTGTGTAAATAAAGTATATATGTCTTAAGTAAATAAATATTTTTTATTTTATGACGAATTAAATATATTGAAAACTTTGCAAACATATTACTTTTACCACACTTCCAACAAAAAAGAGTACACTTAATAGACAATATCTTCAAAAAATTGTTTTATATATATATATATGTATATAAAAGACGTACGCAGAGGGGTGTACTGGGTGTCCTATCGCCCCCTGAAATTTTCAACTTTTTTTAAACGAGCATCTTTCAGTCACATTACTTTACGTTTATTCTTTTGCTCTTTATGACAGTGCAACCATTCATTGAGAAAAGTATCGAGTGAGTGTATGATCGCTGAAGGGGTGCAAAATGCTTGGGCTGGGCTTTTTTTCTGTGACACTCTACTAGGCTGTGACGTTACTTGTCTGATCCACATGTTCTCAGAAAGACCCCGGAACTACTAGTCTAATTTAACGTTGCACGATAATATTTCTGCTGTTTTGTTAAGTATCATGAAACTAACAACATTTTAATATGTATTTTATGATCAACCGTACTAAAGTTTAGTGATAATTCAATTATAAAATACTGTGTGGGTTAATTGCTTTATTTTAGAATTATGAGTTTGACTACAAATTAATTTTGTTCCTTATTATTAATTAATAAATATTATTATATATTAATTACTAATTTATATATTACAATTATTTAATAAATAATAATTAATTTAACTTAACCATGAATCTATCCTCATACTACTTAATAGAGGATGGATTTAATAACTGATAAATACTATTACTGTATATATATATCGTAACAGTGCAAGAAAGTGACACAATAAGAGCTATAGAGGAGCTACACGAAATTGCAGCCAAGACTGGACTACAGATCTCTTACGAGAAAACCCAGTTCATGAGCAACCTTAAGATCCCAACATTACACACAAAATACGGAACAATACACAGAACAAACAACTTTAAATACCTAGGAGAAACACTACAGATAACAGGAAGGAATAAGGTCTCGAATGAAGAGAGAAGAATGAAACTGGAGAGGGCCTACAAATTAACATGGAACCACTACAATAAAAAAGCTATTTCACAAAAAGCCAAACTTCGACACTACGACACAGTGGTACTCCCGGAAGCACTGTACGCAGCAGAAACCACAATAATACAAGGCCAGACAGGAATCAAACAAATAGAGAAGACTGAACGGAAGATACTTAGGAAAATATTTGGGGCCACACAAAAAGACGGAGTATGGATAAAAAGACCAGCTAAAGAATTATACGAACACACAGAGAAAATAACAGACAAAATCAGGAAACGAAGACTACAGTTCTACGGACACCTTAGCAGAATGGAACCACATAGGTTAACAAGACAGATTTTCGACTGGGTTAGCACAAGGAAAGACAACAAATGGATGAACGAGGTAAAAAGCGATATGGGACAACTTAACATCACACAGGAAACAACACAAAATAGAACACTTCTGAGGAATCTGATCAAGAAAAACATACTACAAGAGGCACCGCACAGCAAAAAAACACAATGGACTGAACAGAGACGACAAGAACATAGCCAGAGGATGAAGGAATACTGGGCGAACAAGAAGACAGAGAAAAGGAAGGAGAGAGAGTGTGTAAGGTGGACCGAAGAAAGAAAACAAAAACACAGTGCACGAATGAGGGACGTTTGGGCAGCACGGAAAGAAGAGACAGCAAGAAAAGGGACATGAAGTTTAGTCTAAATGCGCTCTTCAAGGGCATAACACAAATAATAATAATATTACTGTATATATAAATTTATTAAAGTATTATTATAATTTAAAATACATTTAATTAATTAATAATCATCCTAGTTTCTTTAAGGGATTAAAAAAGAAGCTAGCATGAATTATCCATATGAATTATATATTATTAGTTATGTATTAATTGACAATAACAACTACATTTAATTTTTTTATGTATTAACCTTTTTTAATCGATTTAATATTTTGTTATAATTTATAACTAAATCAAATTTTATTCAGTTTTATTAAGGTTAATTTATAACTCATTCTAAGACTACATTTAAAATATTAAATTGGTTTAAAACCCTTTATTCTCAATTAAGTTATTATCATTATTTTATAAAAGAAAGAACAAATTTAGGGCCTCAAAGGCCTCATTTGAGACTCCATTTTTAACATAAGATTTTAACTAAATTAAAAACCAGCATTCGAATAACTATTAAAAATTTTTTAAAAATACTACCAGTGCTAAATAAGAATATTATATATGTACAAACATGTTGGGCAAAAGTCTGGAATATATCTTTTAATTTTAAAACAATTGAAAGAAATGTAATGAAACTTTATAGTTATGTACATGTCCCTAAACCAAACCTTTAGACATATTTGGCTCGTTTTTCGCATGGCCAGGGGTTGGCCCAAGATGGAAGTCTTAAAAATGTTAAATGTAAGCATATCTCATGTTATACTTTATTTTAAAGGTCTTTATTAGGAGAACACAATGCCACAAACCCGACCTCAAAAGGATCACCCAGTCAGAAAATATAGCCTCTTAAAAAATTTATAATGTCAAAATAACTAATATTTCTTAAGAACGAGGATAAGATAGTTATTGTCAATTGCTCCTTATAGCAAATAATTCAACTGACAGAATATAGAAAATTAATTCATTTTGAAAATAAAATTATGTAACAAATTAATATTCTTCAACTACTTTTAGGAAAAACTGTTTAATTGTCAGAAGTGTTTTAGTAATTTTCCTTATTTTTTTTAATGACTAGTTACTTTTTTATCTCAGTATTTCATTACGATTGTAAATAATCAATGTACGAGGGTCGTCCAGAAAGTAAAGAACGTTTTGGTATAAAAAATTATAAACGAAAGATAACAATACAGAACTTTATTTACATACTCACATTAACCTAGCCTACTTCTCAATGTAGTTGCCTTGGTTGTCAAGGGATTTATTGTACCGAGGAATCAGTTTTTCAATGCCGATGTTATACTCTTCAGCCGCCAAAGATCTGAGCCAGGATGTCACTTCTTCTTTCAGTTCTTCATCGTTTCCAAACTTCTTCCCACCCAAGAATGTTTTCAGTTTCGGGAACAGATGGTAATCTGAAGGCGCAAGGTCCGGACTATAGGGAGGGTGTCCAAAAATTTCCCACTTTAGACCTTGAAGTTCTTGCTGGGTTCGTACCGATGCATGGGGCCGAGCATTGTCGTGGATCAAAAACACTTTATTTGACAACATGCCACGTCTTTTGTTCTGTATTGTACGTCTTTGACGGGTCTTTGTATTCAAAGAGTCTTTGAAGGGTTTCGCAATAGGCTTCTGAATTTCTGAATTTATTGTTTCTCCCCTTGGCAAAAACTTGACATGGATTAAACCTTTGCGGTCCCAAAAAACAGTTGCCATCAATTTTCTTGTGTTCAGATTCAATTTTTCTTTTACGGGTTTCGAGGGCGAGTTTGAGTGATGCCACTCAATGGATTGTC
This sequence comes from Stictocephala bisonia, assembly GCA_035578905.1. Classification (NCBI taxonomy): domain Eukaryota; kingdom Metazoa; phylum Arthropoda; class Insecta; order Hemiptera; family Membracidae; genus Stictocephala; species Stictocephala bisonia. Next base: position 335,622 of record JAQJVL010000548.1, on the reverse strand, counting down.
GCTTTGTTTCCGGAGTTTTGTACGAAACCCTAGTTTCATCTCTGGTCACAATACGATCGAGAAATTGTTCACCATCACTATCATATCGAGTAAGAAGTTCAAGGGCTGCTCCCATTCGTTTAGTCTTGTGGACTTCTGTGAGAAACTTTGGAACCCACCAAGCGCACATTTTTTAATCACAAGATGCTCAGTCACAATTTCATGTAAGAGGGATCGAGAAACGTCTGGAATAGCGTCTTTTAAAGTGGTTAAAGTGAATCGCCGGTTTTCCTGAATTTTGTCGTCAACTTTTTTCTTCAATTCCTCAGTCACAAGTGATGGCCTCCCAATCCGTTCTTCATCGTGCACATTGGTTCTTCCTTGGTTGAACATAATGCACCATTTCCTCACTGAAGATTCGTTCATTACATTCTCACCATAAACAGTGTTTATTTGCCTATAAATTTCGATAGGCCGAACATTTTGAGCATTCGAAAACTGAATGACACTGCGCACTTCGCATTTGGCGGGATTTTCAATGGGCGCCGCCATTTTGAAAGTTTACAGAGCAAAGATGCGTGACCGCACAGGAACGAAAGTCAGCTCACACTGACCGGACAGCCAGAGGTAACTAGCGTGTACGCAGTCACAGTGGTGGGGGATCGGCGCCGTACGTGATGCATAATCGTTCTTTACTTTCTGGACGACCCTCGTACTAAACAAACCCCTTCATGCATACTGTATGTTGGCGGAAATGGACATTCCAAATGTTCTTGGAAATCTCCAGATTACCTAATCATTAGCAATTGTTACAACATTCCTCAGTTACTCATATCCAAGACTGCCTATACCCAAACTTAGGAAATGTTTTTATTTTATTCTTGTACATGACTGAAGCAAGTTGCATAAAATACAATGCCAACGTTAACCAGAAAACAACGTATTGAGGTTTTGATTATTCTGGGTATGGAGACAGAAAGCGAACCCAACAAGAAGTATGTGATATTTTCAACGAGCTGTATGCTGATAGAGAATGTTTACAGGAATCAACTGTGTCAAAAATACTAAAACAGTTCAGTGAAACAGGAAATATTTTGATAAACCTCATAATGGAAGACCAAAGACTGCAACTAAAGTAGACAACTCATTAAATGTTTTATGAGTTCATGAAAATCCACATTGTTCTAACCCTTAGTTGTCATTAGTCCTAAACATAATTCGAATATCTGTAGGTAAAATTTTAAAGCTGGAAAAATTCCACCCCTACAAAATGCAACTCGTTCATGAGTTAATTGACGATGATTATGATCAGAGATTACAATTTTGTGAAATTATAATGGATATGTGCGTCGCTGATAATAGATTTTGTTTTAATATTATTTTTACAGATGTAAACACATTAAATCTTCATAGAAGTGTAAATAAACAAAACGTGAGGTATTGGTCAGATGAGAATCCACATTGGATAGGGGAGCAGCACACTCAGTGACCAGAAAAAGTCAATGTTTGGGCCGGAATGTTGAGGAACAACATAATTGAGCCATTCTTCATAGAAGAAATTTTAAATGGACCTCGTTACCTGCAACTTCTACAGAACAGAATTATGTCTGCAATATTGAAAATATGTCAAGACCAACAAATTGAGTTCAACATTCTCTGGTATCAACAGGATGGTGCCCCGCCTCACTTTCATAGAGATGTAAGAGATTATTTAGATGTAACATTCGCAAATAGATGGATCGGTAGAAGGGGTTCTATCGAGTGGCCACCAAGATCGCTAGATTTCAACCAATTAGACTATTTTCTCTGTGGGTATTTAAAAACAAAACTGTATACAAATAGACCTCAAGATTTACATTAACTACAAGCTAGGATTGAACAGCAAGTTTTGGAAATAACTGTTGAAATAAAAACTAATGGTACAAATGCATTCTACACCCATCTTGGAGCTTTCCAACAAACATCTGATGGACACTTTGAACACTTGTGGTAAAATAAGATTGACCAAAATTTTAAGTTTATTAGTACACATGTTTCTTAAGGTACGTTCATTTCTTTTTTAACTTTATTATTTCATTCCATTGTATTCTTGAAATAGGCCTATGTTCTTTTTTATGAAGGGTACATTTAATTACAATAAAAAATAAAGAAGCATAACTTTATGATAACTAGCCCAACCAAATAATAGCTGGATAACTAAGAAATATCACACTAGTTATTTTGACATTATAAATTCATTAAGAGACTTAATTTCATGACTGGGTGATCCTTTTGAAGTCGGATTTGCGGTATTGTGTTCTCCTAATTGACCTTTAAAATAAAGTATAACATGAGGTAGGCTTAGATTTAAAATTTTTAAGACTTCCATCATGGGCCATCTCCTGGCTAAGCGAAAAACAAGTAAAATATGTCTAAAGGTTTGGTATAGGGGCATATACATAACTAAAAAGTTTCATTACATTTTTCAATTGTTTTAAAATTAAAAAATATATTCATTCCAGACTTTTGCCCAACCCTTTATAGACACAAACAAATTCACACATACGTCTATACATATATTTTATGGTTCTCAACTATTCAATTTAATTTGAGAATAACTTATACTGTATAAAGAAATAGTAATAACAGACAGTTCCATGTAAAAAAATTAATTAATTAATAACATTAATAATATTTTTGTATTAAAATGGGATTAAGATAAATAAATTTAATATGAAAATTATCTAGATCTTCATGTTTAAGATTCAATGGTAAATAAACTCTGAATGTCATCAAAGTTAATTAACTAATTCTCTAATTTCTTTTTTTTTTTTTTAATGTGTTCATTATTTGAATTTTTATACTTTCTACAATGTTGTTTTAAATTCTAGGTGCTACAACATTATGTGTTAGTAAAAAATGTGTTAAATGGTCTTGGTACTATTGATCTTCAAGCTTCCGTAATTTATTTATATATATATATATATATATATATATATATATATATATATATATATATATATATATATATATATATATATATATTATTCTGCTTGGGAAAATGTCCACTTTTATTTCAAAATAGTTTTAAAACTTTATAAATAAATGAGTTTTTTAGTGGTAAAATATAAATTTTAATGAACAATAGACGGGAATGATTTTATCTTTTTTCCTTTTAATCAGACTAATAAAACATTTCTGATGCGATATATTACATTAACATTACAACTGTATGTTCCACACCAAAAAACTATACCATACTCAATTTTACTTTGCACCAATGAGAAATAAATCATTCTAGATTTTTATAGATAGGTTGAAAACTCTTAAAGATAAGTTAAAAAATACTTAATGGATTATCTAACAAATCAAATCAAATCAAATTTCTTTATTTGTCATAAGAATTTTTACAAATTATTGACAAAGTCACATTGCAGCTAAACAGCCAAGTCATTACTTAATTAATACACAATAGGCTAAATACATATGTCTTATATATAGCATTAGAGTATAATCATGTTTAGTCTTAAAACTTTGTCACGCATATTAAAAAATTCATCTATATGATAAAAAGGATGGTTGAGCAGCCAGTCATAGTACTTATTTTTAAAGATTTTTACACTATACTTTTTAATCATTGGCACAAGGACATTGTAAACCTTCAGTGATATAACAACATGACTACTTAAAGTTTTACTTAGACGATAAAATGGTATGGTTGTACCATTTTTACCTCTAGTATTGCAGTGATGGATGTTATGATTTAGCTTGAGTAAATGTGGATTGTTTAAAACGTACACGAGAACATCAAAAAGATATAGGTTGATGACAGTTTGTAGTCCAAGTTCTTTAAAATAAGGTTTACAATGCTCAGTAGGATGTAATCCCTTTAATACTCTAATAGCTTTTTTTTGCAAAATAAGTATACCTTGTATGTTTGAACTATTTCCCCAGAGTACCAAACCATATCTAATTATCGACTGAAAATAACCAAAATAGGCAGTTCTCAAATAGTTCCCAGGAACAACAGTTTTTAGTCGTAACAATAGGTAAATCACCCTAGATAGTCTTTTACTAATAAAATTTATATGTACATTCCAATTTAAACACTTGTCAAAATAAACTCCTAAAAATTTTACAGTATCAACAAAGCTGTTATCACAAACATCAGAAAATTTATTTTTTTTAAGAACGAAATTTATAGATTTGGTTTTGTCACTGTTTAATAAAAATCCATTTAATTTAAACCAAGTATTAGCAGACTGAAGGGAGTCAGATGCTAAATTATTTAGCTCACTTAGGTCATCACTAAGACTAAAAAAAGTTGTGTCGTCCGCATAAAGTATGGTTTGAGCATTCACATAATAAGGCAAATCATTAATACTTATAAGAAACAACAGTGGGCCCAAAACTGAGCCCTGTGGTACACCCCATTCAATTTGCAGTTCCTGTGAAGTTCTATGACCTATTTGTACCACTTGCCGTCTATTTTCAAAATATGATTTAAAAATTCAAGAGAATTTCCTGAAAGGCCATAATAGTTTAATTTATTTATGATATTAGTGTGATCCACACAATCAAAGGCCCTGCTCAGGTCACAAAAAGTGGCCCGAGCAAAGCCCTTGGTCTCAGAAGCTTGATGGATTTTTTTTGTGAGGTCGTCCATGGCATCAAATGTTGATTTTCCCCTTCTGAACCCATATTGTTCAGTACAGAGGAGATTATTGTTCACAAAAAACAAATATATCTGTTCAAAAATTATTAACTCAAAGACTTTAGAAATAGTAGGAATGATAGAAATTGGTCTATAACTACTTGGATGTTCTTTTGGGCCCTTCTTAAAAATTGGACATACTCTTGAAATTTTTAACTCATTTGGATATACACCTTCCCTTAAACAATAATTGAAACACATAGTAAGAGGTTGAACTATACTTAATGCAATATCCTTTAACATATTATTGGATATACCATATACATCAATACTTCTAGAGCTTTTCATTTTCTTTATTGCGGTTAATACATCATTGTTAGTAACCACTCTCCAGCTAAAGTCATCCAGGGCAACCTTGTTACTCTTTACTAGATAATCACTTTGAACATTTGATGAGTCAATATTTTTCTTTATTTCTCTTATTGAAGTAATAAAATAATTGTTAAAAACATCAGGGTTAATATTAGGAGTCATACATAATTGATTAGAGGTTGCCTGAGTACTCTTAATTATATTCCAAGCAGCCTTGCACTTGTTATTACTTGATTCAATCTTACTAACATTATACAACATTTTAGACTCTTTAATGCATTTTTGGTATTGGTACTTCAAATCTATGTACTTCTGTTTTAACTGAGTTTTATTATTAAATTTAGAAATTTTATCAGAACTCTTCACAAGTCCATGTAGAAATAACAGCTTACTCTTCATTAATGCAAGGTCCTTAGTGTACCATTTGTGTTTAATTTTCATATCGTTAATATTACTTTTCCTTTTTTTATAATTTTAAGAGAGTCTACATTATTAAGGAAAATTTTAAAAAATACTCCAAACAATTCCCTTGCCCCATTGGAGGAGTCTGATAAAATATGCTGCCAGTCATAGGAAGATAAATTTGATGAAAGTTTAGTCAAAGCATGAGAGGGCACTATAAAATTAGCATATTGCTCGGACTTCTTAGATGTGGACCTATTCAGCTGGTGATTGATTTTATTTAAACCAGAAATTGCGATAATTATCCCCTCGTGATCTGAGTAAGGAAAGTTAAAAATACTAACCAGACTTGTTGTAATAGTAGGTATACTGTATTTAATGAACTCATTGTCTAAACAGTTAGAAGCTCTTGTTGGTTTATTATTAATAATCTGAAAATTAAATTGCCTTAAAATATTACACCAATCTCTACTTGTTTTTAGAGTAGAAGTAATATCAAAGCTCTTATTAAGGTCACCACCCATTACAATAGTATAATCAGACCATTGGGTTATAAACGGCATAAAATTCTCCATAATTTTAAGATATATTTTGGGGTCTCCTGAGGGTGAGTGATATAATGAAACTATTAATATTTTTCATCTATAAAAGCTATATATTAACTATTGAGTCATCTATAAAAGCAGCTGATGCTTCACAATGTAACTCCTGGCAAAAATTAATAACATTACATATTCTGAAATTAAATTTTTTGTTTACAAAAACTACTGTTCCACCTCGTTTATGCTTAACTCTACCAAAGGCACTTGCACAGCAATAATTAGTAGGGAACTCTAGCTTAATATTTTCATCATTGAGCCAATGCTCCGAAATACAAACCACATCAGGCTTTAATGGTTGAGTTAGAAAGTTGTCAATCAACTCAGATTTACCCTTAATACCCTGAACATTTAAAAAACTAATTTTAAATGAGTCAGATGTCATATAATCATTGTTGTATGCAACATATTATAATTTACACTGTAGCCACTTAACTCATTAGTATTTGAGTTGTTGTTTTGTCTAAAAAATGCTTGTTTACATACACTTGACTATGAATATTATGTAAGCTGTCAACAGTAACAGAACTATTTACATATGAATTGTTATGTACACTAGTTGGTGATAGAATAGGTGGAAAATCTTCAAGGGATTGTACTAGATACTTCTGAGCCATGTTAGATGTTGATTTGCTTTGCTCGTTTGCTTGCATGGTCACAGGATTGGCTTCATTTTCTAATGATGGATGTGCAGTACAAGCCTCTTGCTTCCGATACAAGTTGAATCCAGATGTATACATTTTGTTAATCTTCAGTGCTGTCTCACTCATTACTCTGCCTAGTATCTTGGACCCTTTTCTGTTTAAGTGCAGTCCATCTCTTCCAAGGCAAGTTGTCAATATATTTGTCAATGTCCAAATATAATACTTGCTGGTCATGACAAATCCATCGGATGTTCGAGTTAGAGTGTTTGATTACTATTGAGTGTATATCTCTTCTTTTAATTATGCTGTTAATAACTATAGTAGATTTAGGGAAGGATGTCTTTGCTGTACTAATAATACTCTTCATTCTCCCCATTACCTCGTCTGCACACTGAAGTTGTTTTAGATCATTTGTCCCAACATGTATAAACACTATTTTAGGTTCATCAATTTTGCTTTTATACCGTCCAATTTCTTTACTTATTGAGGTACAATTAGCTCCACCATGAACTTTTTTTAGAAAATTCGGTACAGAAGCATGCCTGATCATTGAATCGCCAATTATTAAGTTTATTGTGTCCTTTTGGGGTCTGTTATTTAATTTGTTTGACTGTTCATGAGAATTTGTCCACAAAAATTTAGAATATGGTTTTGATATTTTCCAATCTGGTTTGTTGTCCTTTATCTTGGATGTATTACCTGCAGCTTTACCGGGTTGTAGATTTTGTGACATGACTGTAGTATTATGATCATCTCCTTCGATTATCTCATTCAGAACATTATATTTATTTTGCAATGTAATTCTGTGGTCATAAGCATCTTTTAAATGTTTAATATGGTTTCCATTGAATTTATTGTTCTTAACTGTAGACCATGACATTTGGTCTTTATCTCGGTTAGACTGAAATTCTGCCCTATGTACACTCGTCACTTTGGGTTGGTTATTTGTAGTGTTTTCCCCATTGCTGTTTAATACCAGCCCTCTAATTGTTTCCAGATTCAATCCTTTACCCTGGTTATTATAACAGAGATAGCTTAATAGAGCCCTTTTTTTTATAATGTCTTGCTCTGTTATTTCGTAGTTGTTAGTGCAGTTTATTAGAGAGTTTGAAGATATAGGATTGATTAAAATTCTATGTAGTAGTCTGTCCACAAAAAGAATTAAGTAAACTCCACAGTCAACACCATTTTGTTGTTGAGGGCAATCCGTGATTTTGAAATGGACTTCATGGTTTGATGGAGAGACATAACATTTTAACTTATGTCTCTCATAATAAATCAGCCTGGCATGCTGAAGGTTAGTTTTATTATTTGAGTCAAAATAAAAAAATGTTTGTTCAGTTTTACTGTAAAACAATAAGCTCCAATGGGATCCACTTGACTCTCCCTCAGCATTATTTAATGGAATTACAATGTATGACTGTTTATCTAAATTCAGATGTTTTATTATAGAATATGAGTCATCAAGGCATTTTATAGCTTGACTTATGGCTGGTGTTAAAAAAGAAATGTTATCAACAATTTTAATTTTATTTAGCAGATTAAAATATTGTGAAATAGAGTCATCCACAATCCACTGATTGCTTAGTAATGCCAAACATATATCTCTATTTACTGGCATGTGTAGATTGTGGTCATTAATCTTGTTTACATAGTTAAGTTTTTGTTCTAACGCTTTTACTTTGGTTGATAAGATGGTTTTAGTTTCATTTAGGCTACTCATCTGTTTTTTGAAGTATATTTTCTCCTCTTCTTCTACTTTTATTAGGTCTTCCTTAATGCTTATTTCCTTTTTTAATTTCCTTCTAAGGAAATCAAGTTCTTGTTCAAGGTTAATGTTCTTTTCTCCCAAAGATTTAACAATATCTTCCCTCGCTTTCAATTCTTCTTCAGATTCTATAATAATTTCAGAGTTTTCTTTTTTTAAACTAAGAATTGTTGATAACAAGTTTGAATTTTCATTTTTTAAATTTAGTATTTCTTGACTTAGTAATGAATTGGCATTTAAC
>JAQJVL010000548.1:286984-321984 GCA_035578905.1 Stictocephala bisonia | reverse complement strand
GTACAACAGCATACTTATTTACATCATTTAAAACAAGATTAAAAATCTCTCTGAAAGTGATCCGGATAATTGGCGATCCAGATGATTGGAGTTCGTATAAATGGAGTTCTAATGTACTGAACTCATAAGAAAGTACAGTAAAACACACAACCATTCTAAATACTAACCTCTGAAGACATCACTTATTTCTTATTTTTACCTTTTTAATATGATTTCCGCGGTAAAAATACTACTTTTCCTGTAAATATAGATTATTCTTTAACTATATTTTGTAAAATTGATAAGATTCATAAGGTGTCTAGAAAGTGCATAAATACCAACATTTCTGCAACGAAAAAATCGATAAGGTCTCTGTTCTACATAATTACCACATGGTAATTAATTCATGGCTATACAATAGCTTATAATAATCTCTACACTTATCATAAATCTTACCAGAAGCTCTATCTCCACAAACAACACAAATCTCAACAGCAAGACAGAGAGTAGGAGTGCTTGTAGAGTAGTTGTAAGAAGGCATTTTATCCTGGGCCGGGACTGAGCTCATGTCAAGTGGATTATGAGATGGGTCCATCTTACCGAGCAAGCTAGGCATCATTTTATCCTGGGCCGGGACTGAGCTCATGTCAAGTGGATTGTGAGATGGGTCCATCTTACCGAGCAAGCTAGGCATCACCTTTTTTAACACATAATACATTTGCTTCAGTGTTATTATATAAGGAAAAGAGCTATCTGATAACACACATATAAGTTTTAAGTTAAATCTAGAGATCTGTGTTTTAAGGCAGGTACCTGATTATGAATGTTTGAACATAAATTTAGGGTAAATTAGCATTAATGTTCAAACGAGAAAAATTATGTAGGCCTACCTATTTATGCCTGTGCTCTCTGATTGCAGAGTAAAATATATCTCTTGTAAAAATATAGTCAATTCTTTTCCCATTCCAGACACTATTTTCATTTTCACTGAAAACAATAAATATACAACAATTTGAAAAGTCTAATTAATTACAACTAATAAGTTGCTAAGTATTGTAATTTACTACTAAAGACCAATTTTCTTTTTTTTTTAGTAAAATCTAGTTTTCCGAGATTTATAATTATCTCCACTGACAGTAAAACTCAATTTAACCTATAAACCTATGTCTAGATGTTATTTGGATCTTTTTTTAAGAAACTGCAGTTAGGTATCGTACCAAGTCAAATAATAGAATTATGTTTTTAAAAAAACCATTTACTTGTTTGTAAAATGATTGTTTGTGAATTATTTATTTTTTTTAATATGTTACCTTAGATATTACCTTATTACCTATTACCTTAGATGAGTTGAGCTTAGGTGAAATCAAACGACTTATTCATATTTTACAAAAATTACTAGTACATTACAAAAACATAGCCAGAAAATTTAAAAATGACTACTGCAACCCAATGAATAAGAATCTACGGTTAATCTATTACAATGCTAGAACGCTTAAGCGCTTAAGTATTGAGGCACCAATGCTTAACCCATGGCCAATGAAAGTAACTTGTTGCCTCTGCGAAGCACTTAGGCTACAAATAGAAAAAGCAAAAATTATATTGTACATCATCTTAAGCAGATTACTGGAGTCAAGAACACATTGGGTTCAGAAGAATTTGTTATTTTAAGAATAAACATAAGCCTAGTACTAGTAGGTTTATAGTGAGCAATGTAATGACCCTGAATGGATTATAAGAAAATACCAGGAGCAAGCAAAATGAACTATTAGGAATGTTGACTTGCATTGTTTACAAGATTAAGTCAAATTGAACTAACCAAAATGATTTTAGATTATTTCTATATATTATTTTGAAAATAAGATGACATCAATAAGGTTATGTTTAGAGAGTTTTACCTGTCTCCTAATTTGAATAATTTGTCCAAGGAAAATGAAAGTATTTTGGTTTAATTTAAGTAAAATTACAGTTGGAATTCATATTGTGAATCATTAAATTGGAATTAATAAAATCTTCATGTACAAAAAATATATTTTACATTATCAAACTCATCTTATGATTTCTGATCTGGATTACTGCCATCTAAATATCATGTTTCGTCGACACAGCTTAGTTTATCCTTCTATGTCATCACAAGACGGCTTAGTCAATATACTAAACTATATAAAATTCAAACTAATATTTCGTGTACATTATAAATTGTTAATAATCCCTATTTAAATGAATTGAATTCTTCTCTATTTTCCTGTTGTACCCTATAATGTATTTATTTAGATAAACTCCATTCACAATTAGGTCTTTATACCATAGACCTTCTATTATACCTGTATAATATAGGTATAATAGAAGGTCTATGTTTATACTATTGTTAGAAACCAAATGATTTAATAAAATAATTTATAAGGAATACGCAATAATAAGTAATACTAGTACCCAAGGAAAATCACTTAAAAATAAGGAAAACGAATTGTTAGAGAGAAGGTTTTAAAGTTTGTCACAAAACATTCAAACACTTCGGTAAACTACAGACAGATATTATCAGCCGTAATATTTCTATTGGGGAATTACGAAGAGAAACACCAAATTGTTTGATGAGTGCACAACATATGAGCATCTTAAAACTCAGATTACAGAAAGTTCAAGTATTGCCAAGATTAACTATCTTATACAATTAACTAACTAGACTTATACAGTATTGGGTAGTGGGAGTAAAACCTAGCACTTGCTAGGTCTATGGTTTTTTCGAAGCAAATGCAATGGATTTAGTGAATAAAGTTGTCTAGCACTACCTAGGCCTAGTTGTTGCTAGAGTCTCCGGGACGCCTTAGCTACTGCTTGAAAGTGAGGTGAATAAAAAGGAACTCCTAACCTTAGAGGTTAGCAAATGCTTACAAATTCTTAAGCCTGGTCCAGGGCATGGTAACTTTTAGTTAGACCTTTACTACTCTACGATATGGCTGCGTTTATGCACATTCGTCAACAAAAACAGTATGGTATTCAAAGGGAAATTAGAAATTGTAAGGAGTTGTTACGGTTTGAAAGTGATAGTGTTGATTTTTAGCCGCAGAATTCTTAAGAGAAACAGAAAAACGTTGTGGTGGTCTTTCGCCGAGAAAACAAATGGAGACTTTTCTACGATTTGTTGCTGACCCGGTATTTCAGTCCGGTATCGCCCAGGACATAAGTGTTCACAGGTCAACAGCTTGTAAAACTGTACATCATGTTATGAATCAAATAGTCGGCAGGGCTGACATCTGGATTCATTTCCCATCAAATATGCAAGAAATAAACTAAGCTAAACTGATTTGGTAACAACGATTTCGTATGCCTACTGTTATTGGAGCGCTAGACTGTACTCATGTGGAAATAAAAAGGCCCAAATTTCATGGTGATCAATATGTAAACCGAAAGGGTTACTGTAGCATCAACGTCCAGGCCACATGTGTTGCCCATGAAAAATGTACTAGTGTGTGTGCAGAATGTAAATGTAAATAGTAATGTTGATGACACTTTCATTCCACCCTGCTCAGTCATACTAAAAAACATTATTATAGATGTAAAATTGATAATGCTAAAAATATTAGTAGAGTCACGGAACATTGTCAGAAACTTAACATGTGACGGAAATGTAAATAGTTGTAATGTATCTGTAAATATCAATGATGAGCTCATTACACAACCATGTAATGTTGCAAATAGTTTTAACAATTATTTTGTATATGAAATTTTAAAATTGACCGAATCAGAACCTACAGTTAGACCAGAGATAGACATAAGACTAAGTAACAGTGCTCCTGCAGACTGCTTCAAGCTTTGGCCTAAAAGCGAGAAAGAGGTCATGGAAACAATTATTAAGGTTAGTTCTAAGAACAGTGCTGGTGTTTATGATGTTCCATGTAGCATATTAAGGGTTTGTAAAGAAATAGTAGCTAAATCTCTGACTGTCATAATTAACAAGTCGTTTGAGCAGGGATGTTTCCCAAGCAGATTGAAAAGATCAAAAGTAGTACCGGTACACAAAGGAAAAGAAAAAAAACCTAGTCAAGAATTTCAGGTCTGTAGCTGTATAGAGTGTATTCTCCAAAATAATAGAGATCATATTCTTAAAAAGATTAATACCTTATTTATATTGTAAAAAGATATTAAACAACCATCAGTATGGTTTTAGAAAAAAGTAGCTCCACAACTGATGCAGTATTCGACCTTTTGATAAATCTGTATAATAATCTTGATACAGTGGGTGAGCAGTTGTGCATCTTTTATGATATGACCTAAGCTTTTGATCTTCATTCTCATGCTGTACTCAAGGAGAAACTAGTTGCTATGGGAATTTTAGGTAAGCCACTGGAATGGATATCCACTAATCTCAAGGACAGATATCAGGTGGTAAATGTTCATCATTCAAGTCATTATGGTTTGACTCGGAACTACCGTTCATCAGTCTCACCTCCTATCAACAAAGGTGTACCCCAGGGTTCCAACTTGGGACCAGTGCTATTTTTGCTCTATGTGAATGATTTACCCGAACTAATATCTAGGGGGAAAATCTGGATGTTCGCGGATGATGTCAGCCACCTAATTCACAGCACAGACAGACAGAAATTAAGAGATGAAGCTCAAACAGGCTTAAATGAGGTGAGCGATTGGTGCAGTCAGAACAAGCTACTCTTAAACAGGGGTAAAACTAAAGCTTTGCAATTCTACAACCGTAAACAGCCTGAAAGTGCTCCGCTACTCCGCCTTGATGGAACAAATATTTCCGTAGACTCCTCTGTAAAATATCTAGGCCTAACCATTAGCGAAGATTTAAGATGGCAGCAACACATTGAAAGCACATCAGTAAGACTTACGGCCATTTGCTACATGGTACGCAGATTACAATCTGTTGTAGATAAGGAAGTTCTTATGAAAGTTTACTTCGGATGTTTCCATAGCGTCATGAGTTACGGCATAATTTTCTGGGGAAGCAGTCCTATGGCCCAGCGTATACTCCTACTACAGAAGCGTATCATAAGAACAATTAGTAAAGAAGCATATTTAGCCCACTGCAAACCATTGTTTATAGAATTAAAGGTGCTGACAATGACGTCGTTATTTGTCCTTGAGTCAGCAGTGATGGCAAAGAAGAAATTTGAAATATTTTTAAAAAATGAGGAGGTTCGCAAATATTTCACAAGGCAGAAGAGCAAGATCCATGTGACACAAGTAACATCTAGCTTAGCGCAAATTGGCCCTAGACATGTGTTTGGACAAATATATAACAAAGTACCAATAGAAATCAGAAACACTGAAGACATTGACAAATTCAAGAACAACCTCAAGGAGTATCTTGTGAAGAGGCCTTTTTACTCAGTTAAAGAGTACTTAAACCAAAAATAATAGGCCAAACAACCCTGACGACCATGGCACAGAAGTGCTACCAATGCGATATAATCAAGTATCATCAAGTAAGTAAGAATGGCCTACTTACTTACTTGCCATTGCATGAACAAGGAAGTGTGCATGACTCAAGGATATAGCGAAGAAGTGAATACAGAGGAATTATGTCTCGTTTTAATGGAGCAGCGTGTCTACTAGGTGACTCCGGATATGGCATTGGACCGTGGTTAATTACTCCATTTAAGCCTCCAACTAATGCTGCTGAAAGAAATTTTAATTTGACACACAGTAAGGAAAGAGTTGTTATTGAAAGGTGTTTTGGACAATTAAGAAGACAATTTCCTATTATGGGAAGCTGTGTTCGAATTTCTTTGGAAAACATTCCGAAGGTCCATAGTATGCTGTGTACTACATAGCATTGGAAAACACATTAATGACGTGTTCCCTATCGATGAAGAGTTATTGGATGAAAATGACAATAAGGAAGGAGAAGGACAATAGCAGAACGAAACTCCAGCTACAGTGTTCGAACTGTCCTCCCATGTCATACGACCACTGTGAGTGGTCGCACCACCATCTTGTGCTATGCGTCAGCCATGTCGTCTGCTAGTTGTCACTTGGTCGGAACTGTTTTGTTGACACTCTGATATGGCAAAATGAACATTTAAGACCTCATGTAATTTACAAATTTTGTTTTAATAATAACTTTAAAACTATGCTGTATCACAATAACAGTTTAAGATAAATGAAAGGATATTTGTGAGTTTCTTTCGAGTAAGTCTCGGATATTATCTGATCGTAAGTCATAATTTCCCTCCATATTCACTAAATACCAAAATGCTAATGTAACTGAAACCAGAACACTAATATATAAATAATAATAAATTTTGAAAAATGTATGCTATTTTATTACTTTGATGACTGATCACTTAGCAACGCAAACACAACGTAGCGGCTTGCGAGCACTGAGTCAGAGAGGTTAGATCTGTGGTACAATCCCTTTCGGACTCAAGAATTTTAACTTCCAAAACCTACTTGAGTCCTACAACTTTTTTTTATAAAAGCAACTTTATATGCGTTTAAACTGTTTAATATGGCACTAAATAACACTTTTATTCATTTTTTAGTTTTTTTATTACCATTAAGTGCTTAAAAATTAACATACACAATTGTGTATGTTAGGTTTGAATATAGGGAATAAATAATCAGACTTTAGTTTAAAAAGTAAATTTTTACTATATGAAAAATTAACTACATTGAAGAAAATATTATTTTCAGAGATGAAAAACTGAAAAGAAAATGAAATTAACTTGTTATACAAACTTTCTTACTGAGAAGTTGACATTTTCTGGGCAACAATGTAAAAATAAAAAATTTCCTACAGTTAAACCATTAGTTTAATCTGAAGTTATTGTGGTAACTCTAAGTATTACCAAAGAAGGAAAGCAGAATTCAAACAATAAATGGCACTTAACTGATACTAGGCTATATACAATGAGGCATGAAAACCATCAACCAGTGTGCAAACTTTTAAAACAGTTCTTTTCTTTAGATAAACACAAGTATATATTACACTTATCACATCTGATTCGCGTTCTTGATGTACATTGTTGAAGCCTACATGCTCTAGCTGTCTTTAAATCATCATTCACTGGGCAATGATTGAACCCGTCAAGTCTCTTATCAACTCCAGTTTTATGGTTTTGTTACTGGTGGTACATCTGGTTCTTCAACCACTTCTCTTAAACCTGTAGGGCAGCTCATCAGCGCTTCTCCTAGATCTAGACGGAATTTCAGGAGGTCATCTATCTTCTTCTTAGGGACTTTCTTCAGCTTCCCTTCAGGGAACGACATTTTCTTCAGCTTCGTCTACGACTGACGTAGGTTTCCAAAGTCGATTGTCTCATCCAGTACGCCTAAAATCTGTGCGACCACATCATCTCTTTTAGAAGACGTCTCTTCTTCTTCGTCCGACATCCCTTCAATTTCGGAATCATCCCCATTGCCAAAGAGGGCATCCAAAATAGCATCTTCTTTGACTGAACAAAAAAACTAGGTTAAAATTCAGAGTAATTGTGGCCTAGTTAACCTTTTGTTGAAACAAGTCATTGGAGAATGAGTCTCAAATGATCTGAGAAATATCTTCTTATTTCAAGTCAATTAGCTAATAATTTAAGCAGAGAGCATTGTTAGTCCACACAAAAAATCTTATTTAATTTTTCTTTTGTATTTAATAACCTTTAACTATGCTGGAAAACGCGTGATGTATTTATGATTAATTAAAAAAGTATTGCCTAAAATCAATGAAATTGGATTTTGAGTGTTGAGGTTATATTTACACTTATTGACCTAGCCTACACAAATGTGTATGTTAACTTTTCTTCAATTACAACATTCTAAAACATCAAAATACAACTTCATGAATGACAGAAAACATCTTCATAGTAGTTTCATAAAAGATTCTCTTTGTTTCTTGGATGGTTTGAACAATCAAAACTAAATAAGCAAGTACTTACTTCTTGTGTATCGATTGTCCGCCATCTCAACAGTGACATGGGCCAAACACAAACACTGTTGCCTCCAGACTATTAGAAAAACTGCAGCAAAAAAATTCCCAGCTGTTCTTTACAACTTACACAATCGATGTGTACAGGTCTGTGCAGCAGAAACAGCTGTAGGAACTGAATAGAAAAATAAATAACCTACCTACACAAATGTGTTGGTTAGGTTAACTGACTTACAAATTTTACCTACACAAATAAGTGGGCAGGGTCTGAAAGGGATAACAACTGGCTAAAATAGTGGGAATCTGACAGACGTTTAGTTTCAAAGTTTCTCAACAAGTTACACCATCTTACAGAGGAATAATAGAATTGAAAAAGATATACTAAACGCAGAACTGAATCGTGGCCACTGACAGTGGCCGTGGGAGTGTTTGTCGATTTTCAAGCTGACCACTCACAGGGGCCTTGCGTTTTGGGAGGACATTTACAACAACAAAAATTACAAGCTCTCACAGAAATGACTGTGGCCAGTCACAGTGAAGATACGAGCCCAGAGGACATTTCTTAAAGAGCCCTCGAGTGCAAAGGGTTAATAATTAATCATTACAATAATTGTAGTCAACAAGTATAATCATGATAATTAAATTTATCATATTTAACTATCATCAAATATTAAACTTTATCATATTTTTTTAAAATAAATAAACAGAAAAATAACAATTATATTTTACCTCATAGTGAATATTTTGTGGGCATATACTGTGCATATGCTTTTATTGTACATGGGGTTTGTTAGGTTTACGTACATCGTTTATATATATATATATATTTGTGTGTAGAGATTTTACATACGTACAAAAAGACACATCACTCAGTAAGCGGAAATGGAGTTACTACACGTTACCAATGTATTTTTACGTGCATGCACTAAGTTTAAATGCCAAGTGCATGCATTCCATGGGAAAAAATGAGTAATTAGTTTTTTATTTATTTTTTTAAAATTTATTATTAAGATTGAGGAACTAGGATGTTAGTATTATGGAAGTTTATTTTTAATTTAAATTGATGTAAGTAACGTAATCGATCTCATCAGTTTGTACTGCAACATCATCTGAATGTTTCAGTACTTTCTAGTTTAATTTTTTCGGCTTCGATTTGAATTTTTTGTAACTTCATTTGTTGCAATAAAACAACTCTTTGTAATTGGGGCAACGATGAAAATTTAGTTTCATATTCCAAAACTTTTCGGTCACTTTTCCTTGTTTGGCTTGTCATTTGATTAGCATTAGTCGTTTCTTCAGCGTTGCTTATACTTATACTATCAGGATCAAGAAGCTCTTCGTTTCCTGCTAGGTCACTTTCAACTTGAAGTGCAATATTATTTTTACCAACACTTAAACTTCCAGGTATTTTAAAAAAATACTGGATTACCTTTCTTACTGATTATTTCATAACACTGTGCTTCCCAATTGTTCAGCTTAATTTTCTTTTAGCCTGTTACGTTTGTATCTATCTTCTTCTTTATGATTACTTTCATATTGCTTAGCGATTCTTTCAGCTGAGCAACAATTATTTTTTTCCCAAATGCTGACGAATATTCTTCTGCAATTGTTTTCCAGGCATTTAATTTTCTGTAACAGCAGATGGAATCTTTGATTTTTCTAAAACGACAGGATGTACTGCTATAAATTTGACAAATAGTGCCCTATCTAGATTCTTCTCTCCATTATCATCGTCTTCACTCGACGACATGATTAGTGCTTACAAACAAACTTCCCACAAAATAATACTTGAATAATGACCTCACAGTCACAATTGAACAGTGATTACTGATGCGTTCGCATTCCCATCCTTCCGCTGTATACCTCAGCGGAAGGGAAACACAAGTCACAACACGCGCGTAGTATGAACTAAGCTTAGCACATGCTACCCCTAGCAATTGCTTAACTGTATCCGGGACGATCTAGCTCCATCTTAGCTGGTGCTACCATGATTTAGCATTTGTTTATTCACTCGTATTTTAGCAAGAGCTAAATCTATATAGTAGGTCCTACCCACCAAGTCCTAGGTTTTATTCACATCACCCATTGTCATTTGTGACTTAACTAATAATCAAAATTACCCATTAAGTTGACCAAAATATCAGTCAGAGAAAGGTTAAAATTAAGTTGACAGTGCTGTGTATAATTTTTTGCTAAACGAGATGGCTAAAACCAGTAAAACCAAATAATGGAACAAAATGGTTCCAACGTATTTCTTAGTGGGAACTGTGAAAAAGTGGTCTCATTTACCTAGCTCGGAAAGTACATGGGTAAAAAATTGTCAAAAATTTACATGTGCATATGGGTAATAAAATGCACACCTTAAGACTGAATTTCAGCTTAATAAAACAATAAAATGTTGGTATTGGCGGCCAAAAACTAAAATGTTTGAAAATGTAACATTTTTATAACTGATTTTTTCCTCTTAAATTGGGTATAAAAATAATCTATTTTTCTCCGGAATCCAAATATTCCACAAGATTTAGAAAAGAATAAAAATTACAGGTTCTCTGCCGCAAAATCCAAAAAAGATAACAATATCCTCCTGAGTTCTGGTTATTTGTAGTCTTTAAAGCCTTATGTCTTTATACAAGTACACAAAGCAACATGTCCCTGAGTCCTGAGCAGAAATTTGTGTTTATAGTACTAAACGCCTAATGTCCTATTATAAGGTCACATTATTCGAAAAATCACCCGGATCTCTAATAGTTGCTATGTTCGGCAACAGATGGCAGGATGGTATTTTTTTCTTTTTCGAAAATATTGTTTTCTTAGGACTCAAGACCTACTTTCTACGTGTACTTATAGAAGGACATTAGGCTTTCACTACTACAAACCTCACATAAGTACAAAGGGACTCAGGAGGATAAAATAAAACACACTGGTTTATCTCATAAATCCAAATATACCATTATATTTTGGAGTATACATTTATAGGTATACTTCTCTTGATTCCTAATATAATTGATTTTTAACTTAATATTGTCACAAGAACTATGAGTGGCACGAACTCTCATTTTAACTTCACTTTCTAGCTGTGCATTGTAGCTCCTCAAGAGATTAGACGTCAGGGGGCACTACTTAAAAAATTCAATAAGATCTTGAATGCCCTGCACCTCCCTATTACACAGGATCTGCCATGTCAGAATGGTCACTTAAAATCTCGAACCCACATCTAAGTATAGCTTTCCAGTTGAGCAGATACAATGTTTTGCCCAATACTAGCTGGGCCATATCGTGGAACAGTTTTGATGGATGAAATAAGTTCCTTATTATCGATCAGTTAATACTTGTAAATGGAACCTCTCTTGTAGAGAATGGACACTGTTAAAAATTGTCTGAACTGGCATGAGCAGATGTAACTACCGAAAATATAAATGGGGATTTACACTAGGTTAGTCATGTGATTGCGGGGAGTCTATCCTAAACAATGGATCACATAGTTTCACATCATCTAGTAGCTAGGTCTCATCCAGTTTTCAGTTTGAGTCGATGGACGGATTAGCTAGCATAAATAGAAGCAGTGAAACAGGTCTTAAATGGCTCGATGGATTGGATTTAGCTCTTTGACAGGAGATTACTTTATTATTTCTATCAATAAATGATATGACTCCTCAATCTTGTTCCAAATATATTTTTACTTAAAAAATAAAATAATAAATGGCAGCTGATATCAAACCATACGATATATACAGAGTGGATTTTATGTCCTGGCACACCTGGATATAATTTGAATGGCCTGAGATATAAATGTGAGACCTTGACCATACCTATTGCAACATATTTAAAAAAATTTTCAAATTTGCTAAACATTTTACCCCCATTTTATAAAGGGGACAACTAAAAATGTTCCAATGCAAACCCCTATCATATTATCTACATATCATGAACAATCCAATGCTAATAAATAACTTTCAAACAACAGCCTATCATGTGACTCTTCATTTAAAAGGGAATAACAAATAAATACAATGATGCAAACTAGCGGTCTACGTTTAATATAACAGAGTAAAAGACTAATCTACAATAATAATAATAATTTACTTTCTTGTCTGGTTTTTCGTTACATGAGTCAACAATATTCAAAATTATTAAAACACTTACCTGTTTTAAGGTAGAAGGTGTTCAAACTATTCACATTTGGCTTTGACAGTGTACAAGCCATGTGTAAAACACTGAGATAGCATTGCCTATAGATAGATTGCCGGCGTGGTGGCTCAGTGGCTAAGGCTTCGGACTGCAGAGGGCAAGGTCCAAGGTTCGAATCCCCACTGAGCCAACGGTCAGTACTTCACTCATTGAATAAAGTTGACGCACAGGCCTTTAGGCCCATGTCAACTGGCAAGTGAAGTTAAAAAAAAAAAAAAAAAAGCATTCAAGAACAATTTTCTAGGATGGTTTGAGACAAGTTCAAAATTCTTTCAGTTAATTCATGGACGTCAACTGGCTGTATTTGGTGCACCAAAAGAATTAGTCAATAAGTTCAGGAGACCTTGCTGGCCATTCCACAGTGCTCCTTCGCCTATCCACCTTCTTGGGTACACATTATTTAAACATGTCATACTTAACGACCACATAATGGTGCTGTCTTATTGTAACCAAATGTTCTCAGCTTTTCATCCAAACATATTTTAGAGTGCAGGCAAAATCTGGTTTTGAAGCAGCTATAAATACTTGACAGAATTCAAATTTTCATTTATTATAAATGGATCGACCAAGCGGTTATCGAATATTCCTGCCAAAAATTGACTTTGGAAGGGCGTTGCGTATGAGCCTCTACATACCAATATGAGTTTTTATCTGTCCATTAATGACAATTATGCCTATTGACGCTACCGTTGGTCATGAGTGGCTTCGTCACTAAAAAGAATTCTGTTCAGAAACTCAGGTTCAGCGTCTAGTTTGCCCATCATAACATTACTAAATTCAACCCTGCGGTCATAGTTGTCTTCACTAAGCTCTTGTACAAGTTTGACTTTTAAAGGTTTGAATTGATTACATTTAAGATTTTTTCTTACCTAAGATGGGCTAATATCGTGCTCCAAAGTAGCTGTTCTCGTAAATAAGTGGGGATATTCAACAAAGGACAAGCAGGCCTTTGTAAAAGAACATCCAATCAACCTGATTCATTTTAATTGTATCATTTAGTCATTCTTATATATTTCCTCAATTTTATAAATATATAAGTCACATATGTATAAGTCAAATATATGTCACATACATTTATTTAGTAATTTATACTTTTTATATTATTTTATTTGTGTGTGATAACGTTCCGAGTCCACAGCCAGAAACTACAATAGTTAACTCATTAATAGACATTTCTAAATTTATGCTATGTGGCATGATTGCTATAACAGTCATGACAATGGCCTCCTAAATTGTCATGACTGTTATAGCTTTTATATAAACAATTGATGCACAGGGACATGACTGCTGTAGCACTCAATATTTAAATATAGTTTATTGTTATACACATTTTTGTTTAAACCTAAAAGTAATTTTAAATAGTATATTAAGTTATTTATGCAAATAATAACTTGGATCATTGGGCAAACTTTTCTAGTGGTTTGCAGGCCTTACTGACTTGATCATCAGGTTACTTGAGCTGATTGTTCTGTCTAATCCATACTAGTTTCCCTTAATAAATGTTCAGTAGTTTTAATTTATAAAGATGAATAGTGAGTGATAAACTAGTTAGATTGGTAAGTGAAGTGTTGGATTTACCTAGTGAGCCACAATTATTGACCAGTGTGGCTATTGAAGGTGATATTGAACCATGTAGTGAGCCAGATAATGAAATACATCTCAATATGGATTTACCGGATACCAACGACTTGGGGGATGTAAGTAATTTTAATCTAAACAATTTAAACTATAAGCAGTCTGATGATGAAAATATGCGTACTGGAAAGAATGAATCAGGTGTTTCCAGTTTAGCAACTTCGTATGTTGATAGCTCTAGTGAGTCAGATGATACAGATGAAGATCCCAACTATTTACCCTCAGACGCAGGAAGTATAGCAAGAACAAAAATCAAAGTATGGCATAACATTTTATGAACTCTGTACAGCAAACGGATATGTTTTAAACATTGAAATTTAACAAGGACAGTTTGGTGAAAATAAAACTGGCTCAAAGACAGAGAACCTTATTCTACTGTTATTGCAACCATATCTGGACAAAGGACACCATATTTATATGGATAATTATTATAATAGTATTTCACTTTCAATGACTCTTCTCTTAAGAAAAAGTAACGGTACTGGTACGCTTCAGAAAAATTGTATGGGCAACCCACAAGATGTGACAAAGGAAAAACTGAATAAAGGCGAGTAAATTAGGATGAGACATGAAGATGTTTATGTATCTAAATGGCGTGACAAGAGGGAAGTTCTGGCAATAACAGTAGGCCATCAACCAGCATTGGTAACATGACAAAATCGCCATGGTTCTCAGCAAAACAAACCAGTTGAAGTTACTAACTATAATAATTTCATGTCAGGAATTGATCACAGTGACCAAATGGTTGCTTATTACTCATGTCCCAGGAAAACCAGGAGATGGTACAAGAAAGTAATGTTTCACTTGTTAGATATAACAGTTTTCAAAAGTTACCATATTTACAAGGAACATCAAATCCACATCAAGTTTTCTTGAGTACAGAGAAAACCTAATCAAACAACTTATTGGACTCACAGAAACTCTCTAATGGTCGAGATTTAATAAAAACTAAGAAAGCAACTCCTCCAGCAGCTGTTTAGAGACCGTGAGAGAATGAGATTTTGAGCACGTAAATTATAGAGTACACACAAAAATACATAGGGGTGAAGGACCACTTAATAATAACCGATTAAGACGGTGGGGGGTTGAATGTCACACATATATTTATATATAGATAAAGTAGACAGTACCTTGAGCTGATACACGGCGAAAGTCCAACACACACTTGGCCCGTCGTCGGCTGGGTAGTCCACAAATTCGTGATGACCCCGGGTCGAGCACTAGGAGATGAGAGATGTCCTTGCAGAGGAATGAGCCAGAGGACACAGGTATTGTCATACACACACTATCTTGAGGTACACTCACACGGATGCCACAGTGTAAGGTACACGCACGCCACAGTGGCACTTACACGGAGCGAGAGGTGGAAAAACTATATAAATATACGGTGACAATTATAAAACAAAGAATATACAATCGGATACAGTTAATACACTTGAGAAATGAAAGTCAAGATAGTTATTAGCGGTAATTCCAACTAACACGAGGTTGAGGAAGCCCACGACGTACATATACGGCTGTACGGGGCGAGGGTTTGACACGCACTGGCCGTGGCTGTCTGTTTTTTCGCGGCAAGGGAAGAGGGGGTTTGGCGTCTTAATTGGGCGAGCCAATCGCAGAGTAGGACTGTTGGCGCGGTTTTTTACAAGAAAGAAAAGGGAAACCCTCTAACCTCCAATGCTATATTGCCCAAGTGATACCAACATACAAAATAATATAACATAAATTGAAGACCATTAAAAATAACAGATATATATATATACTTATGCTAAACTTAAGAATACCAAACAGCAGCTGTTGCTTGTGAGACACCTTTGACACATACCATGGAGAAAATTCCTCCACCTTTTAACTGGAAGCATTCCACTTCATACTACTTGAGATGTAGACAATGCTACAAAAATAAAATCAAGAAGCAAACTTGCTTCTGTTGTCAAGAATGTAATGGGAACCCTCCACTTTGTCCTGGAAAATGTTTTAATGGTTGGCATACTTTGTGAAGTACTTATGATCAAACAACAATAATAGTATATCATTTGTATTAAACCAATAAAAGAGTTTAACTCTTGATTTGTATTAGACTAAATGTATTTTTATATGGAGTATTTTATGTAAGTGAATAATAATGATATTTTCCTAGTTTTGTAATAAAATCAAATTTTGTACTGGAAAACATGATAACTGCTACGGCAGTCATGACCCTACTGCCACAATTTTGATGTTAGGGTCATGACTGTTATAGCAGTCATATTTTTCACCATTTTTTAGCTTCTCTACATTATATGCATTGTGAGAATGTTTACTTTTTAGTTTTCTAAAAAGTACTTTCCAAGATATTGAAGTGATGTTTGCCACTTTATATTGATACACGAATGCTATAGCAGTCACCCTCTTTGAGTATGTTTTATTATTTGAAGTGCCGTTTGGTATCCACTCACCATCACTACTATAACAAATGCATCCATTAATGTGTTAATGTTTATAAGCCTCCTAACATTCAGTGGCCTAACGATCGGGTGACAAGTTTTGAACACCCTGTCATCTATGTGGGGGACTTTTAACCCTTAAAGCGCTAAGCTAAATTACTAGCTATTGCTCATTTAAAAAAAAAAATATATACATTTTTATTTTTAATGTTAATTTTAGTTTTGTTTATATGGGTTAGTAACAACAAATAAAAACCACATATTACATTTTTATTTATTTTATTTACATATTATTTATTATACATAATTCATCAAACTCTGGATCATCAGGATTTGCCATCTTACAAACTAAGCTATTACACACACTAAATAAACACACACATATACTGATAAACTATAAAAAAATATTGAAAACAAAATATATACAATAAGTAAAACACGAACAAGTCAAACAGTGAAGACACAATAGCGCGGGCGGCAGTGAGCGAGGCAGACGGTAGACTAAACAATGGCGCGCCTCCAGGCTTGCCGCTGTAGGCGACCCCTCCCAACCAGGTATGTGGCGGCATTCATCAAAGCCAACGAGTCAATAACACACAAAACCCTTGTTTTTACGCATCAATGTATTGAATAACGTTGGCGCAACATAACGCAGTAGTTGAAATGGCAAAAAGTAGGTCACAAATAATTTTAGGGGATAAATATGCAAATTGCGTTTTAAAGCGCTAGCCGCGGTATAGAACCTATACACGCTGCGTCTAAAGGCGCAAGCCGCTGGGTAAGGGTTAACAGTTACCATAGCCAATGGGACTACAACACCGACGATGAGAATGCAGAAAGCTTGCTGACTGGGCTGAAGTGAATAACCTTACCCTGATCTTTGATGCTAAAAATTCAGCCACTTTTTATTCAGCTCGTCGGTGTCGAGGTTACTCCCCTGATTTGAGCTTCTGCTCATGTGAACTAAGGAGGAAACTCATGTGAACCAAAGCCAACTAGGAAGAAAATTCTTGATGCTTTTGCCCACTCTCAACATAGGCCAGTACTGGTTTCATTGGGGATCCAAATTCTCATAATTCAATCTTTTCCAAGGCCTAGATTAAATTTTAATAAAGCACACTGGGGTGCCTTTACCACTAGGCTTGACAATAGCATTAGGATCATTCCTCCTATGGTAAGAAATTACTACCGTTTTACATATCTTGTCTCTTCCATTGCTAAAGCTTGCATACCAAAAGGATACAGAAAGGAGTATATAGCAGGATTTAGTAAAGAATCATATGACCTTTATGAAGAGTTTAATACTACTGAAAACTCCAACATGGTTAATCTGCTGCTGCACTCTCTCGACAGCACCATAAGAGAAAAATCGGTTAAAACGGTTGAAGATATAAAAGCGTGGTCACTTTTAAGGAAACTCTCTACTGGTAAATCTACAAATCAAAGAGAAGTGCTCCGCTCAAAGACCTCTAATATAGAGAAACATATAGTCAGCTTATCAAATTTAACCCGCCATCTTCTGACAAACATGTGCTTTACAAGTTGTCGTTACAGCTCAAGGATGGTATGCCACAGGGATCTATACTTGCTTCAATTTTATTCAACGTGTCCACCACTGTCACTCCATTAACAAAGTCTAGAAAATTTATATATGCAGATGATATTGCTTTAGCTTACCAACACAAGGACTCAACTACTGAAGAAACACTCACAAGAGACCTTGTAGCCCTTGAAGACTATTTTAGCACCTGGAAGCTAAACCCTAACCCATCAAAAACTAAAGTAACCTGCTTCCACCTAAGTAACAGACTGGCTAATCAAAAACTGAACATCTTTCTAAATGTATGTAAAACTCCATCACAATGATCATTCACAGTACCTAGGAGTAACAGATCATCTTCAAAAACAGCAGCTAAAATCAAAACAAGGGCAAATGTACTACATCATAATGCTAGAACAACCTCGGGAGAATGCACATGTTCTACGTACAACTGCTTTGTCACTTGTCTATTCAGCTGCTGAATATAGTGCTCCCTTATGGCTAAATAGTGTTCACATTTAAGCAATTGATGTCCAACTTAATAGGGTCATGAGAACTTATTAGTGGCACTCTCATGGCAACTTCACTACCTTGGCTCCCGGTGCTGTGCAATATAGCTCCTCCAGATATTAGACGTCAGGAGGCACTACTGAAAGAATTCAATAAGATCTCGAGTGCCCCGCACCTCCCCATACAGATCTCCCACGTCAGAACATTCGCTTAAAATCTCAAAACCCACATCCACGCACTGCTTTCCAGTTGAGCAGATCAAATTTCTCGCCCATTACTAACTTGGCCATATAGCGTGGAACAGTTTTGATGGACGAAATAAGTTCCTTATTAATGATTTGTCAATACCTATAGATGGGATGAACCTCCTTAGTAGGGAATGAACACTCTTGAATCAGTTCTGATCTGGCGTTGGCAGATACAATTACTGGAAGTTTAAATGGGAATTGACACTAGATCAGTCATGTGATTGCGGGGAGTCTATCCAAACAATGGATCACATAGTTACAGAGCGCTCCAGCGCTCTTTTTCGGAGGGATTAACCAGCATTAACAGAATCAGTGAGGCAGGTCTCAAACGGCTCGAGCTTTGACAAGAGATCACTTAACAATTTTATTCAATTAATGTGCCATCATGACTTCAATCTTTATCCATATATACATTGCAGCTCTTTGAAATTAACAAATGGTAGCTGACAACAAACCATACCATATGTATTATTTTATTTCCAAGATTGTAAATGCACAATACTTTGATACTTCTTCTAGTGTTGCTTCATACCAGTTGTGAAATTAGTATATGATTTGAGCTGACAGTATGGAGGTAGCAACACCTGTCCCAAATACCAAATATCTAGGCATCTTCAGAGCTGGTTTTGGGGAGGACAATTCAGTCTGCCCCTGGCAGCTCTACCTGCAATAGTTCTTCCTAAAAGGTAAGGTAGTTTTACTTTAAAAACACTTAGTGGCTGTTCATATTTTGATTGAAAGTTAAATATCTTGTTGAAGTAAATTGTTTAAGATTTTTGTTAAAGATTATTACTTTAAAGTTTAAATATTTGATTAAATTAAATTATTCCGGGATAAATATTTCTGTTTAATTTAATCGTGGGGTCTACAAGTTTATTTGATTCATTCCAGTTAATAAAATTGTTGGATACATTTTGTACTTATATTAAAATTTGTAAAAAAGGTATTAAATCATATTTCTGTATTCTTAATAGTATTTTTTTTTTAAATTTGATATTGTGCTAAATAGTCAATCAGAGGGTTTAATTCCTATTCAAAGTTATTGGGCATTTTATTCTTATTCTGATACTACTTCAAATATATACTGTGTCTTGTATTGTTAAAATTTAATATTGAACTTGCCTCGTTATGGGATTGATTCTGTCAATTCCTCATTGAATAAGTCTGCTACTTCACTGTAAGATCTTATACGGTCCCCATAACCTCTCACCATTAACACAGCAATTCTTTCAAACTCAGAACCTTCCATAATTGAAATAAAATAAGTAATACTGTTCGTCACAAAAGTAAACGAACTAAAATTTGTTCAAATTTCAAACTTGTAAAAGTAAACTTGAATTTAAATGTTTAACAACCTAAGCAATGAACTGATAAAATGCAAGTGAGTAGGACACAAGGGAAAGTCAAAAGTAGATTGTTGAAACTGATAAGATAAGAACAGGGGAAATTCCAAAGCATGTTAACTCATGTAACGAAAAACAGAACAAGAAAGTAAATGATTTTATTGTTGTAAATTAGTTTTGTACTGTGTTAAATTAAACGTAGAGACCTATAGTTTGAATCACTGGATTTCTTTTTTATTCTCTTTAAAATGAGATATCATATGATAGGGGTTTGCATTTGAAAATTATTATTATTTGCTCCCCTTTAGAAAAGGAGGACAACATGTTTAATAACTTGAACAATTAAAAAAATATGTTAAAATGAGGCCATGATAAATATGAGGTCAAGGTCTCACATTGATATTTTAGGCCGCTTAAATTATATCCAGGTGTGCAAGGACATGAAATTAACATTGTATTTATATACATATATTCAGGGTGTTCCTTTGAAAATTTGCCTCATTTGTTACTTGTTACCGAACAAGTTAGCAAAATTC
This sequence comes from Stictocephala bisonia, assembly GCA_035578905.1. Taxonomy (NCBI): domain Eukaryota; kingdom Metazoa; phylum Arthropoda; class Insecta; order Hemiptera; family Membracidae; genus Stictocephala; species Stictocephala bisonia. Next base: position 301,697 of record JAQJVL010000548.1, on the reverse strand, counting down.
TGTTTAAGGGTGGAATCAAGAAGAAAATAATTCCAAAAATAGGCTGTTAACCCTAACCCCCCTCACCTAAACTAGAAATTTTCAATTTGCAACCTATACAATCTCTTAAATATCGTATAGGTTGCAAAAAAAGTAGAGTTTTGGTAAACAAAAATTTTAAACCAACAGTTTAGTCACTGTAAAATTTACTTCGTGAAATATTCCAAGAAAAATATAGCTAATTCATAAAAAGTACTTACAATCTCAACTTACTGTCCAGTTCAAAATGAGAGATACCCGAGTTAACAGTAACCACTGAACATGAAAAAATAACAATGACGTCTAAATTTTCCTTATTTATTTCTACGTGAACCTACGGAAGTTTAAAATTGTTATTATCTTTTAATTTTTTAAAATCATCATAGGAATGAATAAAAATACTGATATTTTATTCCTTAAGATTGTTTGGTGATGTTTAAAAAATCACTGATCATAGATATGAGAAACGTTTATGTAATGTAGATACACTAGCTAACAATCTTTTTACAGTTTCAGAATGTTTTGTAGTAAAAATAATGTTATCTAAATTAATAAAAAATTTTCTATTTATTTTATCATCCTGTTGGTGTACATAACTTGAATATGTAAAAATTGTTACTATAAATTTTACTTTTTTTATGTCCAGTGGTTACTGTTAACTCGGGTATCCATACATTTGAATGGGACAATAATTTGAGGTAATGAGTACTCATTTATGAATTAGCTATATTTTTCTTTGAATATTTTACAAAGTAAATGACAGATTAATGAACAAGTGGAAACCAGCTTTCAGGTAATGTGCAGCATTCACATAAACAATAAAATTTTTTATTGCAAATAAACATTACTTCAAGGAACAATAGAATGTAAACAAAATGTGAAAGTTACAGAACAATCCATTGTGATGAACTGAATTATTCACAAAGTAGCAACAATTACATAGAACATCAATAACATTTTAAAAATAGTGCTCCTACACAGAACATTCATACAATTTTATAATAGTCTTTTTCTCAGACCATCAATAAATTATAAACATAACTCTTTAAAAATATATTATCATTTTTAGACTTATTTTTTTTTTAACTTACTACATAACAACTGTAATAGGAAGTTTATACTGATATTTTTTTAACAAAAACATGCCAGACCTCGACATTAAACAACTACACAAAACATCCATAAATGGTACTTACACTCATTTGGGATTAACATGAGTAATATTAACTCAATTTTGATGATAGGAAATCAATCATGAAATTATTTTACCATATATTGTTGAAAATATGTTTTATCTAAATGCTTAGAAATTTACTCAATATTGTGTTTTCTAATATTAGGTGCTAGTATGTCACTCTAGGCTGTTGCAGTTTAATTTTTGTTGTTGGTGTTTTTGCACTAAAGAGAAAACACAAACTTAAAAATTCAAGGTAACTGAACAAATTATTTATTTTCTAATTTTAATGGTAAGTGCTTATGTAGAAAAATAAACAAGTTAATTCCATATATAATGGCTATCCATGAATGGTTTGCATGTTTTGTGGGGCAAACACTTTTAGGGAGGAAAGATGGGAGTTGCAACATTTTATTACGTTTATAACTTTTAAAATCACTGTTCATAAATAAATACAAATTTTAGGTTAAGTTCCAGGGCTGTAGGTTAGGAGAAATAGGAAATGAGCAAGACTTAGCTAAGAAGACAAGACCACCAACACCACAGTAGTAGTAAACAAATTGAATAATGACAAATTTTACACAAATTTTCTGTGCCATTGGCACTTTCTTCAGGTGAATAGAGAGAGATACAGTCAGTGTCTCTTTCTATCTACTCACCTGAGAAAGTGCCAGTGACAAAGAACATTTGTGTAACAGTTGTCATTATTCAATTTGTTTAGTGCTACTGTGGTATTAGTGGACTTGTCTTCTTAGCTAAGTTTGCTGATGTTCAAATATATATATATATATATATATATATATATATATATATATATATATAAGTATCCCACATATTTTCAACAAAATGATATATTAAATAGTTTATTATGGATGGTAAATTATTTTCTTAAATTTTTAAATTAAAGTTTGTCATTTAGGTTGGTGAAAATATTAAAATGGTTTTCTCATAGATGGGGGGGGGGTTGCAACGATGTTTACAGACTAAAAAATAATTCAATGTAGCATTGTAACAAAACCAGAAACATTAAACACAAAATATTAACATTCTTAACCTTAGAACTAAGAACTATTAAAAATCCATTGCAGAATACCTAAATGTTTGGCATATGCCAGGGTTAGGCGTTCCTCAGCCAATCTTGAAGTTTTTGTGTTTAATTTGAGGAATATTTCTAGTTTACAGTCCAATCACAGGCAAGTTTCCAGCTATCCTGCCCTACCTTGACGGTAGTGTTTAACCAGCATTCAAATATTCTGCATGGATTTAATAATACTTACGGCAATATAACAATTATTACATTATGTATATTTAGAACACAAATGCAGTACTTAGCCAAGAAACATTAACTTAAAAACTAAACAAACTCTTCAATCTGAAGAACTTTAGGTAACTTTAAATCCATCTTGCTGAGATCCTAGATGAGCATCTGGTCTAATTGTTCGCAGTCTGCAACAGAAATTTATAGGATATATACACAGTATTAATACTCCTGCCAGCAATTTATCTAATAAAAGACGTTTGCAGTTATCTTACTGTTGATTGGCATATAGAAAGTCATCATGAATCATTAAAGGTTACTATTACTAAAAATAATTTATGTTAAATTGCAATACTTCAAATTATAGGTTAGGTGAAAGAGCACTAGGCCAAGAATGTGTTGTGTCTCTTATTTGTGTACTACTGCAAGGAGTTGATGGACTTATCTTAATCGTCAAGTTTGCTGCTGCCCCATCTCCCTAATATAGTACATTTCAAATTACGGTTGCCTCGCAACTATTCTTATTGTGACTAGCCAGATCCTTCCTATATGGATATTAAAATACAGTTAACTCCCAACTATCCAGAATCGGGTCAACTGGCAAGAGTTTTCCGACATAAAAATTAAATACAGTGAAATTACAGTGGAAAAGCTTATGTTCGATAAATAAATATGTTTACTTTTTCAACGCTGAAACATCAAAGTTTCAGTAGAACCATACATATTTATAAAACTTTTAGTACATAGTGAGGTTTATCTTTACTTTCTATAGAGGAAAGAATGAGAGAAACACTGGCAGCTTTTGGGAGAGCTGGGAGGGAAGGAATGGTGATCACACAGCCTTGGTCACTTTACTATTAATAAACAACTTTAGCAGCTAGCACACTAGTTAGTCAGTTTGTTGCGTCTTAAGCTAGTGTACCGTATTGTGTCAGCTCAATTTTTACTGTACTATACTGTATTTGGTGTTTTCCTTACGTTATATTTGGTTGTTTCTTATTGATTGGTGTCTCTAATTATTTTGTGCTATTTTGTTCCTTGTGACATTGTTAAAATGCATCAAAAATGTAAACGGGTCGTTTTATCGATTGAGCAAAAGTTACAGATTATAGAAAAATATGAGAAGTGTAAAAGCGTTGAGTCTTTAAAAGACGAATATGGTATTGATGAAACAATTTTTCATTTAACTAAAAATAAAAGTGAATTTTTAAAATTTGCATTTTCTTCAGACTCTTCATCTGGTATGATAAAACACAAAACAATGAAAAAATCGACTATGACAGTTCAGACCGAGCTTTACTAGAGTGGTTTAATAATCAAAGAGCACAAGGAAATCCAATTGGCGGAACAATATGCGCTCAAAAAGCCAAGTATTATTTTGAAACTCTAGGCCTAGGCGGCAGCTTTGATGCATCGTCAGGCTGGCTTACTTGTTTTAAACAATGTCATGATATACGCTAGTTGGAAATTTGAGGCGAAAAATTAAGTGGTGACAATCACGCAGCAGAAGAGTTTGCAAAGAATTAAATAAGATTTTAAACAAAAATCTACTTCCTACACAGATTTAAAACGCCGATGAAACAGGATTATTTTAGAAGTGCCTTCCTTCAAAAACTATAACCTCAGATAATGAAAAAAATGCAACTGGACACAAAGTTAGCAAGGAACGAACACTAGCTGATGTATTCTTCTAATGCAACTGGAGAACATAAGGTTAAAATTTGTACTATAGGAAAATGAAGAAAACTTCTGTCTTTTAAGGGCACTCGAGCAGAAACATGCCTGTTGATTACTCAAATCAAAAGAAAGGTTGGATGAGTAAAGACATTTTTTAAGATTGGTTTCATACCAAGTTTTGTTCATCTGTTCGTCTTTGTGAAATCGAGCGACCTACCCCAAAAAGCAGTGTTATTATTAGACAATGTGTCCTCTCATCCAGATGAAATGTTATTAAAATCAGACGATGGGAATATTTTTGTTAAGTATCTGCTACCCAATATTACGGTCTTGATGCAGCCAATTGATCAATGTGTGATAGCTTCTTTAAAAATAAATCATCGCTCAAGCGTTTTAAGAAAATTCATATAAGGAAATTACTTAAAAACATTTCTTAAAACTTCAGTGTTCTTCATGCAATTTAGGAGGCTGCAGCGGCATGGGACAAAGTCAAGCAGTCTAACACTGATAGTCGTGGAGAAAAGTATTCCCTGATATTGGTCAGAAGGAGGATGAGGATTCTGCTGGTTTTGAGAGTAACGATGCAGAGGACTTGGCACAGTTAGCGAATACCATTTTGGGTGGTGAAAATGTGGATCAAGATGATATCACGGAGTGGTTCGAAGTGGATGCCCAACTGTCTGTGTTTGAATGTCTTACTGACGAAGAAACTGTGAGAAGTGCACAGGGTCAGGCGGAAAGCGAGAGTGACAGTTGTGAAGAGGGGGAGAGTGGTGATTGTGCTTCAGAGCAAACAGTTACACATGGCACGGCTAACTTACGTTGACAGACTTCTTGACTATTAAGACAGGCAAAAAATGTATTGTTGTGTGACAAGTTAGTGTTGAGAAAACTCGGGTCCACAATATTGAAAAAGGAAGATACCGCTAAACAATAATCACAGCTTATTTCAGTCGTGTTTGAAAATTGTTAACGTCATTTGCTGTACATAGATTAACATACTTTATTAGTTTTTTTTTATACAAATCCTATTCTAATGGTGTTTTTTTTGTTTTGTTTTTCATACGTTTTTGAATACAATATAAGGTATGTATCTATAAAAGTGGTTTGGTTCTTTTCTGTTTCCTTTTATTTAGTTTAAACTACACACGATGGAATTATATGAAATGTGCCTTAACCGGCATTTTACTTTATCCATCATGGTCCTGCAAGTGATCATTCCGGATAATCGGGAGTTGATTGTAAAGGTAGCTTATTTTTAACAGTAAAACCAGATAGGTTTCCCCTACTACTTGCATGACTTAAGAGTAGAGTAATACGTATGAATTGCAATTGAAGGCATCTTCAGTTCCCAATTCCTTTATTGTGTTTAAAATTATATTTCCTGTCCCTTCTGCATTTATAATATGTTACACTAGGCACCCACACAATGGTAGTTGTACTAACCTTTCACCTGTAGTCAGGATCAGTGACTAAGCTGAATGGTGAAATGGAACTACAACTCTCTTCCATTTTCAATCATTATTAAAACAACACTTGTGGACACAGAATATAATCACAACACAATAAACTAAAAAGAATATAAACACAAAGGAATAGACAAATTAAAGACTCAAAATACTGGTTAGATTCTGCTGAATTAGGAGTAGGAACAAGCACTGTAAGTGATTAAAAAATGTCATACTCTAGTCTTAATTTGTCCTAGGTGTTTTACCCTATGAGTGTTAGCCTAAATAGTAACATTATTATATACAGGAATTTTAAAATGTCTGGAAACACCCAAATATATTTTCTTTATTAATCGAAGTAAAAATTCAAAACTTTACAATTTCTATATTTTTTTGGCATCTTTTTGGAGTAATGTTTTGTCATTTAACAATAATGGAGGACTACCTGTTGAGGCTTTCGTCAATATTCTTTACGGAAGCCTATACTTTGTAATATATCACTTTAAGGTTATAGTGAACTAAATTGAATGAACCACATAACTAAGGAATCACTATCAGAAAATAGAGCCACTTTGAGTATTGGAGATTTGCTGATGTTCAACAATTTTGTTTTCAACTTCATTGTCAAACTAAAGAAGGAGGGGTTAAGAGGGTGAGGGGGATCTTCGGGCAGCTGGATACCTAGGAACCCCTTCGCTCTTAGAGGTACACCTGTGTACTCAAGACGGTCTGGGAAGGCTAACAACGTAGTGTGTTATTGACCTGTGTAGCCAATGGCTGCATCGTACTTGCTGTGGCCCCTGTTTTCACTGTGCTAATCCCAGCGGATCTAGGCTAGAGTCCTGAGTGACTCCATGGCAGTGGGCAGCAGCATTGTCAGTACTGGAACAAGTCTAAACCAGCTCAGAATGAACTTCCCCAAAGGAGTGACTGAACTCAGAGAATTGTGTCAGGAGCCTCTGCACTTGTGCACTGTATGAGGCACTGCGGCCCTAAACTAAGGTGTTAAGCGACCCGTGCTGAAAGTCTTGTGGTACTGGGGGTCTAATATTTGGTACCATTAACGGAGCCAACTGGGAAACAGGGAGCACCGTCGTAATTACCTCATACCTCCCTAAATGGGTCAATGGGGAGGTGGACAGTAGCAACCCGGTACTCATGGGAATTGTATAAAAGTTGAAACTGATACAATTGATTTGTTGACAGGTGGGGTAACTCTCGAAGGCCTGCTCTTGGACAACCTCAGCTTGTTCCTCTCTGGCACCAGCTCTGCCTGCAGGAGAAGAGGATGCGCTGCTTTGGTCTGAGAATGAGAGTTCTAGAAATCTAGAGAAGATGGATATGGGTAGTCTGCCTAAGAAAAGGATCCCCCAAGGCCAACTCCGGTGCCTTTGCACCCACCCTCAATTGGCCCAGTTTTGATTTTACGAGAGTAGGTCGCAGTATTAGGTTAAATTAAATATTGAGCAAATTAATTTAATGATCAATATAACAACATAATTATAATATAAGGTAATTATAAAAATGGAAACAACATCTAATACTCATAAATTAGGTGTCATTGACGTTTGAAAGGCCATCAATCATCACAACGACTGCTTGAACTCAAGACATATACTTAAGTAATGCTACAAGAATCGATTTGTCGCCACATTGATCCAGATAGTCACAAGTCTACTGTATTATTTGTTTGAAAAATATAAATATTCTGTAAATTTTTGTTATATACAATGATGCCAGGATGTTCATAGAATGAATTGAGAATCATATCACAATGTTAATATCTGCAATTCAAATCATGACTCTTCACAAATTAAGATATTGTCAAATACTTTATAATCTGAGAATAAGCGTATATTAGGCACCCGTCTACTGACCGAACAATTATTCTGTGCGTGCAGCAGTGTTGCTACTAACCAAATAATAACAAATATTACAATAATTCTCATCAGCTGATAGTAATAATAGATATTGAACTCTTCTTCTAGACAAATGCTTGAGTAGGCCAACATTTTCATGAAAGAGCCCCCTCCTCACTTCTCACCTATGTCCAGCTGTAACTGGCCATGAGCACAGACTAATTATTTAGTAAGTATGTCCTTGAATGGCTCAACAACACCCAAAAATTTATGCTTTTAATGTAAATTCTTCATTTGGTTAATCACATCTTTACAAACTTTACAATAAAAAAAAGAAAGAAATTTAACTCACCTTTTCATAGCTGATGATGATATCTTCATTAGCACTGTTCTCTGGTTGATTTAAACATAAACTATGCTCATTAGTGAGTGTTAGGAGGGATAAAAATGCCATTGCTACAGTGAGATCTTCTCGTGTTCGATGATGTAATCTGTTTGAATTGAAGAGCTCATGCATAACATCCTTGAATGCCACGGTCCCTGATGGAGTTCCTTGAGCATTCTGGTTTTCCTGGAACCACAGTCAGTCACTAATGGATCTGGGCTTGAGGCTAGTTAATATTAGTAGTATAATATAACATATACATTTCTTTAAGGTAGGAGGCACAATGACATTTTTGACAACGATGTGTGAGGAGTTTCATTATTTCATTATTTCAAGTTTAGGAAAAGGAATAAGTATATTATGAGTAATACTAGTTTATTAGTGTAATAATGATAGGCCTAATGTAAAATAATGCATAAAAGATAAGGTTTAATAATGTAAAAATGTATAGTAGATAAGCACGTAGTATAAGGAAATAGGAAGTAGGTTATTAAGCAATTGACAGTGGCTTGGGAGTTGTTTGGTAAATGTGGAGCTGATGTATAAATAGGGAAGCTTGGGGCTGGCTGGGAGAGTCGGGTGGAAGTCGAAGGTGGAGAAGTTCAACTGCGGGTGATGCTGCCAGAAGATTTGACCAGTCCACTCCAGGAGGGTGGCTGCTAGGGGTGAAGTGTGTCTCTACCTTACTCTCCTTGACCTACGCTTTGAAGAGTCCGTCTCTGGAGTCAGGTTGGTGACTATCTTAGGAAGTCTGTACTAATAACTTTTCAGGCCACTATTAATTGATATTCCTAGGTGTAATGTTGTATTTGTTAGGTTTTAATATTTTAGATTAAAAGATTGTTATTTACCATCTGAGCGTTATTCTAGCTACGTCCCAATTGTTACTTAAGAAATGATATCACAAAGTAATAATCACAAGGGTGAGATAGCAATAAATATACCTATGCAAAATCAACAAGAAAAAAGTTGAAATTAAAAGAGTAGAAAACGAACACTGCATATTTAGCAAGCCTATCTTACTTCTCTGGGGAAATTGGCAGTAATAATTAATTATGTTTTATCTTAAATGAGTTATATCTAGAGTAACAGATAGTAGGGCCAAGCGTCGTACGTTTAATTTCTCGGATGGTAGGCGTAGTTGTTGTTATTTGGAACAATGGTGAATGACTATTACAAGTACGAGGTTGAATTGTTTTTAAAAAAAATGATATCACAAAATTAAACTACCCGGCCAAAAAAAGTAGGTTGTTTTATATATTATGTAACAGCCTTCTTTATTGTGAACATATTGATACCAATCATAATCAAGTTCATAGAATATAACAATCTTTTATAAATTCTAAAACACAGGTCTACAAATTCCCCCACAATCGCCTGCTGCTTAGAGAAAAGTACTTCAATGGGTTAATTTAAGCTTGTCAGCAAATGGAACTGTCTGAAAATTCTACTGAGAATTTAATTTTTTTCCAGAAATTACTTAGAGTAGTTTTTATGTGATGACATATCACACTTCAAGAATCTTTGCTTATGTATTGTTTTTGGCTTTAATACTCTTGTGAATTTATGAATAAATTTTGATGAAATACAAATTATTTTCTCCACCATGTCTGCAACTAATGGAACTCAGTATTTTTGGTGGTTCACACCTCAGAATCAGCTTTATGCTCCAATAGTTTTAAATCTAATTTCTCCTATTATGTATTTAACTAAGGCTTGACGTTTAAAATTATGTAGTTAAGCTCTTCCTTCCTTCTGTGTTGTGATAAAAATCTTTAATTTGATATGCAGCTTTACCTAATTTCTCTTTAAGATATTTTTTTGATTCCTCAAGTTCCATCCTCCTGATGTTATAAACCATTTACAGTTGCTTTAATAAATAGCTTTTTAGGCACAGTAAGGATATTTTATACGTTACTGATAGGGGTGTGCGAGTACTCAAAAATTCGAATATTTGATAGAATATTTTACTACTCGAACTCGGCTCGAAGCTCCCGAAACTTATCGAAGTTCGATATCGAGTATTTCACAAAATATCAGATTTACATCTTAATTTAGTTTTAAGATTAAGCAGTTTTATAAGTCATGAATAAAATGGTGCGCTTTCTTGTGTTTTATTTTACCCTTAATCATACTTTATAAGTTTGGTACGCATAACTATGAACTAAACAATACGCCTAAGAATAGGTAGTACACGACGAAAGTCAAATGAACTAGTCGACGTAGTGAACAAGTTTGTTCATTATGATTTGAACTAGTTCAATTCCAAGTGATCAACAGAGCTGGGAAGGTAGCGATCATGGCAAATAGTTACCGTAGTAGCGATCTTACATGTTGGTTGTCCGTGTCTACTAGTCACTTGTAACCTAACCTAGAGTAGCGTGAATAAAACAGAAGTGCTGGTTAGTATCTTTATGACCCAAGAAAGGGGAGGAAAGATCCAGTTCAAGATACTCATAAAGACCTGTTACCGATACAAATCTAATGGTCTGTACGCCATGGAAATTATGCATATGTTCGTTCATATCAATAATACTGCTCAATCAAAAGGGTCCAGAGAACGGATCACTTTACATCCCAAGAATCAAACTTCCCCTAGGCGAAAGTCTATCTCGCTTTTTGTATACGTACGCGCAAAGAACCGTTAAATCGTATATTTCTTGCGAGTCGATTGAGATCTATTTTGTTTTTTTATCTGAGCAGGGAATCGTCCAATAGTTGACGTAAGAGAATACTGTATCGTATCATATAAAATATGGTAATGACGTTCTAGCAGCGTGTGACACAACATTATTAATTTATTTTCCGTCAAATAAAAAATAGATATCCGTGGCGAACGTTTATTAATTATTATTCCGTAAACACCTTAGATCGCCAAAACTGTGTGTAACATTTGCGTATACAATATTTTTAACAGTCAAATTGTTGAACGGTTTTCTGACTAGTTTAGACAATAACAAAGTTGGAGTGTATAAGGTGGTAAAGTACGATAATTTTGATTCGTAAACTCACTGAACGGTTCCCTTTTCACATTGACGTTGATGTAAACTGTTGTAAAATAATCAACCCAAGTGAGGGAGAACCATGTCGAAAGACCTTTTCTAAACAAATTATGACAAATTTAGAGACTCGGGAAAATAATTTTTACTGAACCGAAGTCATATCACAAATCTCGTTTTTTATTCATAAATTTATAATTTAGCTGCCCACAATCTTCACTGTGTCACTAGTTGGCACTTAGCTGATATTTCAGACTGCATCTCGTTGCCAATATCAGCTAGACCTATTATATTAGTCGACAACGTCAATGGTTTTCATTCAATTACGCCAAGTTTTCTTGAATTTCTCATTATGAAATAATTATTTATCTGTTGTTCAGTGTATCCTCATGTATCGAAGTAGTTTATAGTTGCACACATTTCATTACTAATCATTATTCAAAAACTAATTCATCCTAAGTGACTTTAAAATTTATTTTTAGTAAACCTGCTTAGTTATTATTATCAATCGATTGAACTACAGTCTGTCATCGAGATTTTCAAATTTGATTATATAATTCACAGCTTATTTCCGGTTAGTTGTAACCTTTCTATTACTGAATTAAATATCTACAGAATACAGATCCACTCTTCTTGGCGTGTGCACAATCAATTTTTTGTTGAGAGGAGGCAATTCTGAAAACAAATGACTGCATTTGATGCTGACGCCTGAATTTTAGTATCAGTTTGGTTGAATGCAGCTTTTGCCATCAAGCTTTGCTATGTTTTCGCGGTACACTTTGAACTGAACCGCCAGATAAACATATAGGCCGGCTGTGAAATAGTTTAATTGGCTTACATAGAAAATCTGATCTGTGATATAAGTGAACAGATTAAATCTTTATAATCAATGTTTTTTCAATTAATAATATACTTTCTTAGTTTCTTACATCATGTTAGCTATGAAAAAAGGAAAAAGTTTAAACAAAACAATACCACATAAAAATATTGGAAGACAGGAAGTAAAAAGTTGTATTTATCATATGTTACAGTTACAAACAAATCAAAACTGTTGTGTTCAGTTTAGATGTTTTGTTCAATTGTTTTGTAAATTGTTAGATGTTCAAGTTACGAATCTGGCAAAACTTAACATAGGCTTAGGATGGTGTCTGCCTTTTACAGTTGTCTTGGGTGAACAGGAAATACTTCTGTAAATACTCGGTCGAAAATACTTGATACTCAAACAAAATGCCAACTACTCGACTCAAACTCAAGAATCACTACTCGCACACCCCTAGTTACTGATTTAAAGTACAATGGCTTAACTAACTAAGAAATGTTTTATCAAGCTCAAAAAACTGCTGCCATTTTGTATAAGTACTACATTTTGAGGCAGCCTACTAATTATAAGAATTTTCATTTGATGCACAACTTGATCTATGGTCTCATTTAAGAGTTTCTTCTCTTGCAGTCCCCCTGATGTAATAAAAAATAATTAGTTGCTTAAAAAAGTACATGTTTTATTTAGCATTGGTGTGTTAGTTTAAATGTCTAATTTTGTATGATTCAGAAATAAAATGTTGTTCCAAACTTAATTGCCACCCTCTATAGTGCCTCAGAGGCTATGGCTTCGGACTTCAGAAGGCAAGTTTCAAGGTTCAAATCCCCACTGAGCCAATGGTTGGTATTTCACTTGTTGAAAAGTTCACACATGGACATTCAGGCCCATGGGAAGTGGCGAGTGAATTTTTTTAAAAAATAATAATTAAAAAAATTTTATTAACATTATTACTATTTTAAGTGTCTTTGACTTTTTTATACTTTGTTATTTTTCTGTCACATTTTTATGTCTTGTCAGCTGTCTGCTGTGTGGAAATTCATTGTTTATTACTCATGTTTGTTTTGTTTTTGCTTCTGTATTTCAGTTCTTTATTTATTTACTAATATAGTTGATATTCATAGTATTTCTTAGTTTATAGTTGTAAATAAGAGTGACAGTAACAATCTCACAGTAGTACAATAGCTCGCCTATTGAATAATGGCCTTTCGTCATCTGATAGTGAATTGAAGGTTAGTGAAGATGGAGAGGTTGAAATTGATTTTGATGAAAATGCATACGACTCAATATTTGGTGATGATACTGACGAAGAGCCTACTTATGAACCTGAAACATCATTGCCAAAATAAAGATGAACTCTAACCTGGCATGTTGCTAGAATAAGGTCTAGAGAGCAGATAGATTAATGTAAGCCTGTGCTAGTTCAAGTGAATATAATTGCTCAAATAACTTGCCAAACCTCATGACTTAGCAATGAACAACAGTATGTTTGGTAAAACTTACACTGAAACTATTTATACTCAATGTACTGGTCCTAAACACAGTCCACCTGTCAACACCAGCTCACCTGTCAACACCAGTTCACCTGTCAACACCAATTCACCTGTCAACACCAGTTCACCTGTTAATACCAGTCCACCTGTCAACACCAGTTCACCTGTAAACACCAGTCCACCTGTCAACACCAATTCACCTGTCAACATCAGTTCACCTGTCAACACCAGTCCACCTGTCAACACCAGTCCACCTGACAACAACAGTCCACCTGTCAACACCAGTCCACCTGCCAACACTAGTCCACCTGTCAACACCAGTTCACCTGTCAACATCAGTCCACCTGTCAACACCAGTCCACCTGTCAACACCAGTTCACCTGTCAACATCAGTCCACCTGTCAACACCAGTCCACCTGTCAAAACCAGTCCACCTGACAACAACAGTCCACCTGTCAACACCAGTCCACCTGTCAACACCAGTCCACCTGTCAACACCAGTCCACCTGTCAACACCAGTCCACCTGACAACACCAGTCCACCTGTCAACACCAGTCCAGTTGAAGTTTCAGTCTTTGTTGCATTTACACACTTTTACCTTTGTTCAAAAGGGAAACAACATATATGCTGAACAGTTTTAAGAGACCAATTTTCACTGCACAGTCGGTTTAGAGCTTTGATTCCTACAGCAGTAATTGAATGAAAGCCTTCAATATCAGCCTTTATGAACATGTGTCTAATTAAAAAGCAACAATGCAATCATACTGAACAAACTGATCTGTTTCCAAAAAATGTTTTTGAGAAAACAGTGAGCACGAGTGAAAATTCAATTCTAAATCTAATGAACCTGAGTTCCAAAAGTTCAATGCCATTATTGACCATTACAATAATTTATTTACACATTTTGATGTACTTTATGAACGGTTGTCAATCAAAGAATACAGTGCATTGATTGAGCTAAAATGCCACACCAAAATAATAAAAGAAACCTTAGCCTTCTTGGAATCTTCATTAAAAACAGAATACATTCCATGAGAAGGTTCTGGAAGGTGACTACAGCTTATCAGCACTGGTGAAACAAAATTCACGCAGATCCACTCATCATTCCTGGACACTGCTGCTGTGCCTGAGGCTCTCTATAAACGACCAACTAGCAGGCCACCAACTGAGACCGAAAGAAGAAATATCATTTGACTTGTATGGGTAGGTTGGTGGGTCAATACCACTGTACCATGTATGAGTGGGTAAATACGACCCCCAGCTCCTGATGATATTCAGAGATTTACAACAGTGAAGTTGAGGGTCTGAAAAACATGACAAGGCTAAAATCAATTATTCCAAAAGAGAGCAAATGGATACTAAAATTTTCTATTTACACTAAACTGTCACAAAGAATGGAAAATTTGTCTTGGTGAGAAAGTGGGTGGTCCTTCTTGAGTCCAATGCATACAATGGACAGGTAGGCACCAACTGATTTATGTGCGGTAGGAAATTTGGGCGTTTTGTGGAATTGTTTGTTTTAAAAACAGAAATGGCACACAAGAATTTAGTTCAAAATGTTCAGAAAGTCTCATCAACAGACTAT
>JAQJVL010000548.1:32263-286885 GCA_035578905.1 Stictocephala bisonia | reverse complement strand
AATCTTCAGAACTTACATCTTGCTCGACGTCTAGGCTTAGGCCTACTCCTCTCTCCTTAGAACGTCTTCTTATTGATTGTCGTTTTTTGATAAGGGCTTGCAGATATGTATCCTGAACATTTTTGCTCTCTAGTGAATAAAAGTTATTCCAAATGTAACTTTTAAACTCATCTGTTAACTTTGCATAACATTTCCCTGCACACCTACAGTTAAATATTTGTTGAACTTTACATTCCACATAATTTCCTTTGTATGACTTATAAGCAAGGCCTTTAACTCTAGCAGCTTTTATAATACTTCTTTGATATGTATCTTCATTACAAACTCCTTTTCTCCTTTTAGAAGGAATAATATCTGTATCATCACTTTCACTAGACATCTTAAAAGAATATTAAAAAGTAAACAAATAACCTCAAAAGGTACGAATTTCTATTCAATCACAACAGACAACAACTAAATAACAAGTGGAAATGTATTCGTCACCTGACAACTGAAGCCAATGCGCCAACTGTTCTCAGAACGAAAAACCAAATTTACTGCAGAAAAGTCACATGTGACGACACATGTTCCCTTTCTGCTATAACCAAGAAATTCTGGATATATTTTTACTGTGAAGGAGGCATTGTACAAGTGCCCTTTCTGCACCAAACGATGCATATAAGCAATAAGAATAAGAATCTGTACCTAACTCAGATACCGTCAAATATGCTACATGTGCCCTTTCTGCAATAACCGATTCAATTATCTCACCTTATCTTCAATATTTTCTTGTATCACTTCTAACATTACTTGTTTTAAGTGTTGGAAATCCACCCTATTAGGTTTTGCAACACAACGTATTGGCTCCACTTGCACCTAAACAGAACAAAATAACATTCAGATTTATTATTTACATAATGGATTTGAAAAATATTAGATATAGAGTATAAAAATGTCCTGCTTCCCTAGCTATAAATTTAAGATTGATACATCAGAGTGACTTCTCATCATATCTATTATAAAGTGAACCCAACAATTAACCCTTTGCACACGGCAAACGGATATATACCCACCCTGCCTTTACTTTGCCTCAAACGCAGATAACGCATATAACCAAAATGAAATATTTCTGTCGATAGTTCCAAAAACTTCTGCTAGAGTACAGCATCAACTTAGACATGTCTTTGCCCAACTCCCTCAGATCATCAAAAACGTAAATAAATCACAAATGAGTAGCAATGTAGTTTGCCACAGATACAATTTATCTGGTTTTTATAATCTCAATAATTTAAATTTATCTAAGGTAATTTTAATGTTAAAAAAATATTGATTTATTAATAATTTATATGTTTCATGTAGTACTTCACACCATAATTTAAATGTATATAAAAAAGAAAATGACTGTTCGATGAGTTTAAACGTTGTAAAGAGCCTTATAATATGGCCTTGCAAGATAGTTTAAGATGGCTCTCAAGGGAACAAAAACACAGAAACAATGCCACAGGCCACTTAATCATCAGAACCAGAACCGTTGTCACATTCACTGTCTAACAAGTATTTATCAATTTCTCTTTCAGTGCGCTTGCGACTAATTTTTTGATCTTATTTACCACTAATATTACTTAAAAGAACGAAATATTACAATTCATAAACTATTAATAAATATAAGAGAAATAAATCAATGAAAAGTCAACACATCGAAGCTAACCTGTCATAAAATTAACGAGCGGCTAACTGTAGAGTGAAAATGGCAAACAGTAGTAAAGCAAACCGAATAGCAACTGACTGAGGCGGGGGAGAGGGACAAGCAACGGGATGGACAAGCCTATTGCCCAGAATTGAAGGGAGGATACTAGCCAAACAAAAATGGCCCTCGTAATATTTACGAGAGTTTAGCTTTCTAGGCTTAATTTTGTGCTTTAAGGTCCTTCAAGGGTGTTTTCACAGTGTCTGTTCCACCATAGGTTTTATGGTTTTTATTGTGTGCCTAAGATCCTTCAAGGGTATTTTCACAGTAATCGTTCCATCATGGGTGTTGTGGTTTTTTATTGTGTGCTTTGAGGTCCTTGAAAGTTGTTTTTGCAGTGACTCAGGGTGTCTACTAATTTTAAGAAACTAAATTCAAGGAATTTTCCAGGAAAATTCAAGGATTTTCTAGGAGAAATTTTAGAGGTTTCAAAATAAAGTTGTAGCGACATTTTCAGAAACTAAGCAAATCCATTAGCAAACTGCATAATTTATAATGGAACCTTTTTATGATATAAATATTTATGGTAATGTATAGAGAATTATAATTTTTAATTATGTTGCCACAAAGGAACAATATCAAGAGAAAACAATTTATTTTACAGTTTTTTTAATATTGCTAGAACCAAGGCAATAGTGTACAGAATTACAGGTAAACTTTAAAATATTAAAGAGATAGCAGTCAAAGGTCAATACTTTATCATTTTAAAACATGGCTGAAACAAATAATAAAAGGACATAAAAAAACTTTATGTAGGAACTTTCTTAATAAATACAAAAGTAGCAACTAACAGAAAAGTGGTAATACATTTCATCAGTTTGGTAATTACAGTACTGGTGTACATTTAACTATCATATAATATGGACAAAATATAATGTATCTACATTGTACAAGAATACTGCCCAACAACTGTAATTAAAACTTGAAAATCATCTTTCATACTGAAACTGTACTGACTATATATTATATTATACATGACCAAAAAAAGACAATAACAAAAATTGAGACAATTTGGAACAAAATCAACTAGCAGGTAATTAAAAGACAAACTAAGTTAAAAAATCAAAAATATTATACAACCAAACAATTGAAATGATCAATGGTGGCAATTAAACAAGATATCAGATAATAACAACTAAATTCAATATCTTACATCAAGATAAACAATAATGGAACACAATATCACATATGAATATTAATAAAGGAAAAAGAACAATTAATTGGCAACTTTTTTAGCAAAATTAAATTGTACAACAGTAAAAACAGACACTTTGGTCAGGTGAATGTACAAAAATATTGATAAATACAAGTAACTTTTTAAGCACAACAAAAAATTGCTTTCAGTCTTAAAAAGAAGCTCAAAAAAGATATAAAAAAGGAAATTTTTTTATTAACTTACATGAAAATTTTCTAAAATTAGATTGACCTAAACTGACCAGTAACTCAGCATATTCTACCTGCAGGCTATGCAAAAAGTAGAGATGTAACATATGATGATAATTCTTTACAAGTTTTTTTTTTTACACAAGCAAAAAGTAGGGGGTATTTATGCAGTTTCTTGCCACCAAACAAATTTGGAACATTTTGCTTGAAATGGGTCTAGAATTGGCTGTATTTTTTTTCACGAGATATGCTTTTTATTCTGCGGAAATAACGTATTTTACCGAAAAATTCGAAAAAACCAATGTCACAACTTCTAGTATTTTTGTCATATTTCTGTTAATTTAATTGGTAATTTAATCATCTTTTTTATTTTGATGGGTTTTTTGCGCTGAATACAAATTTGAAAACTATTTTGGTCTATTACAAATATTTCTCGAGAAATACCGGAAATACTACTATCGCGGCGGATCGCGATTAGCGGCTATTACGCGATCATTATATACAACAACTATTAATCACAAAAACCGAATTCACATATTTTCCCGCCGGAGTGCCGGCGTGCAGGCAGTCACGGAGGCCAAACTCCCGAATTTAACGCAAATTACGAATTTGTGTTGAGAAAATAGACAACTAGGATAAGTTAGGTTGTCAGTAAAAAATGCATTTTTCGAACTGAAAAAATAATTTTACTACAAAACCAGTTATATATTTGAGTTCAGCATAAAAAAAACACGAGAAATGAAAAAAAGTCGAAAAATAACGATTTTTAAAAAAGTTGGTTTTTCATTATTAGATAAAAAAATAGTTTTTCTACTTTTCAGTAAAAAACGAGTTTTCCGCGGATGAAATCAAACTCCTCAAGACATATACACTCTTTTTTCCTCATTCACAAAAAATACTTTTTTTGACATGAAATCGTATTTTCAGAGGTGGCAAGAAAGTGTTTAATATACACACTAACTAACCTAGTCTACAAGTTGCAAAATTAAAACTTATCTGCAATTCAGTCAATCACCACATATCACCATCAAAATAGCTTCAGTTCATACCAAAACAGTTTAACGTATGTTCTTTGTTAGGGAGTATTTATTACGTGCCAAATCAATGTTAGATATAGAATAAAATTATCAGCATTCTCGATTTTAGTTCTGCTCCTATCGACCAGACCATAACCTATGATTTGTTCACTAAAATTCAGACTACACAATACACATGAACTTGTCTCCCAAATGGTAAATAACAGAAGAAAAGACCAAATGGCGGGTGGGTGAGCCAGTGACAGTAGGTACAACTGAGACTTATTCAATATAATTAAATAATGCATATTAGCACTTAATCCTGATCCGCCGCTCCCATTCTGCGTTGAATGCGAGTGTCTACTGTCTTCAAGTGCCGTCGTCTGCTGACTTGAGGTGACCAAATCTCAAATGATGACGCATGCGTTGAAACGAAACTACAATGGTGTATTTGTTTTCTATTTAAAATATCTATTTATTAATAACTTCCTCGTTCACTAATAATATTGCTGTTCTTTGTTGGAATTGTATGTAGTCGTAGCTACAAAGGAACTATTTAGTGATGATGTATCGCCATTCGCCATCATCATACTAATTAAAATGAAAATAACAAATTCATTGGTTCCAAATTCCCAGTCGTGCAGCTGGGCGGGCAGGGCAGTGGCTAGCGCCTGCGTACAAGCCAGTCAAGCCACCCTTCCTTCCTCACTTCTCAACACGAGAGCGCGAGGTACAGTCAATGCCATTCAAAACAGTAATCTCTCATATAATCTACGCACAGTGCCGTGATATAGACTTTATACAGGCTGTACCCAGTAGAGCCGAAACGGGGATATTGGCGCGAGGTGAGACCTGTTTTCACTTTTTAAATTTTCCCCTCCGCGGTCCAACTTAACTCGAAATCCCGGATTTTTCCCGGTTTTTCAAGGGCAAATTGAATTCCCGAAAATATCCCGGTTTTTCCCGATTTCCCGGTTAGTAGACACTCTGTGACTGTTCCACCAATAGTGTTTGGTTTTTAATTGAGTGCTTTAAGGTCCTTCAAGGATGTTTTCGCAGTGACTGTTCCACAATGGTTGTTATGGTTTTTCTTCAGTGTTACAACATTGTAACTCCAGTATCCCTTTTCAGAGATGAATAATCTTGTACAGAGTTTTGTTTTATTTTCCATTATATTTTAAGATTGTACATTATATATACAATCATCAAATTGTTTTCTATAAAGGATTTATTATAATTTATTCTACACAATTAGTTTGTAGTTTAGAGAACATTTAAAGTGAAGTTCTACATTATATTATGAAAGGAACCACTTCCTGGTTCTCCAACAAACATAAGTCGAAGTCATTAATATTTTGTAAACAAAATTGTCTACTAGGCTATAGTCAAACTGCATGTCTGGTTGAAGATTAATATGTTTGAAATTTAAGAGAATTAAAATAACCTCTTGTTTTAGTGGTTTGAAAAATATATAAGACAGGTACATAAGGAGATTAGTATAAAATTATAACTTACCATCTTTACCATAGGAACAAGATTGTCTCCTTCATAAACATCATCTGATGATGCAGGGTTAGACGATTCAGTAACTTCCTCCTATAAAAATATTTTTGTTTTTTAGAAAATGGGGTCTTAAATAAGGTAATAAAATGCCTTACCAAAATCACTAAAACTTGCCATTATAATTATGTTAAATGTAACTTTACAGCCAGAAAATACATTCAAATTATTTTATCCCTTTTGAGGACTACATGCTGTCAATATATCAGTGAAGTTTATAATGTGGAACAAATGTCAATGTATAAAGAGCAAGTCAACTAATGAATTTTATTCTGCTCGGGCCAACTCTTACCTCGAGTACATCGGGGTTCACAGTGGGATTGCCATCAGTATTAATGTGATCTGCAGGTAATGTATCACATGTTTGCTGATTGACAGTGATCTCTGAGAGGGGAAGTGTATCACAATCACCAAAAGCATCAGTGTGATTCTCATCCTCTTCTTGGAAATCTCCACTTGGTAGATCACATTCTTCCTCTCCTGTGGAGATCTTATCTTCTTGTCCTTCATCTGATAATAATGGTTTGATCTCGATATTAAATAACCTGTTGAAATAAATTTAAAGAAAATTATATTACTCTTAATCAGAACTATACAAAACTTGCACCTTTACCAAAAACTGATCTCCTCACAAACAAATCAACATTATCATAAATATAATCACAAAAATGAAGGAATACTACTAGAAATACCACTGAAAAAGTTAAAAAAGATATAACAAACACAATACTTTCATACACTTTACTAAATACAAACAATAATCACTAATTATAAATTAGCAATGCTTCTGAAATCTTCCTAATATGACAACTTAAAGTGACTTGAACAAATTAATTTAATATCGTTAAGTAATCTCAACTCAAGTTACTAAAAAGTATTTTACTTTCAATGAGGTCTTTTATAATGAAGTCAGAAGTTTTAATATTTTATACAAATTTAACAATTATACATTCAATGATTTAATTATACCTACATTTTTTAAAGAATCAAGATCTTTATTGGCTATTTCTTCAATCTTATAAAATATCTTACACTATGCCACTTAGATACAAATTTGTTACATATATTATTTGGCAACAGTCTAATTAATTTGGTAATCTATTAAATAATTTCAACTGTTGATATTGGTAACTTTTCATTGTTTTACTTAATCTAATACAGTACACGCACTGAAGGTCCGGCCTCCTGGCTGGCCTACTAGTCATATAAAAACATTGACCCTGAGCGAGGCGGTCACAGACAGATCGTAAAGGGTCATTGTTTACACGTTTACGGAGTATTTGTATTTTACTATTTCTTATAATTAGACCATTATTTAAAATAAAAACATCAAATAGATTAAGAGTTTGAAAGTTAACAAATTAAAACGTATATCAATAACAACAATTAAATATATCATGAAAAATTATAAATCAGTTAATAAATATTTAATTGAAATTAAGTAACTAAGATCTGTTTAATTGAGATTGTCGTCTGTTTGTGCTGGGGGAAGTTACTCTGAAATTGCTGTGCTAATAAAAATGAAATTTAAGTATATTAGTGCAAGTTTTCTTTGAATGTGAAGGTATAGTTAAATTATTCATTATTTTTTTCTAAAAGATACACAGTTAGAACTCATTTTTTAAAGTAAATTCACATATTTATTTTAATATGAAATAAACTCACTGAAACCACATGGTTTTTGTGGCACTGGATGAACAGTAAAATGAGTGAAATTTATACACTTTACACTAAAATAGTGCTGAATAACAAAAAATAAGGACACTGGAATTAATATTGTATGGATTTCACTGAAGCAGATAAAAGTAGTAATTGCTTGAAGTGGAGTAACTCACGTACTGGCTGAACAATAGTGGACAATTCTGAACCTGCAAGGGACCTCAAACCTGCAGCTAGCTGTAGCAGACAACTATTAGCTGAGATCAAGGGTCAACTTGATGTTGGCCACTACTGCCAATGTTTACTAACTGCTTGTCAATAACAATTGGAGTTTCCTTCTGAACTAAAGGAGTATAAACTGATATGTATGTATGTATCTTAAAAGTTGACCAATCTTATATAGGGATAAATTTATGAATATTTATTGATTTGTTAAAAAATATTTAGAAAATTTTACTACTGTTCACATTGATTATTCTTTTAAATATTGGTGTCCTAAATTAATTATTTGCTCTATAAAAGGAAAGAGTAGAAACTTTTACTGGTGTGTTATATAATAAAATATTAAAAATGACAAAACACTGTTGTGGCACATGTAACTTGGGTGTTAAATACAAAGCAGTGCTTTGTTCAGGAAAATGTAACAAATGGTTCCATTCTGCCTGTGTAAACATTTCAAACGCAGAATTTAAAAAAATAGCTAAAAATAAACCTTTTATGTGGAAGTGTCATGTTTGTAGTGAACCAAGTAAATTGGGCGATGAAATAAATAAGAGCTGTAGTAGTGTGGAAGTAGATTTATCAACAACTGAAAAATCTGCTCTAGTTGAGTCAATTAATCTACTACAAAACGAAGTTGAAAATTCTAATAAAATGGTCAACTGTCTATACCAGCGGTTCTCAACCTTTTAGCACTGGCTCCCTTTGAACACTGAAGATAGCTCACGCCTCCCCTCCAGTCAATAATTGGTTGGTTCAAGTTAGAACAGTGAAATTATGAAACTGACGATGCTAACTCTACGTTAGCAAAAGCTGAGATGCAAAATAAAAATCCAGATATATTTAAATACGAACGTTTATTTGATGGTTTTGAAAGTTTTTGTTTTTTAACAAAATATATATTTTTTAATTTTTTTCTTTGTACCCTCACGCCTCCCCTGAAATTCTCTCACGCCCCCCCAGGGGGGCGCGCCCCCCAGGTTGAGAACCACTGGTCTATACCATGAACTTGAAGTTGCTAGGCAAAAAATAAAAAATGCAGACAGTGAAAATATTTGTTTAAAGAACCTTGTTTTAGAGAGGGAAGAGGAAGTTGTCTCTATCCTCCATAAATATGATAAACAATCAATGATAAATATAAATCAAACTGTAAATGAAAATTCCGCTCGTGGAGGTTTCATAAATTCACTTCCCATTGCTTCAAGCAGTCCACATGTAATAAAAACTGGTCAGTCAAATTTTTCCAGCAATAACACAGTTGTTGTAGCTGACATACATAATATTAGTCAATTTAATCTTCAGGAGCAAAATATTAAAGATTTTAGAGCGAATAAAATGTATAAAAGCACCAGCTGTGAAACTTTTTACTTTATTATTTATAAAAGTTATACATAAATATTTATATATTTATGAAACTTTATTATTTATAAAATTAATAAATAATAATTATTTATTAATTTTATTAATAAATAAAATTAATGTAATGAATGGAGAAATTGTAAATTTACGAAAGCAGAATCAGCAGCTAATGGAAGTTATTATGCCATACCCTAAAAGCAATAAAGAGCTGGAAAAAGAAAGAGATATGGCTTATGATAGACTAAAAACTAAGGAAAAAGAGTTTATGGCTGAACTAAAAACAAAAGACCACATAATTGAAATGCTTCTTAAAGACATAGACGCACTGCAAAATTGTAACAGAAACACGGTAGACAATAACCAAGTTAGGAATAAAGATGCAAGAAATACAGATTGGAAACAAGTACACATTGCAAAAAGGCACAAACAAATAAAAAAAACATTGCCACCAAAATTTCAAAAAGGTAAAACCACACAAAACCAATTTCAGCCTCTTGCCCCAGTTGGAAAACAAAAAAAGGATATGCATATTACAGAATTATCAATAGGTAAAGAATCTATGCAAGAAAGAGATCCAACAACAATACCAACAAAATCTGCTAATTATTCATGGAGAAATCCTGTTGAAAATTATATTAAAAAATATCAAAGTCACTTGGTCATCGGAGACTCTATCATAAAATATATTTAAGTCCCAAATACATTGGTAAAACCCTTTCCTGGTACAAATGCAGAACACATAGCAGAAAAACTACAAGAAGTTAAGACAGTTTTTGAACAACCTGATTGTGTGCTTATTCATGTTGGCACAAATGATCTCAACAAAATGCGTTCCCCAGATGAAGTTATGGGTACTATGAAAAATTTGCTCAAATCAGTTAGTCAGACATTCCCTACATAGAGAGTTATTATAAGCAGCATAATTCTAAGAAGAGACACCCACCAAAAGGCAATTGACGCAGCAAACTCTAATATAAGATGGTTATGCAAAGAAAACCATGTTATATTCTCAGACGCAAAAAAGTACATAAACAACTCATGTTTGGCTAGAGATGGGCTGCATCTAAATAGGAAAGGGACTGCAGTACTGGGTCAGCTGATGCACACAGTGTTGCGAATATGTGGGAATAAGATCAATAAACCCTTTAATATACCTCAAAAACTTGGATGTATTACAACAAATGGTGTACCATTGGACGTGGCATGTTTGAAGACGTTTCCACCACTCATGTCCCATGAAGGTTGCAACCCTAAAGAAGCATCCAGAAGTCTTTCCGACAATCAAGAGGGCACACCATCAAAACAGCTCTGCACTGCTGAGAAGAGGGTCAAGAATCAGGGTCCTGTCGTGACTGCCTCTCTTCCCGAGCAGTCCACCATCGCGGGTAGGAAGGATCTGTCCCCTACAGCTGCTCCCAGGACTGCCCTCCAGCCACTGTTTACCCTTACAAGTGATCAGTCCACTCCTGCAGTGTTGGATGAGATCTCCACCTCATGTGCCCTGACGTCACCACCACCCACTGCAGCGACCCCACACTCACCGCCACCCCGTACAGCACCGGACAAAGACTCAAATGGCAATAAGAATGAAATTTTTTTAGTAAAAAGAATATAATCTTAAGGCACAATGTAGGTCATAAGGATTTATTGTGCAGTCCTAGATATAGTTCCAGGTGTTGGCGTGGGAATTATAAAAGAGAAGATCAATGTTTAAAGTATTGCGCTCATTATAACATTCAAAGTTTCATTAATAAACAGGAGGAATTGTTTATATTTTTAGACACATTAAATGTAGACATAAATGTGTTAATGATGACGGAACACTGGTTAGCTCAGGAACACAGTAGTTTGCTTAACAAAAACCTTAGTTTTAGGCTTGTATCTGGTTTTTATAGGAATCAGAACGAACATGGGGGAAGTTGTATTCTTGTTAGGGATAGCGGGTTGGCCAATGTAGTTGAACGTTCCGATATTGCAGCTCTATCTTTAAAAAATACATGTTAAATTTCAGCTGTTGAAGATACCAAATATAATATAATTTATGTATGTATTTATAGACCTCCTTATATAAGTAACTTTGAACGATTTCTGTATATACTTGAGAGTCTGCTTTCTTTAATATTTAATAATAGAAATGGATTTAAATTTAGGGTAGTAGTAGGTGGTGACTTTAATGTTAACTTAATTTATGATAGTACAGAAAAACAGAAGTTAGTGTCTCTCTTAGAATGTTATGGTTTTCACCCAAATATAGATAGTCCAACTAGAGTAGCATTAAACAGTTCAACTTGCATTGATAATCTCTTCACTAATTTTATTACGAGGGATGCATTCACAGTAGACCCAGGCTTATCTGATCACAATTGCCAACTTGTCGGAATACAATTTTCAGCCGAGGTGGGTAGTAAATACAGTACAAAGAGACATTTCACAAGCACAAATATAGAGCTTTTTTTTTCAGGCTTTGTCGCAGACTGACTGGTCTCACTTATACAAGGTAAAGGTTGGCCCAGACTATGAGTATGTCAACGACGTTTATAATGCCTTTGCGACTACATTTAAGAGAACAATGGACGAAATAATTCCAAAGAAAACTTACAAAGTAGGCAATAATAGAAAGAAATCATGGGTAACAAATGAAATAAAAAGACTCAGTACCAAAAAAAGAGATTGTTATGTAAATTATAAAGAAACTAAAGATTATCAGTTATTACAAAAATATAAATCTTATAAGAAAGAGCTTAAGGCATTAGTTAAGGGAAAAAAATCTCAAGTCAACAGAGACAAAATTTTAAAGTCGGAAAATAAAAGCAAGGCAGTCTGGTCTGTAGTAAATGCTGAGCTGGGAAAATCAAACACACCACCTACGACTAACATGGAAAATATCGGCCCTGACCCAGCAACAAATTAAATGACTACTTTGCTAATGTGGCAGACTCCTTGAAACTTAAACCAAACCATGAACAAGCATAAATATTTAGATAAATAAATATTTACAAGCATATAAAAATAAAATACAAAATACCATATTTTTAGCACCCACAGATACAGAGGAAATAATAAATGTAGTCAGAGCTTTCCAACCAAAACAATCAAAAGGGTGGGATGACATCCCCGTTAGCCTAATGAAGAACTGCATCACCCATATTGCCCCACATCTGGCTCATATATTTAACCTTTGTCTCAGTAAAGGCATATTCCCTGACAACTTGAAATACGCCACAGTCAAGCCAATAAAGAAAAAAACAGGTAAAAACACTTTAGAGAACCTAAGACCCATATCCATTCTTCCATCTTTTTCAAAGATTTTGGAAAAAATTATTTGTATAAGAATTTTAGGTTTCATTTCCCAATATGGAATTATTAACAAAGAACAATTTGGATTTCAGAATAAAAAATCAACGCTAAATGCACTGACTAGGTATGTAGAGTTAGTCACAAAATGCATTGAAGAAGGAAAATGTGTTGCCTCTATTCAATGTGATCTTTCTAAGGCATTTGATTGTCTCAATCATAAATTACTTCTGAAAAAACTTAGATGGTATGGTATACGAGGGATAGCAGGAAAACTTATGTCATCCTATTTTAACAAACGCAAGCAAAGGGTGGAATGCACTGATAAAGATAATGTTACAGTAGTCTCAGATTGGACGGATACAAAGACAGGTATACCTCAGGGATCAATTTTGGGACCTTTGCTTTTTGTTATGTTTGTGGCAGATCTACCATCAAATGTACTGAGTGGTTGTTGTATTCAGTTTGCAGATGACACGTCAGCAGTGGTGTCTGACAAAACACCGTTGGGGCTACAAAGGACTCTCAACAATACAGTGTCAAATCTGCACCAGTGGTTTTCTGATAATGGATTTTTGTTGAATTGTACAAAAACAAATGTATTGAATTACCAGATAAAAAAATGTCAACAAAATACGGATTTCATCGTTAAACTTGATGATTCAATACTACCTCTGGTGTCCAGCGAAAAATTATTAGGGATAATTTTAGACGACAGACTCTCTTGGAATTTCCATATTGAAAATCTCGTTAAGAAATTAAATGCCATTTGTTTCTGTTTAAGAGTGTTAGCACATTGTGTAGACCAAGATGTTCTTAAGATTGCTTATATGGCTTATTTTCAAAGCACTCTGTTATATTGTTTGCCCATATGGTTTGGAACTTCTAAAGAAAATAAGGATAAAATATTTAAAGTACAGAAGAGAGCAATACGAATAATATTGGTGCACATTTTTATGATTCTTGTTATCCTCTAATTTTGAAATCACAGATTCTTACAGTACATGGATTATATGTCCTTGAATTGGCAAAATTTTACTTAAATGACAAAACAAAAATAACTGAATTGCAATATAGACATCCTCATAACACCCGATTCAGCTCCCTCATTCAACATAGAGTTCATAGGACAACTTTATACGAAAGAACACCACAATACATGTTTGGCAGAATTGTTAATGTTCTACACACAAAATATAATATCAAAATAGAAACAAAAAATGACTTGAAGATATTAAAAGAAATGCTGCTAGATTCTCCTCTGAATTTGCTTGATGACCATGTCGGCCAACTGTGACGAAGTCAGGCTGAAGAGGCTTTTTAGTGTACTGTTTTAAATAAAAAAGTGTACTGGTATATATTAGATGACCAACTGTGATAGTATATTTAAGAAATTTAGTTTGTAGGACTTTTAGCTTTAAGAAAAATGACGATACCTATACAATGTAATGTTAATTATTGGATAATAAATTACTTTGACTTTGACTAAGAAATATATACTTCTTACTGTCACCAAGAAAAATATTTCTGTGATTTCCCGTACCGTTAAAATGCATATAATTTTTATTTAAATTGGTTTAAAATAAAAATGACGAGTTGGCAGTGACTCGTTAGTTTTATAAAACTCATGGACACGGTTCTTCCAACGACACATTTGTCGAAATCGTCTAGTTCTGTTGCTGTTCTTTGTCTTTTGTATTTTTTGGGAGTTGTGAACGAACACTCTCCTTCCGCTGAAGTGTCCAATAAACACTTTTCACGCTGAATTTCCTTTATAAAAGTTTTTGAAACGCCACATGCAACTGCAGTTCGTTCTAACGATTTTTTAAAGGGGATTCGTTGTTCATCTCTTAATTTGGCTTCATTCGCCATGAACTCACTCTCCAAATATTTTCACTAGCCTGACTTTAGAAATAAAGCGAGCTATAGTTGAGGCAGGAACCACTAAAGGAATAAACTATTTAGTATCTACGTTCACTAATTTTACCAACATAAGAGTCTGCAGAGGCTGTCGGCCATGTTGGTTTTAATCTCATTAGAACGATGTTTTTTTGAATCGGACAAATGATCACGTGTGTCCAAATTTAACAGTTATTTTTAAATGGTCTTTTCCAAACTAACTGCATTTGATCAAGAGTGAAATTAATCGTTAAACTGCTTTGTGGATTCATAATTAGTTCAATAGAATAAACATAAAAATTATTTAGTTTGAAGTTTTTATTTTCACCTATTTTTCATAGGCGTATGTATTCATAATATCAAAAGCAAACCCAATGCGCAATATGATAGCACTTTAAATTACACTTCATACACAACTTTCGGTAAATAAATAATGACAAAAATATGGATTCAAAACAACGTTGTTTTTATGAGAATAAAACCAGTATGGCCGACAGACTCTGCAAACTCTTAACACACTTAAGGGACACAAAAAAAAAAAAAAAAAAAACCACATACTGACTTGGTGCAACTAGGTCTTTTTGGTTTCTTGTTTGATAATTATGTAATAAACTATGAGTATTAAAATTATTCATATTTTCTTTAACAAAGATTAAATTACTATAAATGTACATATTGGTAAATGTCATGATTTTTAATGTGAAAAACTTGCTCTGCAGGATTCTCGATCAGACAATCCAGCCAATACCCTTACTGCCTTCTTTTGCAAAGGAAAAGATTTTTTGCGGCACTAGAATTTCCCAAGAAACGTACACCATTACTCGAATGACTGTGAAAGAGACCAAAATATCCCATCAGGAGAGAACATCAGGACTCACAATATTTCAGTTTCCTTAGCAAGAATAGCACCCTTGAATATTTCGTACATAGGCTATGGACACGTTCATTCCAGCAGAGTCTGCTATTAAGGGAAGTGCCAGGTAATTTTACAGATTTTGAAAAGTTTTCATCAGTTGCTCTAATCAATCAAACTACAGCCAGTAACCAGTCTTTTTTGTAACTCTGTAGTTGGGCAAGCCGGTGGCCTAGCGGTCTAAGGCGTCAGGACTTTGAGCTTGGGTTAGAGATAGCTCTGGTTTAAATCCGGCCTGGACTGGAAGATTTATCAGTAATATTCACCTTCTACTAAACTGGTTCGCACCCTTGCTCGGTCTGAAAAGTTCCTCGCACAGATCAATAGTCTATGAGGAATGGACAGTGTAAGGTTAAGAAGAGGATCGGCCTCTCCCTTAAAAAAAAGTCAAGAATAGTCTTAACGGCCATAATAGTTGATCGACAAGGTCTAAAACCAAACTGAAGGGAATATAGTAGATTATTACATAAAAAATAATCATATAGTTGCTTCAAAGTGCAGGATTCAATTACCTTACTCAAGATAGGAACAATTCCAATGAGACAATAGTTCTTAGGCTTACTTCTGTCACCTTTATTGAAATGGGGGTCACTTTGGAAAGTTTTAGACATTGAGGAAAACAACCTTTAAGAAATACAATGTTAACAAGATAAGTAAATGGAAACAATATTACAACTATTATGCTTTTTATTATGTAATTAGATAAACCATAGAAATCCTCACTACGAGAGTTGATCATGTTGTTAACTACATCGTTAACGGATTTTTGATCAATTAATCTGAAGTCATTCCTACATATTTCAGGACAAGGAAAATTTTTCAAAAGATCTTTGATGATCTAACAGTACATTTTTTTAAATTGCATATACTTATTCTTATTGTGTTTGTTAGAACCTGATTTCCACTTGTCATATAAAGCAAGCAAGATGGTGCGCATCAACTCGAGTTTGGGAGTAAACCAATTCCTTGTCAAATGATCATTTGGTTTACACTTTATTTTTACACTAACTGACAATAATAGTTCAAATTAAACATCAATATATTTACAAACAGAGAAAAATTACTATTTACATCATAAAGATTACATAAAACCGACCAATCAATATTTTTCAAACACTCCAAGGTCTGTCTGGGGAAATAAGTCCGTTTTTTATATATGATTTGTTCTCAGTAGTCTTTTTTTGAAGGGGGCTGTAAGAGAAAAACTAATAAAAACTACTGCATGATCAGAGATTATGCCCAGTTAAAGCAAGTTGCAATTATACAATGCTTTGTTGATATTTGTATACAAACTATCCAAACACGATGGAATAATAATACTGTATGGCATTTTTATCAACAAATGAACTTAGGAATGAATCCACAGTGAGTGCTGGCTAAAATACTTATTTAGGAGAAGAAATTAAATCTGTGTTATATAGCAACTCGCTCTGTGAAAACAACTGCCATACTATATATTACTAATAGGTTTAAGAGGAGCGTCAATGGTTCTACAAACAAAATCACATAATACACATGTCCTTCATACTTATCATTGACTGCACAATAAATTATGCCCACTGGAGTTTGTAGGTGTATAAATAAATTACCAATAAACCTATACAACACATTAGTGACAGCATTAGTTGTGATTTTTTTGTTAACATTTGATAATGCTGAGATAATACTGATTTGCCTAAAATCAGATGGGGAACCAGGGCTAAGACATATAGGAAGAGGGTGAACTATCTGAACTATCAGCTTTCCAGATATCGCGAAAAATTGAGGTCGATAGTGATTTATTAAATATAGCAGTAATAATAGCCAAGGTTATAGGTAAATTATCTTGGATGACATTGATGGGAATATCATCAGCTCCAACTAATGATGTTGCCAGAAATGAAGCATCAAAAGCAGTACAATGTATAAGTAGCACTATCGACAAGTTTAGCAAGAAAAATAAGATAGTACTGGTAGAACTACCCACTCGCTACGACTTGGCTGATTGGTCTTGTGTAAATAAAGAAGTAAGGAAGACTAATAACATCTTGAAAGACCTGAGTGAACAAAATCCTAATGTATTTTATGTAGGAGCTAGTCTAGCAGAAAGACATTTACATACTCAACAAGGCTTGCACTTTAACAGAAGAGGAAAAGAGTGGCTAGCTGAAGAGATTTGCAATGCTATTAAAGCACAGAGTGTAGATGTATCAAGAGGACCTGGCGGTGATACACAATTACAGTCAGAACAAGGCAGCAACACAGATTCTGACTTGGGAAACTCTATGCTACAGGACACTCACAGACTTCCAGACTCGATGAACCCGCAAGACATCTAGAGGATACCCATCTTAATGTGTTTCACATCAACATTCAATCGATAAGGAACAAAATAGAAGCACTAGAACTTTGGTTAGAAAAATATCCTTTTGACATCTTGACAATAAATGAACATTGGCTCACATCAGATGAAATCGCAATGTATATCCCAATTGGTTACTTACTTGGTAGTCATTATTGTAGGCAGTTACCCCATATTAGAGGTGGCTCTTGTATTTTTGTTAGATCAGATTTGGAAAATCTAAAAATTGACATGTCTAACTTCTCTGTGTTCCAGGTTTTTGAAATTTGTACCATATTTTTGCCTAAAATTAATACAATAATATCCACTGTTTACCGTACCCCAGACTCTGATGTTAATAATTTTCTGTGTTCACTGGAAACTTTTTTTAGCTTTCTCTATAGCAAGTTCAGGACGACAAAATGTATCTTATCAGCTGACTTCAACATTGATATAAAAAAAATTTCTACTGAATCTATTGCGTTTCTGAACATGCTTCGCTCTTACAATTTTTACTGTCTAAATACAGAAAGCACTAGGGGTAATGCTTGTCTGGACAACATTCTAGTCAATTTTAATAGGAATGTAATGTTTTAGAGCCAAACTTGTCTGATCATTCTGGATTAGCTGCTAGCTTTGGTAGTGTGTTCCCAAGATCTAAGACAAAATCTGTTAGTATTATAACTAAATATAAAACTATAAGAATGATAAATACCTTCACTATCAATGATTTCAAAACCCAATTATTGCATATTGACTGGTCTAGTCTAAGTTTATTTTTAAATCTTGACGAAGCTTTTGAGTATTTTGTATATCTATTGACAACTTCTTACAACGAATGCTGTAGATTTAAGAATATTAAAATTAATGACTCTAGGAAGCCTAGTAAAAAGTGGTTTACGCCACAGCTAAAACAATTAAGAGACTATGTTATGTTGCTATATGATAAATTTAAGTATAGTCAGGGTACAGTTGATGAAATTATTTCAAAACAAAAGTATAACTCTGTAAAAAGGTTATATAGAGCCAAGATAAAAGAAGGGAAGATGCAGGCTAATGAAAATTACATAAACAATGCACAAAACAAATGTAAAGCTGCATGGAAAGTAATAAAATCAGAAATAAACTATCCTAACAAATCGCAATTAAAATCCAGTATTGAATCCAGTGTTTTTAATGATTACTTCATTGGATGTGCCCTAGACTTAACAAAAGATTTAGTACCTGATAACTGTGATATAGCTTTAAGATTTTTAGAGAATTTTATATCTAGAAATAACGTTTTTAACAGAAATACTTTTAAGTGGAAAACCATCACTGTCAGTAATGTTTTGAAGTACATCAGCAGGCTAAGTACTTCCCAAAGTGAAGACTACCATGGCCTATCCAATAAAATAGTCAAAGAAATCGCTCATCTAGTAGCTGAACCCTTAACTTTTTTGCTTAATGGGTCCTTAGATCAAGGGTGTTTTCCAAATGTTTTAAAAATAAGTAAAGTCATACCTATTTATAAGAAGGGAGATAAGTCTTTGCCATCTAGCTTTAGACCGATATCTTTGGTTCCTATCTTTAGTAAGATATTTGAGTGCTGCATTAAAGATCAACTTCTGGACTATTTTTGCCAGAATGGTCTCCTTTCTGAAGAGCAGTTTGGTTTTCTACCCGGTCTTAATACAACAAAGGCAGTAGAAGCAGTAGTTGAGAACATATTAACAAACTTTGAAGGTAAATACTTTTCATCAGCAACTTTAATAGACCTATCAAAAGCGTTTGACTGCATTTCGCACAAGCTGCTCTTGAGGAAATTGGACTGTTATGGAATTAAAGGACTAGAGCTTAAACTTTTATCTTCATATTTAAGTGGCAGGAGACAAATGGTTGTACAAGGTCAGGAAAAATCCTCCCTAAAATATGTTGAAGTGGGCGTCCCTCAAGGCTCTGTCCTGGGTCCCTTTTTGTTTGTCATCGCAGTAAATGATTTTCCATACACAATGCCTTGTAGATCTATTTTATATGCTGATGATACAACGCTTTTAAACAGCAATAAAACTTTAGAGGGTTTAATTCTACAGCAAAATCAATCAGTTAAAACTGCTCTTGAATGGTTTACAGCTAACAGCCTGGTAGTCAATAGCGAGAAAACTGAAAATATTGTTTTCTCATTAGATTATAAAGTCAATAAAGATATTCAACCTGTTAAGCTTTTAGGATTTCATTTAGACAGTAAACTAAACTGGGGTAGTCATATTGACCATTTATGTAGCAAACTCGCTAGAGTGACGTATTTATTGAGGAAGTTGAAGACTAATGTTAGTAATGAGATGTTGATCACAGCATATTATGCTTTTTTCCAGTCACACCTGACATATGGAGTAACTCTGTGGGGCAATTGTACTAGTTCTAGTCGTATTTTTATCTGGCAAAAAAAAAGCTTTAAGAATAATAAAAGGAGTTCCTAAGACAGAATCATGTTTGCCTATATTTAAAGAATTTCAAATAATGCCCCTACCTTGTATATATATTTATTATTGTATAATTAAAGTAAAAGAGATTTTAGAATCACTGAATAATAGAAAAGATTTACATGAATACAATACAAGGAATAAATATCAACTTGATCTTTTTCGTGCCAGACTTGAGAAAACAAACAAAAGCCACCTATGCATGCAAATAAAACTATTCAATAAATTGCCAGAGAAAGCATGGTCCATTAGCATAAATAGTCTTAGGATCAATTTAGGTAAATGGTTAAGGGTAAATGCTTTTTACTCAGTAGAACAATATCTAGCCTGTGATACTAGCACATTAGCCTGTTAAAATGTTAGCATGTACCGTGATATTACTGTATATAGTTATTTATTAATTCTTATTGTTTGTCGATGTTAGGCCTATTTATTCTACTATTGATTTATTGAAATGACCTATTGGAGTTTTTATTTATTATTATTAATGTTTACTTAT
This sequence comes from Stictocephala bisonia, assembly GCA_035578905.1. NCBI lineage: Eukaryota > Metazoa > Arthropoda > Insecta > Hemiptera > Membracidae > Stictocephala > Stictocephala bisonia. The sequence goes on along the minus strand of JAQJVL010000548.1, from coordinate 266,576 downwards.
TACATTTAACTATTTTATTATTAGCCTGAATTCTTTAATACTAATTGCATACAACTTTGATGTACTTAGTAACTGTCTATGTATGTATGTATGTAACTATCTATTATTCTTAGACACTTTTGACGATGCCTATTGTATTGAATATATTTAATGGCAAATAAAGATTCTTGATTCTTCTTGATTCTTGATTCCAACTGCATTAATAGTTATCCTCATAACATGTCAGCCTAAGTCATAACAGTAAAAAAGATGCTGGGGCAATAATGTGCAGATTCAAGGTCAGTGTCAATCTCGAGCACCAGAAAAATCAAAAGCATTCCTAAAAAAGTCATCAATAGAGTTTAAATCAAAAGAAATAGGTGGGTAATTTATATTTGCCTATTCCTAGGTTTTTAATTTTTTTTAAATTTATTTTTAAATTGAGTTGTTGAACACCATTTTCCATTCTTTTGTGAATCCCTCTGGTCTGAGGAAGGTGCGTGGTTCACCGAAATCGATCACCATAATATTTGTGCGTTTTGTACTTGTATTGTAATAAATTTGTGCATTTTGTGCTTATATTGTAATAAATTTGTGTTGTGTGACGTTTAATTGTACTGTTTAATTTTTTACCATAAGGCTTTTCAGCTTAATTGCGAGACAAGAATCATAGTAGAATTCAACTTTAGTGTTTCTAGTTTGATGTTGAGAACGATTTCAGAGTCTTTTGTAATGTTCCCAATCAGGTATTCATTTTAAATGCAAGTCACGCTGTTTTAAAATAATTCAAATGTCATTGGAAATCCATGAGGTAAGGACTTCAGTCAATCATTCGTGACCAAGGGAGCATGCGTGTCAAAAAGTTAAATCTGAAGTTTATTGAATTTAAAAAACCATTAAGGTAACATTTGAAATAATGAAATAATGAGTTTATTCAGCATTAAATTACAATATGCAATACAGTTAAAAGGCTCTGAATTCCCTAACCACTGTTACCAGTAGTGTGGTTAGGTTACAAAAAATACAATCAATTAATATAACATAAATTAAGAGTCCAGTCCGTCATTTTACATACAAGCTGAGCAACCATCCGCAACACATGAAGAGAATATAATAGAACAATTAAATAACCATAATATAACAAAACAATGAAATAATAAATTGGGGAAAATAAAAATAACTAAAATATATACATCAAAAATATCTTAGAAAAGACATATAAATGGTATAAGCCATTTTTACAAATGACTGCAATATCTTAACCTATAGTAATATTTACATTAAAATAAAGAAAACTAAAGAAAACTAACTTTTATTAAAATTAAATCGCCTTTAAAAATAATTACCTATTTACAAAGCACCAGATATGAAATCAGCCATGGATCAGGTATATGTATTAAATTATTAATTTTATGACAAGGATTCATTTAAGAAATCTAAATTAATTAAAGAGAAAAGCCAGTTTCCATCTGTTAGAACCTCATTCCATGGAAGGGGGGATGCATCATGAAGAAGGTTATTTATACAGAACAAGTGAAGTCAAACAACACACATTTATTACAATATAAGGACAAAATGCATACTCATGGTTAAAACATTCATTATTAATACTAGATCGAAAAGCATTATAACATTCCATTCTAGCTTCATGCCATACAAATTAAAAATAACGTTAACTTTGGATTGTAAGAATACTAAACAATCATGATAGCAATTAAAAATAAGAAGAAAATTAATTATATATTCTGTAATAGTTAAATTAACATTATACTAATAGGAATTAACATATTATCAATCACGTGAATCTTATAATTACTCAAATAACCTTTTTATAAATACAGTAAATTTCACTTATCCGGACACAAATCATGCAGACACCGGATTATGAAGATTGGCTGAACTATGTAAATACCGTAGATAAAAGGAGCACTTCTGTTGTTAACCGTCAGAACGCACAATTTGAATTAAGTCTTTGTTGCCCTAATGCATTACTAATAACTCCCTAAAAAAAGCGTGTACACAAGAGCGTAGGACATTTAGGCAATATCAATGTACTGTAATTCCACAGGCGACTAACGCTACTGATAATATGAATCAGATTCTCCAAGCATCTGTCATGAGTACATCGCTTACACTTAATGATTCATGCAGGCGCTACCATCCTGTCATTTATTTAATTTTACCTCGACTTTTTTATCTTGATTTATAGGTAAAAGCAAAAAACAGTGAAGTGGCATTAGTAAATGCCACTAAAGACTAGTAAATAAGGGATTCAAAAGCCGTACATGATACAAATGTATATTTCAATAATAATTGCACTTACTGAAAAAAGGTTTGAGGTTCAAAGTGGATATCTGGAGGAAATGTGACCTTCTTCTTACTCCAATTTGCCATGGTGCGTTTGCTGAGCTGCGTAGTGCGTTTACAAGAAACCAAATTCCAAGGCTTTTTGGATTCTGCTTCCTCCAAATCTGATTCCTTGTCATACTTGATCTCAACTGGTTCTTTTTTCTTTCGAATATTTTTCTTTTTATAAGCAGCAGCATTGATTCCTAGGAATATACTTTTACAAATAATTATACTGAATTATTATCAAACTACATTAAGTTCTCCTTATAATATAGTAGAATTGTAATAAAACTTATTTAATGTACAATATACAGAAGAATTACAAAACTTATAATTAACTTCTCTAAACAAAATCAAACTTTGAACCAAAAATAGTTCCCAATTTTTAAACCCTTGTAATCACTTGTAACCAAATACCACAAAGGCCAACAGAAACTCGCCAATATCTTGAAGGCAAGACCTCACTATCACATTCAGACAACCTAAATCCAGCTTCATTCTATGTTACCTGATCCTAACAAGCTGTATTATTAGTCACGAGTTGGCCTGTTTTCCGCTCTACTCGTCACCAACCCACACTTTTACACATACAGTGATATTCACCCACCTATACAGGTACGGTGGTTTATAACTACCCACCTGCCCATATAAGTTCACTGGTCATTGTTACTAAGTAAGGTCAACTTTCCCCCAGAAAGAGCTGCTATTTCATTATCCAAATAGCGAGGGAAACTAAGGGACCTACAACTTAACGTAGAATCCAAACCACGTAGTTTAGTATTGCAGCTAACTGATAAGACTTACACTCAGGTATCTTCCCACCCACCCACCCATACACGTACATTTAGTATTGACACACCCACCCATCCATAAACGTTCATTAAGTATTGACCTACCCACCCACCCATACACGTACATTAAATATAAATACGTACACACTCACCCCCACACATGTACAGTAGCATTGACCTAGCCACTTGGTCCTACCTACCGATATTGGTCCTCCATTCATATTGGGGGTTGAGCATAGGGCTAACCACCTTACCTTGTAAAAATATACTGGTTACAAACCGTCAAAAAAATGCATTGGAAAGGACTGTATTAAATGGAAAATGACAGAGGATACGTTCAAAGGACTTAAGATTTGAAACTATTATCTTTTTGATAAGTCATTAACACAGGTGAACAGTATTGTAACTGCACTGTCTGATCACGACGGACAAATTGTTGAACTAAATCTACCAGTTGTTTGATGTATTCAACAATATTTTTCAATACAACTTTAACTTAGTTTTTTCAGAAAAGAAGATCAAAAATATATATTGATAAAAATAAATGCAGCTAGATTAGTGACAAATTGATTATGGAATAAAAGGATATTGTTGAACTTAGAAAACAAGCTAAACGTAGTGGTTGTGAGAATTTAATAAATTATTGTAAATAAAAACTAAAGATTACAAAAGTAAGCTAATTATTACAAAGAAATTCTTTTATGACAAACAAATTAAACTCAGGTAATATCAGTAAGAAAACCTGGCAAATTATAAATAAAGAGACTGGAAAAAGATGTCATGTTCTAAAGGGCTCAATAAATTACATAAAATATAATAATGATGTAATATCAGACCCTTTAAGCATCTCAAATTGTTTCCATGATTATTTTATAGATGTTATAGGAGATTTAATTCTAAATACGCCTAAAGAACCACAGTCTGCAAGTGATGCAGGTGTTCTATCGCATCAAAATCTTATACGAAACCCTTTTCAGTGTAATCCAGTAGATAAAAAAGAGAACTATTTCAACATTAAAAAATAAATCATTGTTCGGCCATGACAAGATTCCTTTGAAACTAATTAAGTATGTCGGTAAACTTTGTTGAAGCCTTTAGTTCATTTAATTAATTCTTCGCTTATAACTGGAAATGTCCCTGAAGATTTAAAGGAGTCAGGAGTACTACCAATTTTTAAGAAAGGAGAAAAATATGAAATTAGTAACTATTGTCCTGTATCGCTTTTACCTTCTATATAAAAAATTTATGAGCATGTTATATACAATCGATTAGTAGAACATCTAAAAAACAACAATTTATTTGATGAGCAGCAGCATGGATTCCTTAAAGGTAAATCCACCACATTAGCTCTGCTAGAATTTACAGGAAATAATAACAGATTCGACAGACAAGGAGGACAAGTCTATGGTGTCTTCATGGACTTGTCAACGGCCTTCGACAGTATTTCTCATCAAGTTCTTCTCAAAAAACTTAAAGTTATGAGTTTTCCAAATTTTTCTGTAAATTGGTTTGGATCATACCTCTCAGACAGATCCCAGTATGTTGAGATCACATCAAAACAAAATAATCAAGTAGTAAAACACAAATCTAGTACATTAAAAATCAAGCATGGAGTCCTCAGGGTTCCATTCTGGGACCTTTGCTGTTTCTATGCTATGTCCAAGGAATGCCCTCAATTTTAAATAACATAAATGGTACAAAAAGTGATTTGATCTAGTATGCTGATGACTCTAACTTGATTGTGACTGCTAAAACTTATCAAAATCTAGAAATAGCCTGTAAAGAACAATTAAAAACAATTCAAACATACTATCAAAAAAATTGCCTTTTTTTAAATGGTTGCAAGACTAATCAAATGATATGTTCCACAGTGGAAAGTAAAGATATTTTAGAAATACCAATTTCAGTTAAACAAACTAAAACTGAACAAATTAATAGTATAAAATTCTTAGGAGTTAATGTGGACAATAACCTTAGCTGGGATTGTCACATAAAATACTTTGTGAGCAAAATTTCATCAGTCCTCTAAATCTTGAGGTGAATGTTTTTACTGTGTAGCAGTGAAACATTAAAGTAAATCTACTATGCACATATACATTCTCATTTATCTTACAGGTTGGCAATTTATGGTGGAACATCTAATAAAATGTATACACTTTTAATACTTAAAAATAAGCACTAAGAATCATTTTAAATTTAGAACAGCAAGTATCGGTAAAAGATAAATTTTCTATTTTAGAGATCCCAACAATATACGATCAATACATCTTAGAGTGCATTATGTGTATAGGGAGTAAACTCAACAAACTGGATATGTGCGGTAATATTCATTCTTATTATACCAGACAGAGAAACAACCTAGATTTACCCCAACTCAAACTCAGTTTTTATAAAAAGAAAGCCACTTATATGGGGGCTAAATTTTAAAATTATTTGCCATCAAATATAAAGGGTAAAATCTGTGAAAAGGGCTTCCGCTGTTTCCTAGAGATATTAGCTACAAGGTTCCTGCTACTCATTGGAAGAGTTTTTCCTAAATCTTAATAAAATATTTATATTTGAGATACTCTGTTGGCACAAATAGACTTATACCTATAATTTAGATTAAATACATAATCTATATACTTTTAAATGTATTGATAAGTTTATATGACACTATTCTTGTATGTATGTACAAACTGAATAAAGAAATTTGATTCTGATGACATCCCTAATTATGATATAAAAATTACATTGAGAGATGATAATGCTTAAGTTGGTAGAGAAGACATGTGGAGAGATTATGCAGGAAAAGAGAGTTTGCATGACACGTCCAATGACAATGAAATAAGATCTCTTAGCCTTGCATGTTCAAGCAATCTCTACATTATCAGCACCTCATTCCCACATAAAAACATACACAAAGAGACATGGGTATAGCCTGATGGAAGAACGCGAAACCAAATTGATCATGTGTTAATAAACAGGAGACATCAAACTCACATATATGACGTGAGAAGCCTAAGAGGTGCTAAATGTGGGACTGGCTATAACTTGGTGCTCGTTAAAGATAAGACAAAAAGAAAATGTGAAAAACGAGAAAAAGATATAGTGGAGTATGGTGGGACACATTTAAACTGAAGAGCGTAAAAATCAAAGGAAGGTGGAACTTAAACTAAAAAACAGATTTCAGGTGCTACAAGAACGGACTGATGAAATTAATGATATTAATGAGTACTGGGTGAAAATGAAATAAATTATTATACAAGGTACAGTCAAAAAGTTTCCGGAATCAGTGTCTAGAGACAGACACACAGCGTGGTTGCCGGAGGGAATTTCGTCGTCTATCAGTTAGTACTACTACTGGAGAAAGGATATAGGTAGCGTATCGCCAAGCTGCTATTGGTCCTCCGTTGAGAGCACTTTTCTTGTATTTGCGTGTTTAAATTGTCATGTTTTGAACATTTATTTAATGAACAGTTAAAAAAATTTGGATTTTTACTTCAAAAGTCATCTTCTGGGATACTTAAAATGTCAATTCAAGCATACGGAATTAAGGCGATGAAGAAAAGCCAATTTTACGAAAGGCACAAACGTTTTCGTGAAGGTCGCATAAACATTGAAGATGACTAATAGTGGATGCCCTTCGACTGCAACCACAGATGACAACATTGAGTGAGTTCCGCAAACTGTCCAAGCAAACTGAAGAATAACAATTGATGATATCGCATATAAGGTAAATTTATCCACACAAATGTTCTTAGGCGCTTACGAGATGCAATTAGAAGGAAAGGGCCTAAAAAATGAGCATAAAACAATTGGATTTTGCTGCATGAAGATACCCCTGCACATCGATTCTTGTTAGTACGTAACTACCTAGTCAAGCACTGTGTATCCACGTTAGAACATGCTAAATAAAAAACTAATCTATGCTAAAAATATACTGTATCAAGAAAACAAATAAATTTAAATTTAACCTTATACATAAGCAAGAACAAATCCTTTTTGTAAAACCAACGAATACATATCTACAAGAAGCGAAAAGCCATGATAAAAAGACAGTCTACTTTTTAAAGTAGCACTGACCAAGATCGGTCCTAATAGGACAGCTTCTCAATTCATCTGGGCCAACTCGTCTCTCATAATTGTACCGGGAATAGACTTCCAGCCTGTGTCATTTACATACAATAAAAACAACAATGCACCCAAGATTGAGCCTTTCGGAACACTGTTCAATATATACTCTCAATTGTATTTAAATGTTCAGTTATATTTGTATATGACAACTATATGATAGAGATTTTCAAAATAAGAAACCAAACCTAAATAAGCTGGTTATTTTTTAATGTCCTCTAGGCTTATAAGTTTTGCAACTTCCTAATGGTAAATTTCCATTAAATTCTTTCCATTGACATTTTATAGATTTTTTTAAACTTTGAGAAAAATGTAAAGAATCATATTCCGAGAATAAATAAAATATTACCAATTCTCTAGTATTATTAAATATGTCAATTTATAGATGTTTAGAGTGTATTATACTTTATATTGGAGAAATCCCTAAGATACTATGCACTGTTTTAACAGACTGAATCCACATTACTTATTGATTAATTGTTTTTTAGATATTAGAAAGTTTTCGAGACGTACTCAAAAAGAACAGAACCGGAAACTGATTTTAGTAACGAACTGAACCAGGGAAAAATGGAACCGACCCATCACTACTTATATTAATTATTAAGTTGTTAGATAATTAAAACCAATTAGTGCCCACAAAAAGTAGTTAGTAATGAAATAGATGATACATCCATCATTTGTTTGTAAAGCTAAAATAAGTCAGATGGTATATCCATCAATCATTTAACAGCTATAAAATGGTTTGATATATCAATCAATCATCTGAGAAGGGGTAAAGGAAGAGACCATAATAGACTTAATTTTTTAGTGGCTTTTTTATGCAAAATTTTATAGAGTTAACAATTGATGAAAATGCTAATATTCTCAAAATTTGTAACAAGGATATGATTATAAATCATGGGAGGAATTATATTTTTAAAAAAATCTGAGGATTGTAATAAAATTAGGAATTGATATGTTAGTTTTGATTCTGAGTTAGTTTACAATAACAATTTTAAGTAATCGAGAAGACAGAAGATAACAATAACGCTATTTAACCAAGAACATCTTAACAGCAGCGATCGTAACTATACTAACTATTAGTTCCCTGACTGTGACAAATAAATATAGTATTAATTAGACACCAGTTCCATTCCTTTGCTAATCCCTCAAGTCTGAAGGTAAACTTGGCTAACAACAATTGATCACCATAGTACAGTGTTTGTATTTTTTTTATGTATATTATGGAAGGGGACACCCCTGCATGCTCTGTCACTTGCTACGCTTGTGGCACACTTACTGTGTTAAATAACCTCTTATGTCAAGTTGCAACATTCTAAGCTCTTTCATTTGTGTAGTGAATGCTAAAAAAGGCTCTTATTGGCCGGTATTGGGATATTTATTATCCCAATACCGGGATAATAAAAATGTGCCACGTTTCCTTGTCCAAAGCCTTATAACATTTCTGGAACAATAATCATAGTTCATCGATGGTATTTGGCTTTTATAGATACACAGATTAAATATGTGTTCTTTGATGTTTGTTAACTTGTTCGTAGTTACAAATGTAAAAATACTAATGCTCTTAATTATATATCAATATTAAGAACTAATAATACCACAATCCTACTAATAACATACTAATAATACCACAATCCTACTAATAACATACTAATAATACTTATCCATACATAAATTAAATTAAAAAATAAACATTGCATGCCACATTAAGTGCGATTGGAATGGGAAGACTGAACATGGAAAGGCTTAGACCAGTATTCGATGACTTCAAAAGCCTTACAATTATACAATTGTTAGAGATTATGGAAAAACTGCATTACCTTAAGAGCGCTTCCACACCTCCAGAAGGATGGCCCACCCAAGTATTCTTGCATACATGTAAAATTATCCTATGTTTTGGAAAATTATGGTCATTGTCAGTCACAGATTAAAGAAAAATTACATTACCTCCAGGGTCTTTCTAGTACCATGGCCAACCCAGTATTTTTTCAAAACATTTTAAGATAATTATAGTTATTTTAAAAATATTTATGAACAATTGCATTACCTTGAGGGCGCTTCCAGTACGATGGCCCAGCCCAGTATTCTTTGCAATCCATTTTTAGATAATTATAGTCATTTTCACCCTCAGTATGAAAGAGCGTTCTGATCACATCCAATCTTGACGGTGTACTAGCCATTTCCTTCTGTTAAAAAATTCATATTTTAAATTAGTATATTTAACCTAATGAAAACAAAGATTAATGCATGTTTGTAAGAATATCTTGTTATTATATGTTTTGACTACATTATCTACAAAGAAATAATTATATTTAGCTAAAATTCATGTATAATTCACACCAAACAACTTGAATGATAGCCAAGATGGGCTGTCTAAGGGTTAAATTGACAAAGAGGGAGGGGAGTAAATCACAACAGTCTCAAAAAAGGTTTTACCATAAGAAAAAGTATTCTTTTTTTATACTCTCTCCTATTGGAACCAAGATGTTCATTTCTTCAGCGTGTCTATTGTTATCAAGAAAAATTACACTAAAGCAAGTAGGGTAAAAATATTCTTCTTTCACTGAAGGTGTTAAGTACAGAAACTATAAATATGTTAGTAGTAGTTGTTAGTCGCCCAGCCCACCCAGGTCAACCGATTATAGTGATTTTTGGGGCCACTGTGGAATTATACCTTGGTCGGCATGGGATGACAGAATACTGAAATATTTATTTATCAACACCAAGATGAGAATGGTGAAATTGACACGACTCATGAAGACCAAGGATTACCCACAAAGTACTTACGACTTCAGCTGCCAATCAAGATGTTTGGTGCCCATTGTAAACAATATACAAATAATAGATTAAGCTATAATAACTTATTGATGTTACTAACAGTTTTTAATTTCTAAATAAAAATATTATTGTTAATATAGATAATATTCTTCAAAAATTTAATTTCTGTCGTTTAAGATGAAATTTAAGTATTCAGATACATTTGAACCACAGCCAACTGAATTTTACTGTCACATAAACAGGATATTTAAATAGTAAATCAACAAGTATTTCAAACTAGTACTTTATTTAGATTTTACCATAAAAACTCATAAACTGAAGAGAATGACCCTGCTGAGAAGAGAAAAACTGTTGAATTAAATCTATTAAAAAAAAAAAAAAAAATAAATAAATACTTACTTATATGGATGCATTTTATTGTTACTATCTTCTAGTTTTAGGTGAGAAAAGAGGGATTGATCTGCTAGATTTCGCTGTTGATCTCACCTCATGATCGTAAAGATGTAATGATCATGAGCCGATAAGCCCAGAAAACTCAGTACTTGATATGGCACATGAGGTTTTGTGGAAAAAGAAAAAACTAAACACGTACACTGATTTGATAGTGTGGCCGAAAGTGCATTAGAAAGCCACAAATGATACTCCAGCTTTTATTTTTTTTATTTGTTCATAAGACGCCGATCGACAAGATATGGGCGAATATGGATTTCGAATGAGTGTGATGAGTGTAGATGAGCGAATGTCGTCATTGTTACAAACTAAGGCCGACTATTCCTTAGAAAGTGTCATTAACCCTACTACCGGCGGCTATATTTTCCTAAACCGGCGGGCTGTTTTTCCTCATTTCGTTAAATTTTTTTATAAAATTCATAAAAAATAGCAAAATATAATATACCTGGTTGTATTATATATCCTTGCACTCACAATGAACCAGGCAATCATATTAGCATGCAAATTGTGCATATAAAATATGTATGTTTTTTTTCGGACGTTTGAAATTTACAAAAATGCATTAGTAAAAATAAAAAAAGGGTGGGGGTATGCCTATAAAATTATATAATACTTATAAATTTTATATTCCAAGATAGCCAATTTGTAGCAAATGTTGTCTAGTTTTAGAAAATATAAAATATATAGAGATATGTTTATGAATAAAAAAGTTGTATAATAATATCCGTGACTACTACATAAACCTAAAATTTTGTTACCATGGAAATCATTGTAAATAAAAATTCATAAATAATTGACTATCACATCTACAGACTTATAATTAGTCTTAAAATTACCATAATGGTATTTTCTAACATAATATAAATAGTTATATGAGAATATTTACAACAAATTACAACACAATTACATCAAAAACAACACAACAAATGACTGACAGCGTCTAATTTGGAGTAATGGTGACCGGTCCCAGATGCTTCTTTCAAAGTTTCTTCTTTTTCATCACTTTGTAACATCGATGCAAAGACATCGAAACAATAATCGATGTATACCATCGGATTTGGTATCTTTCGATGATTACAATGGTGAAAGAATCATATCGATACAGCTAACGTTTATTTTGTGACAAGTGATTATGTCGCGTGCTGTCAAACTGCGGAATTTCCGCAGTCTACCGGTTTTAAGATAAGACAAACTGCGGAAATTCCGCAGCGCACCGGTATTAGGGTTAATTAATAGCCCAATGACAAATGAACAGCCCCCGAGACTTGCCTGTTTAGGCACACATGGAGCTTTGAAATGTTGTCTTAAGAGTGGCAATGGAGGTGATTGTAAACCTTTCTCAGCTAGTACAGTACACTTGTGATCCAGGTGCTTTTGAAGATGATAAGTAGGGAAATCTTGAATTACCTTACTAATCCTATTTCTTTGGTATCAAGTAATAAACTTGATTCATTTATTTGAACATAAAAATTGAATGCAAATTTATCTTAAATTCATGCACTGACTTTAAACCAGACAAACGCTCTAATACTACTAAGATTAAGAGTTCCCAAAGGCTAGACATGATTACAATGGTATCAAAGGTACTTATTGATTAAACCAACTGAACTGTCTATATTAGAGAAGACAGAGATGACTGGAACTTAGTCCAGCAAAGGGTTTAACAGTTCTAGGAAGGATTAGCTGGACTCAGTATCCATGGTCTGGGGATGAGAACTTCTGAGACGCTGTAGGTGAATAGAAGTTTCTCATCCAAGTGGAAGTCTACGCATTTATTGTTGAAGAAAAAACTATAGACATTTGAGTTTGAAACATCACTTTAAAGAAACTAATTACACTAAAAAAATAAAAAAGACATTAAGATTTTTCTTGTTTATTCCTGCATTTGTTAGTGTAAAAGGAACATTTTTATCTTTTAACATGTTCTCTTGTCAGATTATATTGAAACAAACATCTTTTTGTAGTAATTGAGTAGGCCTACAAAATCGAATAAAACTTTTCTGAACATCAAAATATCATTATTTAAAAAAATTAAGAGAGGTTTATGTGGATTAGTGGATCAATTTATGTGGATTAGTACAAAGCAGAGCAGTGTTTAGCGACGTATGAAGTCACGGCACTCCTACCGATGACCAGATCAGGCGAAACAAAGCGCCATTGTCTTTTTTCCAGTGGCTTTTTCCATTTGGTTTGTTCCAGTGGCTTTTTCCATTTGGTTTGTTCCAGTGGCTTTTTCTTGTTTCCCATAAGAACTGTGTTTCACCAAAAACATAAGTTTTATAATTTACTTCTGTTCATAAAACAGTTTCTATACAACCATTTTGATCGCAAGATATGGTCGCATATACATGTACTGACTTGAATTTTCCAACTACTTATCTACCTGCTGTGCAAACCTACAACAAACTATTAAAAATAATTAAAAAATCGAATGCTGAATATTGTCAAATGTTTTATTATTATGTTTCGTGGAAGTTCTTCTCAATTCCATTTGTCATTAGAAAGTTTTGAATGAGCGTTATTGTCTTTTCTGGATTAGACAACTCCTCTGTGAATGTATCGCCCATATTAACTAAAAACATTCTATATACACTCTGTAAATATTGTATAAATCATTTTTAAACTTGCTGTTGGGAGGTCAAAAGCCCTCATGAGAGATAATAGAAAATGAATTAAACGTAACAGATCTATAAGGTTCTAAAAATTAAAATGTTAGCTGTGATTACAGAAGATTACATTCAGTCAACAGGCCTTAAACATTGGCTGTTCAATGTTGAACGCTGCAGTGCTTTTGTGTAGTGCGGTAGTCACAAGAGTACCGTGATTTTATACGCCACTTCATACTGCTCTGCGTTTGATTATTAATCCATATAAATTCATACACCTATGTTATGTAAACGTTCATTTATTCTTTGAAATCATAATATTGAGATGTACAAAGCAGTTTTATTCTATTTTGTAGACCTTCTTAATTACTAGAAAAATGTTTTACATTTTTTATAAGAACATTTAGTTAATAAATCAAAATTCATAAAACTCTAGCATAAGTTAGTAAAGTAGTTGATAAATAATCTATTATAGTTTAAATATAATCTGACAAGCTTTTCATTGGAGAAAGTCAACGTTTCAATAAAAAACTTGAAATTAAAAACAATCTGTTAAAAGCTAAATATTTTCCTTTTATAGTAAAAAACGCAGGAATAAAAAAGGAAAACTTTAACACTATGGGTGCGGATCACATAATTTTACTGTATGGCAAACCCCCGGAAGATCGCGGATCCCGTTCTTTTACGTGAATGAGCTTGAAAAAGTTGAATGATGTAGGCCATATTTTTGTCGTTTCCGTGTATTCTGTTGGGACTAAACAGGTATCAGTAACATATTTCACCATAAGAGTGCATAAATTATATTCAATATTGTAAGTTCAATCCAGAACTTCTTCGAAACCACCATGTCCTCCCGGTTTGCTAAAAGTGCAGATTGACAATCAGGTGATGTGTTGGGGTCACGACAATTCATTTTGCTGTCTTGGAGTACACTTTTACCAATAATAGTGTTACTATTAATATATAAATTGCATATAATGAATATTAAATTGATAACGATTTCACCTGCCTTACCACCTAGAAATTCAACTCAAAATTTAGCCAATTTAGATGTTAGGGAAGTAAGTTTATAAATTTGTATATATTAAACTAAATTAGAGAAAACACTTATACATCTTGCTCCTGTTAGGTTTCTACAACTATCCACCTCAGTAAAAAATTTGTGAATAGAAAACATGAGCGCAACATTCCCGCGTGAGTTTGGGGTGAATGCTGAAAGGGCAGTTTAGGAAAGAAAAACAAACCGGAAGAAGATGTGCCGTGTGGAACGTGCATTCCCTGGGTTATGAAGAATAGGGGCAGTTTCACTCGCCAACTTCAAGAATCGTTAGTGAAAAACAGTAGGCGTCCTGAGGTTATGAGGTTGGATAAATAGAAAACGACCAGACCACTACAGAAATAGCTAGACCTCTGGAACTTCGAGACACTTCAACCTAGTCTTTCAAAACACATGCATCTTCAACAACTTCACTTCTACATCTTCTCAATTCACTCTTGCTGTCGAGATGACTTCAAATGGAGTTCCGAGTCTTCGGACGGGGATGTAAGTTCAATCTAGAACTTCATCGAAAACACCATGTTCCGGTTTGCCAAAACTGCAGATTAGCAATCAGGTGATGTGTTGAGGCCATGAAAATTCATCGATTCCCAAAGTTGAAGGAGTTCGTGTACACTTTCAAGGCGGCCAGCACGCTTCGGGAAACGTCACCCTGGCTGGCCAATAAGACACCCTCCACGTTGGATCGACACAGGTGGATGTGAGAAGAAAGTGTGGTGCGTGGGGCAGTTAGAGTGTGAAAGTGGTAAAGAGTGATGCGTCGATTGGTGAAGAGTAGCTATGTCAGTTAGAGAAAGAGCTCTTTCATATTAAGTATAAAAATGAACTCTAAGCTTGACAAATTGATTTAACTGTCATAGAAAAATTGCATTGAGAATTAACTTGAGAAAAGATTACAATAAAAACAAGATGAGCGAACCGTACATGCATTTACCGTACAGAAAAAAGATGTTCTGTTTCAGGAAATAAAAAAGGATTTAACTCAAGAATTTATTAGGCTTATTAACAAGGAAAGGAAAATCAATAATTGTTGGAGTAGACTTCAACATTAATTGTCACACTAAGTCGTTAATTAATTGTAACATTAGGTATTATATAAGTCACTAATTGTAACATTAAGTCTGGTTACACTACTTGTAACAGTGATCAGTTAATTTCTTAGTTGTGTTGTTTGTGTTATTGTTTATTATTGGGGAAATAAATAATTTATTCATTTATTTATTCATTAATGTCCTCAATCCATTATTACCAGAAGTTAAAACCTTTAAAAATATTCTAAAAAGTCATGGTTTGTATTATTTAATAGATTTTCCAACAAGAGTAACAGCTACATCATCATGTATTGACAATTTCTTTACCAACATTGAAAAATCTTAAATTCATGTAACTGCCCTATCAGATTACGATGGACAGCTGTTACAACTTTTCAAAAATAATTCTAAAAGTATGACCAAAACTACCAAAAATATATTTTTTAAATGCAAAAATTTTTCAAAAAATAACACAGAAACTGTTGTAAAACTACTAGAGAAAGAAACTTGGTTAAATGTATATAATGCTACAGTGGATTTAAAATACTCAGTCCTTTGTTAGGATTCTGTCTTTTCATATCGAACAAAAAAGAAATGTCCAACAAAAAATCAATGAGTCACTGAAAAACTGAAAAATAAGGTATTGTAAATTTAAGTAAGATTGCCAGAAGTAATAATGATATAGAACTATTCAAAACTGTTACAGCAAAGAACAAGGAATATATCAAATTAATTACTACAAAAAAGGAATACTGCGATAAGAAATTAAAAATTCTGCTGATATAGGAAAAATCACATGGAATATTATAAATATGGAAACTGATAACATGAAGAATAGTTCAAAAGATAGTTTTGTAGGTAATATTTGTTAAGCAGAAAATGGAAAAACTATTTCTGATCAAAAAAAAAAAAAAAAAAAAAAAAAAAAAAAATTTTTTCAATGTGCAATTTACAAAAAACAATTCACAACCTCACAAAAAATCTTACCTAATCAAGGCCCAATAGTAATCAACAGGATCCAAACAGTAAGGGAAAACAATATTTCAATGGTGTTTTTAAATGTACTTCGGTAGATGAAAACGAGGTGATGCAGATTGTAAAAAGCTTTAAAAATAAATCATCAAGTGGATTTGATGAAATTCCCATTAAATTAGTAAAATTTGCAATAAAGTCCCTTTTGAAACCCTTTGTACATATGATAAATTCATCTTTTATATTTGGCATTTTCCCCTCAGAACTAAAGTGGTGCCAGTTTATAAAAAAGGTTGTAAATCCGACACAAATAACTATCGTCCTGTATCGGTCATTCCTTTAATTTCAAAGGTCCTTGAGAAAGCAATGTTAAACATACTAGTAACGTTTTTAGATAATAATGAACTTTTTAATAAGGAGCAACACGGTTTTAGGAAGGGAAAATCTGTTGATACTGCATTAGTTAATTTTACTGAATCAGTAATTGATTCAATAGATAAAGGTGAAAAACCAATTGGTGTTTTTATGGATCTTTCTAAGGCCTTTGATACCATAAGTCATAGTGTTCTACTTCAAAAACTAAAGTCATTTGGTCTCAAAGGGGTGAGTTTGAACTGGTTCGACTCTCATTTTCAAAATAGATTTCAATATGTAGAATTACCATTTTCTGAAAACAACCAAATTATTATGGTTAAATCAAGAAAATTAAAGGTGGTACAAGGATTCCACAGTGCTTTATTCTTGGCCCTGTGTTATTTTTGTGCTACCTTCAAGGATTTCCAGAAATCTTAGACAGCAAAATTGAGACAAAAAGGGATTTAATTCTTTATGCAGATGATTCAAATTTGATTGTTTCAGATAAGAATCAAAATGAAATTGAACAAATAGGCCAAATTCAGCTCACAAACATTCAAGAATTCTGAAGAATCAATTATTTATTTTTAAATGTCACTAAGAGTAGTTTTATAAGTTTTGAAAAAAAAAAAAAAATAATAATAATAATACAATGATTGAGCCAAACATTTTCATTGAGAGAATCATCTCAATCATATTCACAATACAAAATCATTGGGCTTAGAAATTGACAGTAACTTAAGTTGGAATAATCATATTCAAATTTTATCAAAAAAGATTCATTCTGGGATCTATATATTAAAAAGAATGTCATACCTTTGCAGCCTGGATGTATTAAAAATTATCTATCACGCTCATATACACTCTCACATTATATTTGGTCTTTGTGTTTATGGGGGACTAGTAACTACGACTTAAATAAAATTTTTATTTTGCAGAAATTATCTATAAGATAATGCTGAAACAGAGACATGACCATCATGTAAGAGAACATTTTAATATTTTGGGCGTACTAACAGTTTATAATCAATATATATTTAACTGTGTTTTATATTTATAAAATAATTCTCAGAAATTTAATGTGCAAATTCTCACTAATATTCCTGAAGTGAATGTTGAAGGGAAGACTGAAGCCCTAATTAGAAGCATAGGGACGGCAAATTCTATGCTAGGAAAAATGCTGGTGACAAGTGCATCAAAATTCGTAACACGGAGGACATTGATATGTTGCGGTAAAATGACAGTAAGTTGTATTATCAGTTGTTAACAATGATGTTATTTCCTAAATTGTTTTTCATATTGCATTGTTAACTAGTTTTATTTAACAGCACTTTAGTATTATTGGTAATTTGTATCATCTAATTAATTAATATACGTTTACTTTAAATGAATGTAGTTAAAGAAACAAATTCAAATTTCACCTACGTCAACTTTTTCTGTACATCTTTGTCCTCCAATGATTTTAACCTAATTTATGCCAATATTAGAAGTGCAAGAAAAAATTTTAATAACTTTTTATCAGAAATTCATCATTTTGCAAATAATATTCATTACATTATATTAAGTGAAATTTGGATCGGTAGTAATGAATTGAATTTGTACAATATTCCTGGATTCCAGCAATTTGCATGTTGTAATAACAGTTATAGATCCGGGGGTATTTTATGTTATGCAAGAAATGGTATAACTGTGGTTGAAAAGTAATTGAAAATGTTGACTGCTGATTCATTGATTCTTGACATAAAATTTAATAACTTATTTTTTAAATTGATATGTATTCATAGGCTTCATGAATTTACCGAAAGTCAATTTATAGATGAATTTTCTCTTATTATACCAGAGTTCAATGGTAATGTAATCATGATTGGAGATATTAATCTTAACCTCCTAGACAATTCAAATTGCACACAAAATTATATTAGTTTATTGAATAATCACGGATTCATATCACAAGTTAGTGAACCCACTAGAATCACGGTTAACTCGAAGACATGTATTGACCATATAATTATTAAAAACCGTAAAATAAACAATTTTGAAAGTGCAGTTTTTGATAGTGGCATTACTGATCATTGTATATTGGGACTAAGATATCGAGATATTAGCAAATCAAATAACATTAAAAGAGATGAATATTCAGTTGGTAATAGATATATTTTTAATGTTGAAATGATGAAAGATAAGTTTAGTAATATAATATGGGATGAATGTATGTCTAGCGATAACGTTAATATAAATTTTAATAAATTTCATGATATTTTAATAAACGCAATAGATAACTGTAAAAAAGTAATTACAAATGATTTGAAGCTTTGTAAAGCTAGGTTAGTAAGTCAATGGATGACTCTCAATTTGCTCAGAAGAATAAAAAAGAGAAGGATATTATACAGAGTGTATAAACGAAGGCCTTATGATATGCACTACAAAGCTTACTACAATTCATTCTGTCAAAGACTAAGTAATGATATAGATTCAGCAAAAAATGTATATTATACTAATAAACTCACAAATTGTAATGGTGACACTGCACAACAGTGGAAAATAATTAATGAGCTAACTGGGAGAAATGTAAGAAAATGTGTGGAACAGATTAGGTTAGAAAACGGCAGCACGGTGACTGACCCGAGCACTATTGCCGAGAACGTAAATAAATACTTTATCGTGGCGCAGTCAGCTGATTCTGTAGGTCAAGGCCACCAGGCCGCGCGACAGGACCCACTGCTTGCAGTACCAGACAACCGCTACCATCTGCATTCATTCTTTATGTTTCCTACAAATCCACATGAAGTTATGAATACAATAAAACATTTTAAAAACAAGCGTTCTACAGGATTTGATGGAATTAATGTTAATTTGATTAAGGAAATTGCAATTTATATTTCACCAGTTTTGAGTCAAATAATTAATTTAAGTTTTAGTACAGGGGTTTTTCCGGAAAAACTCAAAAAAGTGTGGTAGTACCATTATTTAAGAAAGGAACAGCAATAGATCTAGACAATCTAAGGCCTATCAGCTTACTCTCAGTATTTTCTAAGATAATTGAAAAGATTGTTAAAGCCAGAATTGTAACATACCTGAATAAAATAAATTATATCAGTAACAACCAATATGGATTTAGACATGGAAAATCAACAGAAGAAGCTTTACTTGATGTTACAAATAAAATATATCTTAGTATAAATGATGGAAATAAAACTGTAGGTTTGTTTATTGATTTTAGAAAAGCCTTTGATTTAGTTAATCATAATATACTGTTGTCCAAGTTGTATAGTATTGGTGTAAGGGGAATAACTTTAGATTGGTTTGAGAGTTTTCTGACGGGTAGATACCAACGCGTTAAAATTGGTGAACATCTTAGCAACCCAATGTGCATTGTTTCGGGTGTACCTCAAGGCTCGGTGATTTCCGCTACTTTGTTTTTGATTTATATCAATGATTTATTAACACAACCATTTAGAGGCTAAGTGCATTCGCAGACGA
Source organism: Stictocephala bisonia (assembly GCA_035578905.1). Taxonomy (NCBI): domain Eukaryota; kingdom Metazoa; phylum Arthropoda; class Insecta; order Hemiptera; family Membracidae; genus Stictocephala; species Stictocephala bisonia. Next base: position 246,616 of record JAQJVL010000548.1, on the reverse strand, counting down.
CGTTGCTTTCTTTTAAAAGCAAAGTGAAGCCGAAGCTTTGTGGAATGACGTAAGCGAAGATTTGAAGTTATTACAAAATTGGTGCTTAATAAACAAAATGCAGGTAAATGTAGACAAAACGAAGTATATTAATTTTAGCCTTAGAGATTTTAGTTTACCGAACCAGTTAATATACCACAGAGTTAACTGTCCTGAAACTGCTTGTACCTGTAAAGTTATAGAAAGAGTTACTTCATTTAAATATTTAGGAGTTACCTTAGATGAAAGACTTAACTGGAGTGAACATTACTGCAGGGTAAAATTAGAAGCTCAATCAGAACGTTTTACTATCTAAGAAATTTTTGTGATCTGACTCTGTTGAGAATGCTATATTATTCTCTGATACATTCTAAAATTCAATATGGTATTGTTTGCTGGGGCAGTACATTTAAATATCTTACAGAAAAAATTAGGACGTGCCAAAACCTTTTCATGAGAATAATCCTGAGAAAAAAACTAAGAGATTCTTCTTTCCCATTATATTGCCACTTAAATATTTTACCTATCCAACATCTTTTTATTTATAAGGTATTAAGGGTTTTTTACCTGCGAAGCGGTAATGACGGAACATTTGAATTAGCATACAATACAAGAAACATATAGCGTAGAATATTTAGGCTTCCCAAAGTTAAAAAAGAATTATTTAGACAATCATTTTGTTATATTGGACCTAAATTTTTTAATAATATTCCGGATGAGATTAAGTTATGCAATTCTTTAAAGCTTTTTTGCAGAGAACTGAGAGAGTGGCTACTAAACACACCGGATGTAAGCTATCTATACGAGGTACAAGTTTAGGTTTAGTTAAAAGTATAGTATAATCATATGTCGTGTTCTAAATTTGTAGCATATGTTTTTATTGTATCAGTGTGTGTTGATAGTAATTATAGTAATTATTAATTGAATAATTTGGTTGCATAATTTAACTTTTGTATTGTAATTACTTATTGTTTATATACTGTTCACAGTTTATTGGCTTTATCATTGTAGTTATTATATATATATATATATACATACACTTATTTATTGATACAGTAACTCACAATTGGGCGATTATTAAATTGTTACAACATTAATAATTAGTTAATATTTGTCTATTTTTAATTATTGGAATTGTGCTTAAATGTTTGTCTATTTGTATTTTTCGTATTTGCTGAAATATATTTTAGCATAATTTAAAATAGTTGTTTTTCTTTCACTTAGATATGGGCATTGCATTTATGTACAGCATAGGTCTATTGCAAGCACCACGGGGCTAAGCACTGTTGACTGTTTTAGTTGTGTAATACCATTGATTATATAAACCTACAATAGATAAACCATCCAATAGGAATATTTGTGGCAGTAATTTTGTTAGTTTGTGTGGCCCGCAACCACAGCTGGTTTAAACTGCATTACATTTACATAGGACTACACTAGCGCTACACAATGGACCACAAAAACAGCTGATATTTTGAGACTCAAAATTTAACATTGGATGGGAAATCTATTTGTGTATAAAATCAATGGTAATACTGAACTGTATTATTGTGTTATTTACATGTTAGTATTGTTAAGCTAATCACCTTACTGGAATTATGATTAGCTCTAATTCCTAAGAAGTACTGTATATTTTGTATGTGTTTTTCTTGAAGGAATAAATAAATTATTATTATTATTTAAATTATTATTATAGCTGATAACCATCACCCTGTATTGTTAGTCATATTTTATGTGGAACGTACTTAATTCAGAGTCAACCAAAATGAGGAATCCGCGGACCAAAAAACACTTTGTAGGTCGCTGTCTTGGCATCATATAATGTTGACAAGGCATTAAGAGCATTTTATGACAACATATATAGTATATTTAACGAAAATGTTCCCAACAGAAGACTAATTAAAAGTAAATATCCTATCTAGTATTCTCATGATATTATACATAACATTAAGGAGAAAGAAAAATTACATAAAAGGTATAATATTAAAAATCAGGGGTTGTTTTAATATTATACCTTTAAGAGTTTTATTATTATACTCTTTAATATTATGATTTAAAGAGTGTAGGGCAAATGTTAAGAGATTATTTAGAAGGGCTTATAATGACTATGTTAGAAACACTGAAGACTTGCTAAAAGGAGAACCTAAACAGTTTTGGAATTTTGTTAAGTCTAGGAAGTGTATTAAATTAAGAGCAGTTTCAGAATTTACTTTTAACGCACAAAAATTCAGTGATGGACGATCGATTGCTTCGGCTTTTTCTGACTATTTTGGGTCAATATATCAAAGGACGGGTCGGCTCAATGCAGCTGCTGCCTTGCGCTCCCCGGTCATGCTCGGCGTACCACTGTGCCCAATTTTTGAGTTTCTAGTTCATTTACAACTCATATAGAATGCATAAATTCCTTGGTGAGTTAATCATGCAGATATATTGATAGTAAACAGTATTTTTTAGTTGAAAATAGTTTTCTATTTTTTTTATAGTTGTTGAATTGTAATGTGTTTATCAGAATAATGTAATGCCTGTGAAGAAAGGAAATTCCAATATTTTACTTACAGACATTCTGGATTCAGCAAGAGATACAATGTGTAAACGTGATTCCACAGCATTTGCAAGTTTCTCTGATGTCTCCACTTCTTCTTCTATCAGACAATCAAACAAGGTAAATGTGGATTATAAAAAATATTTTGCTAACTTTTACATGAAATATATTACATAAAAGGTCTAAATTATTGCTTATCCCCAGTATTTGCTTATCCTTGATTTTGAACCTAAGCTTTCAACTTTTAACAAGATTGTTCTTAATTTTTAAGAAGTCAAGCACCTGATGAGAACATTTTCATGTTTTTAAATTGCGTGATTCAGAAATTTACAAATCCTGTATTTCCTTATTATTTTTACATTTATCCAATTTTTACAGAATATAGGGTTTCGTCAAATAATGATGACAAATAATGATTTGAATGTGTTTAAAAATGTTGGGTTATGCCCTTGAGTTTGACATGACAACTCCGACTATAGTTAATTTTGCTGGAGGCTGAAACTGATGTTGAATCAATAATCATTTATTTGTCATTGACAAATGCTAAATGTATTGGAAACAGTCTCAAGTTTTGCTGCTTTAGGCTATAGTCAATCAAATAAATACAAAATCATTCTCTTCCAGCTACAGTAGAGTCTTGGTTATCCGAGGTAATTGGGACCGATGCCACCTCGTAAACACACAATCTCGGATATTACGGAGGTTATAGTAAAAATTATGTAAAAGCCATGAAAAAGTACAGAACTAGTTTATTAAAAGAAAAGACGCAAAACACTGTAAATGTAGCTACGGTCCTTTACAAAAGTAGGAATATCAGGTTATGTCTTTTAAAATTTATATTACTGCAGGATGATGAGAAGTTGGGAATTTCATTTTAAAACTCAACAAAAGAACCTGCAAAAATAGAATTAAATTGTAAAGATCTAGTGTAATGTCCATAGACAGAACGGTTCCTACGTGCTAACCGATCTCCAGTATCATTATTTCATCCTACCTTTTATATTTCATCCATCTATGGTCCACGGTATTCGCCACTTCACTTGATTTTATGTGCAGGGTACCATCAGTCAGTTTACCGAACAAAATTATCGTATTTATCCTGCCTTCTAACACATTCTGCATTACCCTCTTAATGGTAGAGGGAACCATTCAACAATCGAACGAAACAAAATTATCGTATCAATATCAAATTTGTCATACACATGGTGTCGAAAACACTGATTGGTTCATCATGTCAATATGAGATAAAAAACTGTCGACCATTTATCATTCATATCTAAATACTGGTACAAAATATTGAACAGTAACAGTAACAACAATAAATTACGGCAATATATCTAATAGCCTACTGTATAGCAAAATCACTAAAGTCAACACACTAAAACAACCATATTTAGTACAAGTGCAGAGTCCACTAAGCCTATGGTGTCAGGTAGTGATGTGTCATTAATGAATGCATGTAGGTGCAGAAATTATTCCTAGAATTTGTAGTAGGGTACATTATCATAAATATGTCACGTGACGGCCCTGCATGCTATTGGCGTGATGTCACAGGGAGAGGCGGTCGGCAGTCACAGTCGTTTTCACAGTGTTTCCTATTTCATGTTACTTGTAGGCATAACAACGATAAACTGAAACGTACATAGTTACTGCCTCAGGTTTTATTATTAATTTTAGTTTTGATTTGTATTTATTATGAGTTTGAGGAAATAAACAAACAACATCTTTGTAATTGGAAGCTATCATGAAAGTTTGCACTGTTTGAGCGACTTCAGGTTTTCCTTCTTTTATTGTCATTCCTTCAATTTATCCATAACATTCAATGTAAATCCAGCAAAGTTTAGTATATTATCTAACCTAGCATTTTCTAAACCTTTCTGTTTTATTTATACTACCAATTTCGTATTATTTTTTTCGGGTGACTTTCTTTTTTTGGCAAGGTTTTAGTTATGTATGAAGGTAAACCTTTAAAAATGGTGGGACATGCAGAATGTTTTTATTTAGGTTTGTCTCTTTTACAAGTTAAAATTGATCTGTCTGGCCTTTTAATGGAATATTCTCTAATAATGTTCGATTCCGTAAAATGATCTTCACATACAACAGAATATGTTTAAGGGTTAAAATTGTCTGTGTTTATGAACCGAATCCATTGTTGTTTAAGAGATTCATCTTTTCGAAATTTAAATATAGATTTAATACTACGAGGTTCGTAGTTGGATTTACATCCAGGAACAGAACATTTTATTGGCATTTTATGTACAAATGAATAATATACAGCACTTACACAATTTTAAAACTCATAAACTAGACAAACTAGTCTGCATTATACTAATTTTAGCACACTCGTTTGCCAATCACGACACAATTGTAGCAGTAATAGTAACTCAGTTAAACCGTAGTACGTGAACTACCAATATAGTTGAACACAAATTAATAACGCCGTAAATGAAGGAAGCTCGTATTGTGTTTTTGTGTGACAGACAGATCCGCCGCTCAGCCTGACGTCACAACAGTGGTGTGGGAACAACATGCAAGCCCGAAAGTTTACGTAGGCTCCGCTCTGCAGTGCCTTGAACAAGCACCAGCAGCCAATAGAGACATTGATTGCTTGTCAAACGATTATATGATGTGTTGTGCTGTAGTTGTCCATTTATTAATAGCTTTATGTTTATTTTCCACTTTCTGATAAATAGCTTGGTTAACCCAGAGGCACAGTTGATCAGGTCTCGGGTAACCGAAATTCTACTCTATTTGAACACATTTTAAACAAACACAATAAATAAATAAATTAATATATTACATTATGATCATTAATTATACATTCAAGATTTTCAAACATAAGATATGTTTAACCCATTTCTCTACAACCAAAAACTACTCCGTGACTGCTATTTTGGACCATTTTCATCACAGAATGGTTCTGTACTCATAAGATGACTTAATTTTTAAAGTTATTTATCATATTTAATTGAGTTAATTGTTTTAAAAAAACCATTATTTTAGTAAAACATGTATAGTTTTAGAGTTCCGCAGTGTTTGTTTCATTTGGAAGCTAAAACGAGACGTATTTTTCTTATGTTGACACTTGAGATTTCACATGACAGTCGGAGGTCAGTCAAGAGCCAGTGAACAATGACGACTAGCGAGCATGTGTGGAATGCCGACCACAGAGATGCGGCGATTGTACAATGAAATGGTACTTATTTTTTGAATACTCCTAATATTATGTTTTTCATCTTTAATCTCATAATAAGCTTATGAAACTCTAAATAAGTTTTCCCTATTTTGTTTTACAAGTAAAGTATTCTTGGATTTTATTAAGTGTCAAACTGAAAAACATTTAGTAAATTATTTATTTATTGTTCTTAATAAGCGCCTTTTTGTATGTATTTTTTACAGTAAAATACTATGTATAACTAATAAAAATGTTTTAATCTTTATACATGGCCTACTCAAAGCAATGAAAAAAGGATTATTCTCTTTGCAGAAGACATGACTGCAGTAGTTAAAAAAATACTAGTTTTGAATTACTTACATCTCTTTCGGATACAATAAAAGAAATGTATAGTTGTTAGTTCAAATGGTTTCAGGCTAAATCTTGATAAAACTCTATCAAAATGTTTTAGGACAAAGATTTGAAGACTAAAATTTATTTCAATCTCACACATTTCGAGGATGTAAATTTGAAGAGAATCTTAGTTGGAAAGTTCACATAGATTATATTTAGGGATGGACGAGTCTCGAAATTTCGGGAATTCCCCGGGAAATTATAATTCTCGTCCTGCGAGAAGGAAATTTTGTTACGATCGGGAATTCCATTCGAGAGTTTTTCTAAGATGTAACCAACTAAATAGTTCGATCTCAACAACACGGTTATAATCGACATTCATGGTCAAGTTCGGATTTTTTCAATCAATATAAATTAAAATGAAAGGTTAATAAAATTATGATAGGCTTGTGTCTCGATTACTGTGGAATGTAATTTATTGCTTATAGTGTGGCAGTGAAGTTACGTAGTGACTGACGACTGACAGTCGGAGTCGACAGTTGGGGTCGAACGTAGATGTGACGTTCTCACGACCCGTTCATTTGACAAAGCTCATCTAAGTGAACGAGATATCCGGATCACGATGCTCAAAAAAAACTATTAAAGTCGAACAAGTTACCGAGATCTATGATCCAACTAAACAAATCTAGTATAGGACAGAACTGTTGACCGAAACCCAAATGATAATGAACGAAAACTGAGTGGGCCTATATTCCAATGTTTGTGTGTGTCAGTAACGTAAAATCATTCAATCAAACTGCTCCCGAGAACAGGTCACTTTACTGTCCAACAAAACAACAAATCTTCCTTCCCATGGCAAAAGTCCATTTCTCTCATGTACATACAATGAACCGTTCTGCTCGTTCCCGAATTGAAATTATCGTATATTTCCCGTAAGGTGATTGTGATCCGTTTAGGTGTTTACTCTGAGTAGGGAATCATCCAATGATTTGACAGAAGAAAATATCGTATCATATCATATAAAATATCGTGATGGCGTTCAAGTATCGTGCGACGTAACAATATTTATTTATTTTCAATTGAATAAAAAATAAGTAGATATAGCTGTAGCGAATGTCAATAAATAATCTGTTTGTGAACACTTTGGATCGCCATGTGCATGTAACATTTGCAGGCATACGATATTTTCTTCTGTCAAACTGTCGATCGGTTTCCTGACTAGATTAGAAAGTAACACAGATGGAGTGTAAAATGTATTACAATACGATAATTTTGATTTGTGAACTCAGTGAACGGTTCCCTGATCATAATTGTTACTACTACGTCGATGTCAAATGCAAAACAATTCAATCCAAATCAAAGATTATATTATTATTTATTTATTAAAACGGATGGATTTAGCAATAAGGAACATAATTTTTATTGAACCGAAACTTTGTCATACTATTCATTTTGTTTTATTAGCCTCCAGAACTGTTATATTATAGAAATAATACTGGTTAAATTACCTTTTTTCCTGTCAACAGTTCTTCAAACATAATCTGCTTGAATAGCAAATAGAACAATAGAATAGAATTGAATTGAATAGAACAAAAATAGCAGATTATGTTTGAAGAACTGTTGACAGGAAAAAAGGTAATTTAACCAGTATTATTTTTATCATACTTCTTGTGTATATTTCATAAATTTATAATTTAGCTGCACAAATCTTCTTTGTATCACCAGTTGCCAGTTGGCATTTAGCTGATATTTCAGATTGCATCTCGTCTGGCTAGGCATACATTTGCCGATTACGTATACCGTTGTCACTCCAATACGTCAGAAATTCCTCGTGATGAAATGATTATCTTTCTATGTATCGAAGTAGTTTCGAGTTGCACACATTCATTACCGATCATAATTTACTAAAAATAATTGATCGTAAACGACTTTTAAATTTATATTTAGGTGCACAATTATTAAATTATTACTATCGATCCATTAAACTACCGGTATTTTGGCATCTAGATTTACAAATTTGATTATATTTCACAGCTTATTTCCGGTTTATTATAACCATTATTATATTACTGAATAAAATAACTACAGATCCACTTTTTATGGCGTATACAAAATCAATTTTTTGTTGAAAAGCGACAATTTTGAAAGCAATCGACTGTGTTTGGCGATGACGCTTGAATCGTAGAATCACTTGATCCAGCTTTTGCCCAAAAGCTTCGCTACCGTGATCGGAACTACCAGATAAACCAGATCGACCGCCTGTGTGATTAGTTGACAATCACAGAGAAGAAATAGAGGTTGCTTTCTTATGACTACAGCGGCAGTTATTAATAGAATTAAAACAAATGCACATCTCTATAATAGTCAATACATGTGCAGTAATAATTACTAAGTTTATCCGTGAGGATTTGGGGGGGGGGGGAATAGGGGAATAAGGAAGGGACTGCCAAGATGCTGGCTCTGTGTGCAACTTCAGTTCCTAGTTATAATTAGTTCAGTTAATTAATTGAAGAATTCATCCATGTCTAGTTTTTACAATTTTAATTCAGTTATATCAAATAAGATTGCTTTGTTTATTAAGTGTGTAATCTGTTATTGTTTAGTCTAAACCTGTTTGATTTTTTTCTGTTTTGTGGATAGCAGGCAAAAAATAAAAAAGATTTAATAAAATAAGGAGTACATAAATGTGCCTTAACATTAATGGTTGAATTTCCTACTAGATCACATACCAATTAATTATTATTACTATAAAATGATTTGGTTTATTTGTTTTATCTACTAAGTTTGAAAATTAATGTATGATAAGCTGGGAAAAATTCCCTCCGAAAATTTCTCGAAATTTGGGAGGAAATTAATTTCCCTCCCGTTTCCCTCCTGAAATTTGGGAGGAAATTAATTTCCCTCTCGTTTCCCTTACGAACCTAAAAATCTCCTCTCGTCCATCCCTAATTATATTCATAAAAAAACCACAACTGTGTCTTTTTTCTTTTAACAATTGAGAGATTGGCACTTGAGAGATTAACACTTGAGGCGAAACCATTCATATTCGCCTTAAAATACCAACAACGTTGTGTCGGCGTCTCATATATAAGAATAAGAATTGTGTTTTGAAATTGTCAAAATAGCTTATCATTCTTTGTTGAATTGATTTTGCGATACAGTACTGTCTCAGGGGGTCAAGCACCTGATATAAGTTTTTAGATTTCAAGAGAAAATTATTCGGATCATGACAAAATCCTATCAAAGAATTACTTTTATGACACATTTTCACAGTTTAAACTGTATGCATAGTGAATATAATATAGATACTGTATATTTGTACCATGATGTAATTGTTTTTTTTACACTGAAGTGATAATGTTACAGTTGGTATGAGTTGGTCGTAAAGTGAACAGTAATTGGTAATTTTTGTTGCCAGAAAGGCCTTGTAAAGTGTTTTTTAATCGTTATTTGTGAAAATTTATAACAAAAGTAATTGTTAACTATATCTTTTTAGGGCTTAGAACTTATAATCAAAGTATAAAATAACATTCTACACGAATAAAGTATATTTTAATTTAAATTCAACTGAAGAATGTAAATCCTCACAAAGCAAAATTTACAATCTATAAAAGATCTTACCGAAGTCACTATCATAAGAATTTGGTGGAGCTTGTAGGGTTTCTGAAAAAGGGGATGCAGATCTTGAAACCTCATCGTCAGGAGGTGAAGATGGTTGTGGAATAAATTCAGTTGAAGTAGATGGTTCTGGGGATGGAGTTCTCCTTCTAGGTAGGTATTTTAATAAACTCTCCATATCCAAACCTGGAGTAATTTGACGAGACTTCAAATCTAGAAAAAAATAAACTATGTAAGGTCAGAATCTATAATTTGTTTTTCATTTAAAATTTGTTAATGTAATGCAACTTTTATATGTTACTGAGGACAAAATTAGTTAATACTGTAAGATATGAAAGTCTAACTTGACTAAGCAAGATTGTTTTTGTACAAAAAAGAATGTTTTCATATCCTTCTCCAATTCAGAAGAGGGGAGGAACTTAAATCTACAAAATAATGTTTACAAGAGGTATGCTACCTAATTTCTACTGGAGGTGTGATGCCTGATGTCTGCAGGAGGTGCTGAAACGAGTTATACATATTTGGTTGATAAGGAACTGGAGTCATGATGTGTCTATGCGTTATCAGTACAGTCATGACAGAAACCGGTGACAAGGTCATGACGCGGAACACTACCAAACTCAAGAATAACGATGAGACCTCTTTGTGTACACTTCAATTCATTGATACTATAATTCATTGATAAATATAATTAAATTTTTATTATTTTGGAAAGAAACTAATGACATTAGTGTTATTAAGAAGGGACAGTGAAATATGTGTGAATCTATTGAAATGTGTATGCAAATATTAAAGACATAAAAAAATTAGTTACTGTTGTACCTGAAGCATTCAATTAGCCTGGGGCCTTACCTATTTACTATTTTCATTAATGATTTAACAGATTTTATACGTTCCGCTGAGATATTGTTGTTCGCCTATGATTTGAAGATGTTTAATATATTAAAAACCCTGATGATGTTGCCAGTTTACAACATGACATAGACAATTTATCCAATTGGAGTGTTTTGAATAAAATGACCTTTAATGTTTTAAAATGTCACTTAATGACATTTACGAGGGCACAGGAATGTTCCATAAATACATATTTTTTAACAGTGTTTTGATTTCTAGAGTAAATAAAATCAAGGTTTTGGGTGTAAACATGAACTATTCGCTATCATTCAATCCTCATATCGAACTTTAAATAGCCTCGGCCAGTAGAATGATGGTTTCATCTTTAGGCAAAGCGAACATTTCTAAAACATTAAGACCATCATTGTGCTTTACAATGCTTTTATCAGGTCGAGATTGGAGAGTGAGGCTGTCATTTGGAATCCAATTCATACAACATATCGTGAAGCGGCAGAGAGAGTTCAAAAACGATTCTTGAGATTTCTATTTTACAAATCTTTTAATACACGGTTCGATAATGATGAGTTGCTGGCATTGTTCGGTTTCTGGAGTCTTGACGCGAAGAGAGAGCACTAATGGGCCTACTATTCCTGTATAAACTGGTGCATGGCAGGGTGTCATTTCCTTTTCTGCAGGTAGAATTTTTATGTCCTATTCACTTTTGAGGGCCTTTAGAGCGTTGAGTTCACTTTAACAGAGGTTAGGTTAGGTAGGTTGGATTTTCATAAACTGATCGGCATCCTCCTCAGGTAGCTGTTGAGCAGCCGATTCGATTCCAGTCATGAAATCCAGCAAGTTGGGTCTTTTAGTAACAGCAGAAAAATTTAGCCCTTTTGATAGTAAATCAGTTTCTTCTTTAGTTAGTGTTTTTCTAGAGATATTAACGAAATTATTTATCTGCGATGTTGGGTGAATTCTATTTTGTGAGTCAAGATTCAAAGGATTTGTAGGTGTGTTAGATGAGTAGGTTTGGTTGAGAGTATTACATTTTTTAATATGGTTTTGCTTAGTTTTAAGTTTTGTTTGATGTGCTGTGGCACTTATGCAAGAAAGTATTTTTTTCCCAATAATTTCCTAATATGTCCTTAAGGTTTTGTGTGTTTGTAAAGAGGACTTTTTTTCTAAGATTATCTTAAAGTACTTCAATTAACCAAGACACTAAACTTACAGAACATAGCAAACTCCCCATAAATGTAATAATGGATCTTTTCAGCTTTGCAACAAATTTAATCACTTTGAAATAGAAGGTCAAATATACCGCTAAGAAGATGGTATGGCAATGGATTTCCCACTATCACCTATTTTCGCCAATATCTACATGGAAGAGTTTGAGGAACAAGCATTTGCTTAGGCACGTGGACGACACATTTGTCTGCTGGAGTCACCGTGAATCAAATTTAGAAGAATTTTTAGAACACTTGAACATGGTTTCACCCACCATTAAATTCACCATGGAAAAAGAAGTAAATAATACATTATCATTTTTGGGTATAAATGTAGAACAAACAAAACAAGCCATAAAACATCAGTCTACAGAAAACAAACTCACACAGGCAAATACCTAAATTTAAATTCTAATCACCCACAAACTGTTAAAGAAGGTGTAGCCTTCTCTCTCTTTGATAGGGCCCGAGCCATAGGGGTTGTAATGATGGCAAATGTCCAACAACCTTTGTCTTCTTCATCTGATACACCATCATTAACAAATTTAAAAAACAAAGTTAGTATACCTCTGTTAACAGTTTTTTTTCTATCTTGAGCAGTTCATATTTTTTTTACATAGAGGGGAGGGACTATGGAGGACATAGAAAATAGTTTAAATGAAAGGCTATGATGAGTTGCCCATCATTTTAAAGCCTATTTTCTCTGAATAAGTTGTCACAAGTTTTAAGTTAAAAGAACCACCCTATCAGAAATGGCGACTGGTTAACCTTTCTTAACAATAATATTTGGGAGGGAATTCAACATGTAAAATCCAGTTTTGAAGCTAAGTATTTGATTTAAGAAATAGAAAATTATCTTAAAATGTATTATTGATATAATGGTACAAATAACTCTTAGAACAGAACTGGCTTTTACAACATATCGAATTCTCACTCTAATATCACTGTTAAGAAAGGTTAACCAGTCGCCATTTCTGATAGGGTGGTTCTTTTGACTTGAAACATATAGCGTCTTATTCAGAAAAAATAGGCTTTAAAATAATGGGCAACTCATCATTGCCTTTCATTTAAGCTTTTTCCTTAATCCTACACAGGCCCTCCCGTCTAGGTAAAAAAAGTTATAAACTGCATCAAAAGGTAGAAAAAAATTGTTAAAGCCACTGTATGTGTATGGGTGGGCGGGTGGGTCAATACCACTGTATGTGTATGGGTGGGCGGTGTACCGGGTCTTTAGACCGGTACATTTCTTTTTTTCATCGTAGTCGGCCGGGCTGCCTGAGATTCGCTTTTGCCCGGCGATTCACGTAATTTGGTGGCCGTTGGCTCAGTTCCGTTTCGTTCCGTGTTCCAGCAGCTTCGGTCAGGTTGGCCTGTCTTCAGTTGTCTTGTGCTGCCTGCAGAATTTCGTCATGATAGGCTAGAAGCTCTAAAACGTAAGTGTTCATTTTGTAAGTTTTAATATCTAATCACCCTTTTGGTGAGAATATTTTGTTTCAATAATATTAATCGTTCGTGCTTGTGTTTTCAGGGTTTTGTTAAATTTGTATTTTCTTTGTCTAGTTTGGTTAACCTAGGTTTGAGCCATGTGCTCCATGTTACTTTTTTTACCGTTAATTGCTTTTTATATCTGCCTTTATTATCAATAGTAGTTCTGTAAAATGTTTGGTTGAGCCTTTTTACAGTTGGAGTTACCCATTTACCATAGTTTTGTTCTTTGCCAATTACCTAGCCTAGCTGTACCGTTTGATTTCATGTCATAACCTATTGCTCATGTATCCATAGCCTAGTTTTCAGTTTGTCATTTTAAGTTCCATATACGTAATTACGTCTTTTACAATTGGTTAAATTTGTAAATTGGTTTTAAATCTGAGTTTGCCAACATAATTATTCATAGCCTAAAGTTAATCTTTCACTGTCCTTGTTTGCTCTTCATGTCCAGTTTTGTTAAATCATGCACCCTTATATTTAGTGGTTATGCGTAATATTTTGTTGTGATGGCTGGACTGTTTTTAATGGCTGTGTTTGACCTTGCAGTCCAGGGTCCTTGAGTGGGACGTTCAGCCCTCGGCCTGCCGTCCGGGGATGGTCTACCGTTCTACCACTGCGAGCCTGGCCTGGGGACCATGTGATTGAGCGAGCTCTGCACCTCACTGCCCTCTCTACTTCTCTGGGCAATTTTCTTCAGTCCTCAGGTCAGTGTGTTCCTTTTTGTTTCCCGGCGGCTGAGCTGAGGGGTTTTGATGGCATAAAAGAAAAAAAAGGAAGAAGAAAAAAAAGTTTGTGGAACTTTATGTGGCCTAGGCCTAAACTTCTAAACTGGGACAAAGTGATTGATGAAACAGCCATGGGGACTTATATTTTTTTTTATTAAAAGAAAAAAAGAAAAGCTTTAAAATACACAAAGATTTTTTTTGGATGTTAATATTTATTATATTTATTGTTATTTAGTTTAATTAGTTTATTTGGTTGTTATATTTTGTAGAGTTTATATTTGTTAGGTCCCTATGGTTAAGTTCTGTTATTATTTATTGTTATGTTTAGGCCTAGTGATTGTTATGTATATTTTTGTTAAGTGTATTAGGGGTGTTTGGAAGTGAATTTTTACTCGAACGGTACCGTGTTATATTTTCTTTTAAATTATTTCATTTTTAAACTTTCACCAAAAGGGGATTATTGTGCTTTGATTTAACGTCTAATTCGGAGCTGCCCAGGGATTCCGGCTTACTCCCTGGCCCGGTGGAATTATGGGATTTGGGCTAAATTGCCGGTTTAATTGTTGTTTGCCAGAAGTTTTCTAAATTTTCACTTTTATTTGGGGCTTAAAATTTGCTTACGTTTGGGGTGTCTCTGGCTAGGCTGCAGATAGGCCATGTAGTTGTTAATTGGTAATTTTGGTATTTGTAGAGTTTGTTGTTCTTGTAGCTTCTGTGTGTGGTTTGTTATTTATTTAATTGCAAATTTATATTGTGGCCTTCTGCTGTTTTTGATTAATTAATATTTTCTGGTTTTCATGATAATAAAGTCATTTTTGCTCAGCTGCCGAGTGTTATTTTGACCCTCCAACAGCCACCCGTGATCCCATCGCTCGACTTGTTTTGAGCCATCCCCCGGTTGGCACGCTTACCAGCTTTGGTGGGGGGGGGATGGGTCTCAGCGGGTGGGTCAATACCACTGTATGTGTATGGGTGGGCGGGTGTATATGACTGTTATGGTCAATCCTTCTAAACTACACTCACATGACTTTTATGGTCAATCCTTCTAAACTAGAGACATGTACTTCTTTCTTGTGTAAACAATCTCCTAAGTACACAAACATATGACTTTTATGGTCAATCCTTCTAAACTAAAGACATGTACTTCTTTCTTGTGTAAACAATCTCCTAAGTACACAAACATATGACTTTTATGGTCAATCCTTCTAAACTACACTCACATGACTTTTATGGTCAATCCTTCTAAACTAGAGACATGTACTTCTTTCTTGTGTAAAAAATCTCCTAAGTACACAAACATATGACTTTTATGGTCAATCCTTCTAAACTAAAGACATGTACTTCTTTCTTGTGTAAACAATCTCCTAAGTACACAAACATATGACTTTTATGGTCAATCCTTCTAAACTACACTCACATGACTTTTATGGCCAATCCTTCTAAACTAGAGACATGTACTTCTTTCTTGTGTAAACAATCTCCTAAGTACACAAACATATGACTTTTATGGTCAATCCTTCTAAACTACACTCACATGACTTTTATGGTCAATCCTTCTAAACTAGAGACATGTACTTCTTTCTTGTGTAAACAATCTCCTAAGTACACAAACATATGACTTTTATGGTAAATCCTTCTAAACTACACTCACATGACTTTTATGGTTAATCCTTCTAAACTAGAGACATGTACTTCTTTCTTGTGTAAACAATCTCCTAAGTACACAAACATATGACTTTTATGGTCAATCCTTCTAAACTACACTCACATGACTTTTATGGTCAATCCTTCTCAACTAGAGACATGTACTTCTTTCTTGTGTAAACAATCTCCTAAGTACACAAACATATGACTTTTATGGTCAATCCTTCTAAACTACACTCACATGACTTTTATGGTCAATCCTTCTAAACTAGAGACATGTACTTCTTTCTTGTGTAAACAATCTCCTAAGTACACAAACATATGACTTTTATGGTCAATCCTTCTAAACTGACTAAATTGTCAATAGAGTTATACTAAATCTCAATTATTTATCTAGATCTATTTAAAAGAAATGAATGTGGTTCCATACTTTTTCAAGATCCTCTGCTAAGAAAGACTAACCCGTCGCCATTTCTGATAGGGTGGTTCTTTTGACTTTAAACTTGTGGCGTCTTATTCAGAAAAAATAAGCTTTAAAATGATGGGCAGCTCAACATAGCCTTTCATATAAACTGTTTACAAAATCCTCCTTGGGCCCTCCCCTCTAGGTTGGAAAAAATTACAAACTGCATCAAAAGATAGAAAAAACTTTCTACAGAGGTATACTAAACCTCAATTATTTATCTGGACCCATTTAAGAAATGAAGGGGGTTCCATACTTTTTCAACACCCTATACATATCTTACATAGAAAGTTTTTTCTCCAGTTTTTTAAATTATTAGTACACATCAGGAAGGCCTTACCTAACAATCACCGATCAAACACCTTGTCTAGTAGTGCCATCTTTATATCCTGGGAAGGCTTAATAATATTTTTACTGATATGGTCCAAGTGCAACTCAAAAGTTTTCAACAAAAGAAAGAAAAAAAAAAAAAAATCAAGCACATTTCAATATATTGGTTACATCGTGTTAAAATATGATGAAATTCACTTAAAGTAAAAAGGCCTGGTGAGTTAAGCAGATGAAAAAATTGACACCAAAAGGTTAACATTAGTGCTCTAACTTAATTGGCTAATGGCTATGAATAAATTACCAATTTTGGGAATTTTTACGAAGCCTCCGACACTTGTACCAGGGCCATCATGCCAAAATGGTACATGCTTCTCTAAAGTAAAAGAGAGGTCCTTTGGATCTCTCCTAGCTTTTTCCATAATACCTCCAGGTCTTGCCTCAAATTGAACATAGTTTTCTCGAGGATCTTTTCCCTTAAGTTTGCGAGTTATTTGTTCTGGTGCTGCAAGAATTTTCTTCTTGGCCTAAAAAATAAACAATGAATGTGTGTGGGTATGAGAGAAAGAGAGATTCTTACAAACCTGTTTAATTAGGACAGTTATTACACAATTTTGTTAGAGGACATACAAAAAGTTGTATGCTAAATAGCAACTGCTTTTCTAAGCTGCTGTACAGACAGAGCTGTTAAAAATCACAAAAAATATTTTTTTTATTTAAAATTAGCATTAGGAACAAACTTCAAAAGGCTGTATTAAAATGTTGCTATTTTGTATGACATAAGTTCACAAAAGTTGTATTTGTAGGTAGCAATCTAGTCATTTGATATATGCATCAAAATATACAATTACAGAAAAATAGAAGAAGAACCAGAGTGGAAAAAATCAAGTTACAACACTAACACTGCTTCCACACCACACTAGGTCTGACTTGTCTGAATTCCTTCCAACCTGAATTTCAATGTACGAGGGCTGTTCGGAAAGTAACCTCCGGTGTGCTTCAAATAAAACTCAGACATAATTAAAAATATTTTATTATATACATCCTAAAACTACATCTTTCAGCTATTTTTCAACATAATTTCCAAAAACATTCACACTTATCATATCTTTGCACTAACTTACAAATCCCTTCAGAATAAAAATCGGCCGCCTGTGCCTTGAGCCAGCCAGAGACTGCATTCTTGAGTTCCTCATCGTCCTCAAACCTCTGAGAGCCCAGCCATTTGTTCAAGTGCATGAACAGATGAAAGTCACTGGGAGCTAAATCTGGGCTGTATGGTGGATGGCTAAAAACATCCCATTGAAATTGTTCAAGAAGGTCTTTAGTTTTTTCGAGCACTGTGGGGTCGGGTGTTGTCATGAAAGGAAAATGACGACAGACGACAATAAACCGCGGCGTTTATTCTGAATTTCCCTTCGTAGGTTTTTTAAAGTTTCAATGTACGAATCTGCGTTCATTGTTGCCCCACGTTCCATAAACTCCAAAAGAAGAATTCCTTTTGCATCCCAAAACACAGTTGCCATTAACTTCCTGCCGGAAAAATCCTGCTGGGCTTTCGTTGGTTTGTGTGGCAAGTGTGTATGACCCCACAACTTTGATTGTTCTTTGGTCTCCAGATTCACGTATTTAACCCATGTTTCATCGCCCGTTACAATTCGGTTCAGAAAAAATGACCATCTTGATCATAGCGCATAAGAAAGTCAATAGCAGAGTCCATTCGCTGGTTTTTGTGGTATTCTGACAGAATTTTCCGGACCCATCGAGCACAGAATTTCTTGTAGCCTAACCTTTCTGTCACTATCTCGTACAAAACAGTTCTAGAAATCTGTTGATATTCATCCCAAAGCTCTGAGATAGTGAACCGTTGACTGTCACAAATCCTCTCGTTGATTTTCTCGACAAGTCCATCGGTAACCACAGATGGTCTGCCACTCCTCTCTTCATCATGGACGTTAGTTCGGCCATTTTTAAAATGTCTGACCCATTCCCGAACAACTCCTTCACTCATTACTGCCGGTCCATACACAGTTCTCTATGAATGGCTGCCGCTGAATACTGCTTGGCTGTAAAAAATTTAATGACAGATCGCACCTCACATTTGGCGGGACTTTCTATGACAGACGCCATTTTCACAAGCAACAGAAAACTAACTAGCGCTCGAACGACCTTCACAGTACCACGGCTGGATGCCGACTGACGAGACCTGCACGTCAACGCTACCATGGCGGCACTATCCCCTCCACTTCCTATTCTATAAGCAACTGGAGGATACTTTCCGAACGGCCCTTGTAACAGCCCAATAAACAATTCCTATGTATCCCTTTGAAAGTCAAGACAGTTTTGCCTAAGCGTAGCTAGGAGGGTAGGCCTGCTAATTTTCCCCTATTGCCAAGACTGAACACCATGTGTGTATCTTGGATAGCCAAGCACTTTTTGTGCATTTTACACTTTAAATATATTAAAAAATCATAACTTTTGTAAAACTTAAGCTACTTTAGTACTTTTTTTTTGGATAGATAAAGTCTCTATATAGGCCTATGCCTAAAACATCTCTGTATATGTTATTGTATATAAAGTCTCAAAAAATAAAATATTGAAAAAATATTTACTTGTTTTTAGAATAAACAAAAACTATAAAAACTAATATAAAGTTACAACTGAATATTATTCTACAATTCATATATTATTGTGAATGTAAACTGTAAATTTCATGTAAATATATGGAAAAATAAGTGTTTTAACTCTTGAATACACTTTACTCAAAGCTTCAACAAACAAAATGGAATACACTGAACAATAATAGGCATACTAGTAATTATTTTTACCTTAATTATTTTAATTGTAAATAATAATAGGAAACATTTTTAAGCTTACAAAATTTGTAATAGTACAGTATATCCTGAAACCAAGAGATGATATTTTCAACGTTGAAGACCTATCAGTCTTACTTAGCATTACAAAATACAAATATACTTATGAAAAAAAAAACAAGTAAATACAAATATAAAACTAAACAAAATATAAATTATAAAAAATATTGACAGATACAGTATTGGGAATGGCAATAAGTAATCAGCTGCTCAATACAGATTATGCACTTTAAGTAGCAAAACTACCTGTCACAGCTGATTTGGTCGTTTATTTAGCGTATGACATATTATTATACGAAAATGTATGTTGCATTAAGTAATAAAGAATCCATTTATAGTAATTAAATATATAAACAGCAAACGTCAAAGCTTTAAAATACTTAAAAACGAAGATCAGCCGGTGGCAAAACAGGCACGCAACCAAGCGGCTGATCTTGTCGGTCGGTGGCAAAACTCGTACGCTCTCCGATGACCGATGAGATCGGCCAGTGGCAAAATTGTGTAATCTTGGGTGGCTCCCAAAGGGTTAAATTGCTTTATGATATTATGAGCTAAAATATTTAGATTAGTTAGTAATTGATTAAAACACTCTTAGTTGCTAAAGCATCCGGTAACGACTGCGTCAAGGAGTTATTTAGAATATTTACATCATCAAACGTTTTGCCCATGCTGTCATGTAGCATCCTCAGTGGTATCTCTGAGATTGATATGGCAATAAAATATCTCAGCTATTTAGTCAACACTTGTAAAAAGAGGCAACACCAACCACATGGCCCGCCCTGAACCAACATGCTGGCACCTCTTAAATCAAGTGTTTATTGGTGTCGATCTTGTTTTAATCGGTGCAAGATTTTTTCCCATTGGAATTATTAAACTGTCATCTTTATTGAAACTGTTATCATTCTTGAATATTTTTATTGATTTTCATACAATTCGGAAGTATTAAAACAGGATATTAGCCAGAACCTTGGTTTTATTAAATAAAATCCAATGTTCGTTATTTGTGCTATGCTCTGTGACCACTGAGTTTTCAGTATCTTCATTTCTTCCATGTCTAATATGTTCTTTGAGTCTCGTGGAAATTGACCTTTGTTTTCTCGTATGTATATCAACCGACAACTACATGGAATTTCGTAAAAAACAGGTGCTCATGGCGGAATTTTGTCCTTAACTGGTCTCAATAAATTTGGGCTTGTGGAGGGGTCTGTGAATTGTTTTTATATTTCTCTTGTCCAGAATGTGCTCAATCTTCTCCGATATACCTTTAAAGTAAGGTATACAAGCCATTTTATTATGCCTATCTTCTTGTACATCATTTTCAACTTTATAAGAAACTATAGAAGATTATGAAAAGAAATATTTTCTTCCAACTTTGGGCTAAAAATTACTATAGAGAGCTCTATAGACATTTTTAAGATACTTCTTTTACCATACTCTCACAGATCAAACTATGGTAAATACTAATTCTTTCGCTTATCAACATAGAGCTATAAAGGGGATAATATTTCCTTGTAGATTGAGAAACTGGAACTGGCAGCCAGTAAGAGGAATTATAATTTCACCTGGACCATGTGATATTGAATAATGATCTTTATTCACAATATCTTGACAATTAAATGAACATAAAACTTAAGTGAATAATACTAACCACTGTTTCCAGTAATGTGGTTAGTGAACAAATATAATAATAAAATTAACAAATAACGCAGTCCAGTCTCTTTTAAGTATTACAGTTTTGTATATAATTAGAAAGGCATTCTGTAGTGCTAGTTAAATTCAAACTACTACTAAAATAACAATATTTGATAATTAAATTAAAATTAATATTTGAAGTTCATAAACTAAAGTTTCCTATAATTTACTCTAAGTTAAAGCCTGGCTCAGACAACTTGTGTCATGTATAGTGTATAACCAGTTCTTTAGCTTGTGGCAAAATTCCTTATTGTTGTTGCTTTCTTTAATGTTTAATGGTAATTTATTGAAATAATTTGGGCCTAAGTAATTAAAAGATTGTTTGAAGACATTTTGTTTACTTTGGGTTTGATAAATAATCTATTCTTGTTACTTCTCATATCGTGATGAATTCTGGTTGAGCCTCTATTGCCACTTCGTATATAAAATAATTTAAATGTTTTATAGATGAATAAATGTTGGATGGGTAATATTTTTAATAAATAGAACAATGGTAAAAAAGAGTCTCTTGCATTTGCTTTCGGGATTATTCGAATAAAATTATTTTGTTATATTAATGGGCATTGATCAGAGTCTGTCGGTACAATACGTTTTGATTTTAAAAAATCGTCTGCTTGAATACACTATCTTTTCTACCAATGTGCCCCCTGATAGATTTGAAATGATGAGTAAATATTTGCATTTTAGTGCTTCTTCAAATATTTCATGGGTCCAAAAAAGGAATTCAATATTTTTGAAGCAATAGAAGACTTGCTCAAATATATCTCAATTGATGAGTCACTAACTCTTTGAAAAGGGCCCAGTCTTTCCGTCAATACTTTCTTTTAAAGTCAACCCAGTTTAAGATCAATTTTTTTTAAGTGAGTGAATTATCATCTGGCTTTATTTGGCCCCTTATTTAGGAAAATTTTGAATTTCCTATGGTTCCATCCGATAGTAATAAATCAAATGCTATAGTTATATCATTGTTGCAGCTTTTATTCAAAAAAAGTCCCACAGATTGGATGAACAGCCAGTATAACTCTCTTGAAGGAAAACTGAGACTTGAGGCACACTGAAGTTGTGAAGAAGGAATGCCCCTACAGAAATCAAAGAAGCAACATTGTAGAAAAGAGAAATAACAGCTATCCATAGTGATAATGCCATGGTCCTCAAACGGCGAGATATAAGAGTTGCAACATATCATGAAATGTATACTAGAAAAAAGACTGAAAACATAGCTAACCAGTTCTTGAATTTGATTATAACACACAAATGGGAAATGTGGATCTAAGGGATTAAATGTTCAACAAATTCCTGTTGGAGCAGAAGTGTGAACTAAACTGGTACATAAAGGTTTTCAACAAGCTTTTGTATATTTCAGTTTTAAATTCATATATAATTTGGAAATCAGTGATCAAGGACAGTAAACAAATTTAGGCTCCAATTGAATTTGATCTGGGGATGGATAGGAGGAGGGAATCAGGAGTGTCCTCCTAAATTTCTGGAAATTTTCATGAGGGAATTTTGTCCATCTTAGCATACATTTATTTGAAACTTAGCTTTTTAACTTGCAGAAATAATTTAATGTTATTTTATCTAAGGAAAAAATGCTTTGTAAGTAGTTTGTTAAAAAGTAAAAGAAAAACTCGAAAAAACAAAATTTTTAAGTAATCCTCTGTAGTTTAGTTTGATAACCATTATTAGTTTTAATAATCATTAATGTAAATAAATAAATTGCTTCACATATTATTACAAAATTAATTTCATCTTGAATAGTTCAAAACTAACAATTTAATAGCATTTAACCTCTAATACCTTTTTCCTTCTGGCTTTGTCACTTGTTTCTTCACTGTAATCTTCGTTGCTTTCATCCTCACTATCTTTATCTTTTTTCTTCTTATCCTTTTTTTCGGCAAACAAGCAAGACTCTGCTAGTTTCATTGCTTGTTGATGTACAGCATCGACCCTGTTAGAGTAAATCTTGGCCCCAGCATCCAACTGACATGCTACCGCCTTAAAAAGTCAAAGCATATTATTACTTTTTATTATACATATATAAATGTATAATAAAAAGTAATAACAAATCAAACAAAATGTTCTTACAGCAGATTTAACAGTAATACTATTTTAGAAACAAACTCAGATTTAACAGATTTTTATTACAACTTCAGTCACCTCAACAGCTATCCACTGTCCAACAATAAAATCAACTGTTGTGTCTGAACATGGTACAAAGCACAAAAAAGAACCAACATGTTTGCTATTGATAACATCAACAAACAAACTGACATACCATATGAAACTATACATTATACCGGAATGTGATTTACAGTATTTTTATTTAGTTTGTTCCAGACTTTACTATTGTTTGGTAGTGTTAAGTCCCCTTTTGCAATTATATATTAACAGTACAAGTGAACGTCACACAACACAAATACACAACACAACACAATTGTAATATATTTGTGTTGTGTGACGTTCACTTGTGCTGTTTATGTACCAATACGTATTATGCTAATTAAAAAACTAATTATATATAGGTAATCAGAAAATACAAGGCGTGTTTTTGAAGTAAGTACCGTTTTTGAATTCCGCTGCTGTAGCGCTGTGGTCGGCGTTCAGCGCATGCTTGCTGGGTATTACTATAAGTTGTCAAGCCACAGCCGTTATGGATCCATTTGACTGTATTTAAGGTAGCTTATGACTGTTTAAAATTCATCCTCCGATTAAAAAAGCCACCAACTGTTGTAACAATGTTTAGTTACATTCATTTTGGAAAAATTAAAAATTTGAAAAATACTTGCAATAGAAAATTAATTCAAACTCTATAAAATTTCAATTAAAAATTTGCAGTTTTTCATAAAAATTTATAGTCTTTTCGGCCTGTTTTGCCGCCGTCTTTTGCTGTATTAAGTTCGCTGCTTTTTGAACCGTTCTTCCGTTACGTTCCAGAGTTTGGCAATTTTTCCTTGGGAAGCTTTGAGGAAGTTGTTGTGCCGCGCAGTGAGAGTGTTGCTTGATTAAGTTGATGTGTTGGGCGGCGTCTTTGTTTTAATTTGACTGTTCTCTGGAAGCAACGTAAGTTTGACTTTTGTTATTAACTTGTAGATTCTCGTTGTTAGCTTTGTCCCCTGTCCTTTTAGCTGTTCATACCAAAACCTAGTAAATGTTTCTTAGTTTTTCTTGTTCTTTAAGTGCCGTTCTTATAGCGAAATTTCAGTAAATTTTGTCAGAAGTCAGTTTTTAGTAATAATAAAAGATACTTTAAAAATCAGAATAGCTATTGGTTATTTGGTGTTTTGCAGATTCATGAGGCATTCATTAATTTTAAGAAACATACATACAAAACTTATAGAAAAGATTTTAACATTTCGAAAAGTTTAATCTTGTTTTATACCATTATTTGAGAAAAGTTTTTAAGTTTGATTTTTAATTTTAAATAAAGTATTTTGATAAGAAGAAGTTAACATTTTTATTTTGTTGAAGATCTATTTTATTTTATTTTCAATTAAATTTTACTCAAGGATGATTTTGAAAAATTTTTATTATTTGCTCCTGTGTTTGAGAAATTTAAGATAAGCACAAATAAAATTGGAACTATTCTGATATTTTTAAAGAATACGTTATACTGTAAAGTACATGTTGTGATATGTTTTCGTAACGCTAAGGGCATTAAATCAGCTGACATTTGTTGTGAGTCTGTCACTATGACCATTTGGTTTTAAAAACCGTAACCATTATGATTCTAATGATCTAGGAATGTGAGAGATCTGGTTAAAATTTTTTGTTTATGATTCTCGCTAAACATTTGTTTTTGTGATTTTCCTTTAGCATTTTAGGAACCTATAGTAAGCATAACTCTCGGTACTTCAAACGTTCTGTTAAAATTTCATAGATTGCACTTCTTGACACTTGAAGACACACTACATAACAATGCAGTTGTAAAGCATCTGTTTTCTCTGGCTTTTTTCATCAATGTTTTGCACCAAGTCATCAGTAATGAGTTAAGTTTTCCCACTTCGTTCCTCATCATGCACATTCATATAGCCACCTTAAAAACTCTCACCCATTTCCATACAATCCCATCACTAATTCTGTTTTCTCAATAAACTTCACAGATCTCTCAATGAATGTCAGCTGATTTCATTCCTTTAGAGTTACAGAAACTTATCACAACATGTACTTTACAGTTGTGATTACTGATTTATTTTATCAATTTTATTCATAGTAATTGATATTTCAATTTCTTTCTATTGTTGTTATGATGGCTGTTTCAGGGTTGTCTTGTAAGTAAACATACAAATAATTGGCCACTAAAGCTCAGCTCCTTGCATGATTTGGCCTCTATCTAAATAAACCAGGGCTCAGATTGTTTCTCCTGGTCATTAAGTAGTTACTGACCTACAGATTAATTCCACTTTCTAGGGGGAAATGTTGCTTTAGTTGGAACATTATTATATTCCTAAATCTACACTCATTACTCATTTGCAAACCATATTCACACATGGTGATTGGCCGCAAATAAATGGATACTTTACTACTGCTCAATGAAAACTCATAAATTTAGCAATCACAGAATTTTCCAGAGTTTAAAACATATTCTTACATTATAAAAGTTTTTTTCAAATAGAAAGAAATAAAATTTTAACATAATTTGTAGTTAATGGGCTATATTTAAATACACAGTAATACATTTACTATATTCAATTAAAATACAGCTGTATCCATCACAACAGAAGCTCTCTGACAAAGGACCACTGACCAAAATGCTCTTCAACACTAGGGGCAAGTTGATATAAGAATCTTTTTGGTCCCATTCTGACACAAACACATTGTCTAAGGTACAGAGCTTGATGTCCTTTAAAAAAATGTGGTTTTTAAGAACAAAATTGTCTAATGATAAAGAGCATGTATTTAACTAATCAAGCATAGATAAAACTGAATGAAGCTCATTCTGACAAACATGTTTATTGGATATGTTCAAAAGCATAATTTTTTTATAAAAGATTAAACAAAAATAGTTTCTTGATTGGCATATTACATGTAGGTAAAGATTAACAACAATAAAACATAACGCATCACAAATTTAATAAAATAAAGTACAAATATTGCATTTCATTAGGGGTGTGCGAGTAGTGATTTTTGTTCGAGTCGAATCGGGTAGTTGGCATTTTTTTCGAGTATCGAGTATTTTCGAGCGAGTATTTACAAAAGGATTTCCTATTCACCCAAGACAACTCTAAAAGGCAGACCCATCCTAAGCCTATGTTAAGTTTTGCCAGATTCATAAATATATACATCTAAACTGAACACAACAATTTTGATTTGTTTGTAACTGTAACATTTAATAAATAAAACTTTTTACTTCCTGCCTTCCGATATTTTCATGTGGTATTGTTTTGTTTAACCTTTTTCCTTTTTTCATAGCTAATATGATGTAAGAAACTAAGAAAGTATATTATTAATTGAAACAACGTGGATTATAAAGATTTAATCTGTTCACTCATATCACAGATCAGATTTTCTATGCAAGCTAATTATACTGTTTCACAACCGGCCGATATGTTTATCTGGCGGTTCAGTTCAAAGTGTACCACGAAAACATAGCAAAGCTTGATGGCAAAAGCTGCATTCAACCAAACTGATACTAAAATTCAGGGGTCAGCATCAAATGCAGTCATTTGCTTTCAGAATTGCCTCCTCTCAACAAAAAATTGATTGTGCACACGCCAAGAAGAGTGGATCTGTATTCTGTAGGTATTTAATTCAGTAATAGCAAGATTACAACTAGCCGGAAATAAGCTGTGAATTATATAATCAAATTTGAAAATGTCGATGACAAAAACTGTAGTTCAATTGATTGATAATAATAACTAAGCAGGTTTACTAAAAATAAATATTAAAGTCACTTAGGATGAATTAATTTTTAAATCATGATCGTTAATGAAATGTGTGCAACTTGAAACTGAGGCTACACTGAACAACAGATAAATAATTATTTCATGTTGAGAAATTCATGAAAACCTGGTGTAATCAAATGAAAACCAGACGTAGTCGGCTAATATAATAGGTCTAACCGATATTGGCGACGAGATGCAGTCTGAAATATCAGCTAAGTGCCAACTAGTGACACAGTGAAGATTGTGGGCTGCTAAATTATAAATTTATGAAAAAAAAAGAGACTTGTGATATGGCTTTGGTTCAGTAAAAATTATTTTCTGAGTCTCTAAATTTGTCATATTTTGTTTAGAAAAGGTCTTCCAACATGTTTCTCCCTCACTTGGGTTGATTATTTTACAACAGTTTACATCGTCATCAATGTGAACAGGGAATCGTTCAGTGAGTTTACGAATCAAAATTATCGTACTTTACCACCTTTTACACTCCAACTGTGTTATTGTCTAACCTAGTCAGAACACCGTTCAACAATTTGACAGGAAAAAATATTGTATACGCAAATGTTACACACAGTTTTGGCGATCTAAGGTGTTTACGGAATAATAATTAATAAACGTTCACAACGGATATCTATTTTTTATTTGACGGAATATAAATCAATAATGTTGTGTCACACGCTGCTAGAACGTAATTACCATATTTTATATGATACAATACAGTATTCTCTTACATCAACTATTGGACGATTCCCTGCTCAGATAAAAAAACAAAATAGATCTCAATCGACTCGCAAGAAATATACGATTTAACGGTTCTTTGCGCGTACGTATACAAAAAGCAAGATAGACTTTCGCCTAGGGGAAGTTTGATTCTTGGGATGTAAAGTGATCCGTTCTCTGGACCCTTTTGATTGAGCAGTATTATTGATATGAACGAACATATGCATAATTTCCATGGCGTACAGACCATTAGATTTGTATCGGTAACAGGTCTTTATGAGTACCTTGACCTGGATCTCTCGTCCCCTTTCTTGGGTCATATAGATACTAACCAGCAATCTGTTTTATTCACGCTATTTTAGTTTAGGTTACAAGTGACTAGTAGTCTCGGCCAACCAACATGTATGATCGCTACTACGGTAACTATTTGCTGTGATCGCTACCTTCCCAGCTCTGTTGATCACTTTAAATTGAACTAGTTGAAATCATAATGAACGAACTCGTTCACTACGTCGTCGTTGTGTACTACCTATTCTTAGGCGTATTGTTTAGTTATAATTACGTGTACTAAACTGATAATGTATGATTAAGGGTAAAATAAAACACATGAAAGCGCACCATTTTATTCATAACTTATAAAACTGTTTAATCTTAAAACTAAATTAAGATGTAAATCTGATATTTCGTGAAATACTCGATCGAACTTCGAGTAGTAAAATACTCTAGCAAATACTCGACGTTTCGAGTACTCGCACACTGTAACAGGTCCACCAAATTGATGAATAATTTGATTAATTTAAATAAATAATAAATTAGTGCATTAAAGAAAGGGATATATTTAATTGGAATAACCAATGAATGTTCAAATTATATTCGAGAATTGTTGTGAGTAAATCACCAGTTAGATAGAAAGGCAAGTAGAAATATTTATCCCAAACAGACGTTTGAAGCAGTAAACACATTCCTTTCTTTGTGACCAATTCAGACATGGGTTGGGTGATTCCAGGAAAATATCGCAGTAAACAGATGTTGAACGCGTCTGGGTGGCACCAGTTGACAAAACAAACGAATACTTTCAAACTATGCGTTAGTGTCAGGGAGGATCGTTTGGGGCAGCACATGATAGTGATTGAAAACGAATAACAAACGATGTTGTGGTGAACCTTAAAAAAAAGGAAGCACGCTATAGGCTAACTGAGTGGAGGAGAGGGAAAAAGCCACGCGGTTCACTAACGGAAGCGAGTCGAGACCCTCGTTCACTCTGTTCTGATCTATCACAAAGCCAACTATGTTGAGGTCCCCAGGACTCCAACTTGTTGTAGAAAGTATCATTTAATTCATTTAAATTCATTTTCTGTTATTAAGTACATAAAAAATTTACGTCAAGAATATGATTGTGCGGTGTTAATCCAATTCATAAAAATTAACAAGTGTTTTAATGAAGCTACTTCGAAAGTGCAACTGACTCAGATAAGTGTAGATATAAGTTTTTGTAAAGAAATGTTATAAATAATTACTCTTTAATCATTTATTCAAAGTAACAATTTCATGTCCTAATAATATTTGTCAGAAAATTAAATATAATACATTTCAAATTGATGTTAATAAAAAAATGATTTTGTAAAGTAAACTTTGAGTTTTTGTATTATACAGCTCCACCGAATTACCCACTAAAAACGACCCTGAGTAAGAGTTCATTAAAATAATAGAAATTCAATTTATTAAATAATTTGATTAAATTAATTGAGAAAATATAATTAATGTAACATCACAAAGTTGTGCTTGGTTACAGATTGGCGCTGACCACGTGGAGCTGTATAATACCAGTATTGAATTAAATATATTTGAAATATAAATGTATAAAAAAAGATTAAGAATATATTTTGATTTCATTAAAATTTAATTGAGTAATTGAAAATTTTTGTAGGTTATACTTTTGAACTTATTGAATGCTAAAAAATAAATAATCATGTCAAACATAGACATAGTACAAAACTCGAAGTTTGACTCCGAGGACTCAGACACCTCTTTGAGTGTCATCAGAGAAATTAAAATAAATCAAAACAAATTTGAAAACAATGAGCCAAGTGCAGATAGGGAAGATACATTGTCCAACATAATGGACATGTTGTTAAAAATGAATGCTAATGTAGAAACTAAACTTAAAGAAATGAATGCTAATGTAGAAACTAAACTCAATAACACAAATGACAAACAAGATAATTTCGAGACTAAACTCAATGAAATAAATAATAATCTTGAAATTAAATTTAGGGAAATGAATAATGAGCTTAGGAAAGATGTTAATGAGAGAATAAATCAACTTGAAAATAAACTAGACAGACAGGTAGAACAAATAAAAATAGATTTTAATGAAGAAATTAAAATCAAAGAAAATAATATCAGGGAAGAAGTAGAGAATAGAGATAGAAAACAAACAGAAAAAATAAATGATATTGAGGAGAAACTAAGTGAAATAAACAAAGCATTGTTGGATAAATGCATAGATCTAAATGTTAAACTAACTAGTGTCATTGATGAAGTAGACAATCAAATGAGTAAAGTAAATGAGAGAGTAGATGAACAGATAGGGCATCTAAACACTATCATAAACGATAAGATAGATAAAACTATAACACTCAATAACACTAACTTAGAATGCAAAATAAATGATTTTAAAGATCATATAAATAAAGAACTAAAAATGATTAGTGATAAAACTAAAATAATTCAAACAAATAAAGAAAGATCTGCAGTAAGAGACAGTAGTTATAATACTCATATAGGCAATGTGGACACAACACCAGATAAAATCATTGTTGATGACAACAGAAGTAAAATAACACAAAACAGTACAAACAACAAAACAATATCCAGCACCAGTGCAGAATTGTATTTAGTTGATTTCTATCCAGACTCAAACAAATGTCACCCGATGACATTTATCAAATTTGCTAAAAAATTTGTAGACCTATCAGAGGATCAATGGGACTGTCAAATATTATTTATCATGAAACACTTGAAAGGGGAAGCTAGTGTATGGATTAGAAACCGACTTGATAAATGGAATAACTTTTTTGAATTTGAAAACGAATTCAGAAATAAATATTGGGGCATAGACAAGCAGAAAGAATTTGAAAATAAATTGATGGGGGGTGGAAATTATGATATGAACAGAGATGATATGGTAAACTACATAATGGAATACTATAACATATCATGCTTTCTAGACCACAAACTAAACATGAACACTTTTCTTAGCTTCATATCACGACACCTTCCAATAGGCATTAGTGCATCAGTAGCGACAGCTTACAACATACAAAACGGAGATGATTTAGAAACCTATTTAAAACAACTAAACAATGTAGGAAAAACTCAGTTTGAATCTAACAATAGATCACCCAGAAGACCATATGAACATAACAACAGACAACCAATAATTAATAATAATCACAGTGAGGTAAGAGAGAATAAGGAGGTTTTTAGACACAGAGAAAATAATAATGACAGACGAGGGAATTACAGGGGTAATTTTAGAGGGAATTATAGAGGTTCAAACAGAGGACAAGGCAATAGTTATCATAACAGTAGGGAAGAGGTTAGGAATGAATGACAACTACAGCAAGGCACAAACACACATAGGCCTAGGGAAAGTAAACAATATCAGTGTAACATAGAACAAATATTAGAGAAACCAATATTTCTAAATCATGAGTTAGCAGGAGATAGTCAGTTAAGTAGGTTTGCTCAAAATATATTAAATAAAACTCCAGTGTTTGTGTCAAATAAAAGAAGAATAGGACTTTGTGTCAGTGGCCAAAACATTCCTGAATTAAAAAATGAACTAAAATTGAACAAAGATAATCTAAATGATAAACTTATTATTATGATAGGTACAAATGATTTCTTACAGGGAATACCAATTAAAGACATCATAAATGAATATAAAACCATGATACAAGAGTTAGCTAGTTGGAATAAAGATTTAATTTTATTAACTTTACCACCAATTCCAAAACTTGCTAGAAATGATTCTTTTCACTTTCACAAACTAAATGTATTTAATGATTTCATAACCTCTCTAAATAATGACAATAATATTAGAGTGATAAATATATCTAATGCATTCATGGATCCAGAATATAGGAGCAGATGTAACATAGACTTGTTTGAGAAAGAAATTTTTTCAAGAGGCATCAAAAAACCTGACTTTGTTCATGTGAATAAAAAGGGATTTTGTATTATTCAGAAAATAATAAATGACTTTATTAAACAAAAGCAATCAGATAGAGAAAATAAAATCAAAGTTAACACTAATGAAATATTTTTACATGAAGATCTAAATAATGAATTAACTAATGAAAATAATTTTCATGAAATGCCTATTAAAGGATTAACACACTTTCTACCAGAAATAAATGTAAAGATAGGTCATAAAGAATATAGATGCATAGTAGACTCAGGATCAGAGGGCACTATTATTAGTCAAGACATATATGAAGAAATAAAAAACAATGTAGACTATAAAATACCACAATTACCAGTGAGTAATTTACAAATTATAGGAGTTACTGGGGTTAGATCAAAGAAAATAAACTATCAGGTGCTAATAGATTTTGAAATAAATAATCAAATAATTCCTATGACATGCTTAGTAGTAAAAGAAATTCAGGCAGGAATCATTTTAGGATGTGATTATTTTTTGGAAAACTAGCCAAAATAAACTTTGAAACGAAATGTTTAGAAATCAAAATAGATGATAAAAAATTAATAATACCATTTGTCCCTAGAAACAAATTAAATATGGTAAATGGATTAAGAGTAATACAAGATACAAGATACTTTATTTCCATTGACCTTTTGTACAGGAATAGGAGCCGTCACAAATACAAGAATATAATACAATAATACAAGTAGGACACATTATATGTGATAAAGGTGAACAAGAACTGAACAAAATAACTGATGATTTAATGAATAGGCTAGATAAAACAAATGTTAAGATAAAAGAAATGAATGTTAACATGATAAAGTTAAATAAAGAAGCTAATAGATTAGATTTGCTGTTAAATATGAATAATGACATAAATACTAAACTTGATGAAGTTAATGTTAGGTTAGGCAAAACAAGTGCTGAGATGAAAGAAGTAAGTGATGATGTAATAAAGCTAAATAATGAAAATAATATGAAAGCTAATGAGCCCATAAAAAATGTTAATGATAGGATGAGCCAGACTAAAGACAATTTTGTCAACAAAACAGAAAGAGTAAAAGTGTACTTTGATGTAGAAAGTAAATTGAAGAAAAATAGTAGCAGTAAAGTAAATAATCAAGATAGGGAACAAACTATCAAGATAACTGATGTCAAGGATAGACTAGATAAAATAAATAAAACCCTGTTACACAAAAACATAGAGATAAATGTAACAACAACTAAAGTAGGCTATGAGCTAAATAATCAAATGAGTAGGCCTAGCATAAATAATCAAGTAGGAGAGCAGACAGAACATCTACACATTATGTTAGATAACAAAATAGAAAAAATAGAGAAAGCTTTGGCAGCTTGTAACACTAACCTTGAAGGCAAAATAAATGAATTTAACTGTCATGAAAATAAAAAACTAAAAACAATCAGAAATAGGCTAGATGAGTTGAATGAGTTCTTTGAGTTTGAAATTACTGTTATAAACAAATACTGGGGAATAAATAAATAAAGGAAGCTTGATAATGATAATAATTTGATGGGGGGTGAAAACTATGACTTGGACATGGAGGATTTTGTTAAATATGTGATGAGGTACTATAATATCTCATGCTTCTCAAACTACAAATATAAAAAGAAATATAAACTAGTGTTCTCGGATAATTCCATTTGCTCAGAAAACTAAATTGTGAAAATGATTGTTGAAACAAAATAAACCTAAAAAATATCATATAATAATAAATAAATAATAGTTAAAAGAAAGTAACATTAATAATAATGTGAGAGTTGTTTAAAAGAAAAATAAACTGTAAGAGTAACTGTTTAAATGAAAAAATACTTAAAGAAGTTATGTAATAATAAACAAATGGTAGTTGAGGGATTTTAATATTGATAATAATATGAGATTTGTGATTAAGTAGGAGATTTAAATGTAACATTGAAATAATAGGACATGTATGTCAAACCAAAATGATGTAAGGAAAATAATGGTAATAAATTGTTACTACTGAATATAACACTGATAATAATATGCAATGAATACAACATTAATAATGATATGATGTTTATATGAGACTAAAATGATGAAAGAATATTTTGTACAATACTGTGTTATTGTAATTTGTTTATACTTATATTGATATGACTCAATGAATATAACAATAATGATGATAGAATAAGATGTATGAATTCTTTTAACTGGTTTATGTTCATGATGAATACTACTCAGATAATAATAATGATGACTGAGTTAAGCTAGGATGATGTAAATGAGAACTATTGTAACACATTGTTACGGCAACTTGTTGATACTTATATGATATGATTCAAGGATATGTTTAAACTAAGATGATGTAGAGGAGATTAGTATGACAGATGATTATTATAACTTATTCATAATAAATTTAATATGACTCAATGAAGTACATTGTATGTATTTTGATAAACTTATATGATTTTTAATCATTTTAAGAATTTTATGAAGGGAGAATAGCCAGTGATTAATAGTACTACGATTCTATCCTAATTACAACTCGCCACTTGCTAAATTCAAAATCATTTAACGCCAAGTACTCTGTTAATCACACAATGGCACAGTTTGTCAGTTTTAGGTGTTAGTCAACCTTGGCAATAGGGCCTAAAGACAAAAGCTTACAGTGATCTGTAACATGGCTAACATCATTACTAGAGTCATGTTGCAGACACCAATAGATTAGTACCTTGAAAAATAACATTGTAAATGAAGGATAGGATATAATAAAAAATGTGATTATAACTTTTGATGATAAAAATATAATTGCAATGTTTGATGATAATTTATTGTAGATTTTTATTTGTCAGTGATGCAAGAATAATGATAGAAATCATAACTTGATATGAGTAAAATGTAATGTCAAATATGATTAATTATTGCAATATCAATAATGAATAGTTAGTAATGATTCATTGAAACTTTGTAAAGATAATAATGATAATTAACCTCACTTATGTCAACTTGAAATATGTCAAAGCAACATTAGTAAATGTATAAATAATTAAAATTCTGTGCACAATTAACATGTGTGTATATACAAGTAAAGATAGGGAAGATAAAAGATCATTAAACATGAATATGTTTAAATGTTTTGCAAACAATTTTTCATTTCAGTTAATTGTATATGGAACTAAAACTAGGCTATTGCTATAATTAACAGCCTATGATTAAATTATGTTATATTTATTATTTAACAGAAAAGGTAATCAAAGTGATTATGTGCAGATAAAAGGATATTGTACTGATATAAACTTTCAGTGAGACCAATGAATATTAGGTGAATAATGGACGTGCAGTGACAATAATAATACAGTGTGGACACTAAAGGACAATCAACAACACAAATTATAGTGTTAACATTCAAGGAGGTGACAACAAAAGCAACAATAAGGTAACAAATAAATAAACTGTTTCATTAATATGAACTACTACAAGAGTGAACTCGGATTTAATTATTTTATGCCTTGTCATAAAAAGTGTTTGTGTGATAGACTGGGTGATGTATAGCAGTGATCACTTGACTGTTTGGACTTAGTTGATAGGACATTGGAATTGTGATCAGGAATAAATAAATTCGCTGATTTCTAACTATTTTTGAATTGATTGCTGTCAGCAATACATGTTTTTATGTGAAACAAATTTTAGCTGAATGACTTTGTATATAACCAGTGATAAATGGACAATGTGCATATACATTCTGTCAAATCATGGTCAAGAATGACAAAATAATTTAAATAATTTGAACATTGAAGGGACTTTGATGTAAATAAAACAAAGCAGGTAATATTTTATAATTACTTGTCAGAGTAATAATGGTACTGTTTGAAGATGTCGAATAATGTTTATAATCTTATGAATATTTTAGATTGCATTTTAATGAAATCCTTTAAAGTCAAGAAATATGGAAGTATGTTCTAAACTGTATTTGAATAAAAATTCATGTTTATATATTTTAAAATATTATTGTAATAATTAAATAAATTGTACTCCACAAAATAATGAACTAACCATTGATGATATAAAGTTGCAATCGCACTTAACTACAATTCTTTTATATTCCACACCAGTATGTAACATATGAATAATAATTCAAATAATAATTTAACTTTCTTGAAATTATTGAAATATTTTTATGATTAACTACAAAATGACTAATAATAAGGATAACTTGCATCAATGACAAAGAACTATGTAGTGTGTTTATTGTTAATCAATAATGTATAATTTAAATTGTTCTCTTATTGGTTTTTGATTAATAATGATGGATTTTGATTAGATAACTTAATAATTGAGAATTTGTTTACCTAAGGATTGATAACTTGTTTAATGATTGATGATTTATTTGAGAATTTGAAGATTATTTAATGATTGAGAATGTATTTAAGAATTTGAGGATTTGTCTAATGAGTAATGATGTATTTGAGAATTTGAAGACTTGTTTAATGATTGATGATTTATGTAAAAATTTGGTAAAGTATTGACAAAGTGACTGAAAATTGATATGAGATGATTGATGAATTGCTGAATCAATGAATGATGATTCATTTAAGAATTGATGAGTTACATGATAGGTGATTGTGATTAGTAATTATATGATTTTGATGATGATATTGAATTCTGATGATTGTAAACGAGTTGATGATTAATTAATTTTTGAATTGTGACTTAGTGATTGTTGATTTGTATTTTATTGATATTGATACATGACCTGTGTATTTTTGATCAATGACGGTGTATTATGGAATGAATCGTTGATTTTAACTGGGAACTTGTATAATTTTAGATGATGTATAATATTTAACTGATGATGATGAATTTATGAAGTATTGATTTTGATTTGTGAATTTTGATTTGTGTATTATTGTTTTTGATTCATGATTATATGTGAATGAATGAATGATTCATTGTTAATTTATAATTTTTGAACTTTTTACTAACGATTTAAATAATTTTTAATGAATACTGATCATTTAGTATTTAAGAGGGAATTATGATTTGTTGTTTACATGATGTGTAATATGTAATCTAAAATTAAATTGTATATTAGCTGATAGGTTCAATCCATTCTAGATATAATAAATATTGTAAAACTAAAACTTATCTGAGGAACAACCGACAATTTGGCGAATCATGTTGAGATATAGATTTTTTGACTCGCGTTAACCACACATCGCAAAAAATCGGGGGGTACTGTAACAGGTCCACCAAATTGATGAATAATTTGATTAATTTAAATAAATAATAAATTAGTGCATTAAAGAAAGGGATATATTTAATTGGAATAACCAATGAATATTCAAATTATATTCGAGAATTGTTGTGAGTAAATCACCAGTTAGATAGAAAGGCAAGTGGAAATATTTATCCAAAACAGACGTTTGAAGCAGTAAACACATTCCTTTCTTTGTGACCAATTCAGACATGGGTTGGGTGATTCCAGGAAAATATCGCAGTAAACAGATGTTGAACGCGTCTGGGTGGCACCAGTTGACAAAACAAACGAATACTTTCAAACTATGCGTTAGTGTCATGGAGGCTCGTTTGGGGCAGCACATGATAGTGATTGAAAACGAATAACAAACGATGTTGTGGTGAACCTTAAAAAAAAGGAAGCACACTATAGGCTGACTGAGTGGAGGAGAGGGAAAAAGCCACGCGGTTCACTAACGGAAGCGAGTCGAGACCCTCGTTCACTCTGTTCTGATCTATCACAAAGGCAACTATGTTGAGGTCCCCAGGACTCCAACTTGTTGTAGAAAGTATCATTTAATTCATTTAAATTCATTTTCTGTTATTAAGTACATAAAAAATTTACGTCAAGAATATGATTGTGCGGTGTTAATCCAATTCATAAAAATTAACAAGTGTTTTAATGAAGCTACTTCGAAAGTGCAACTGACTCAGATAAGTGTAGATATAAGTTTTTGTAAAGAAATGTTATAAATAATTACTCTTTAATCATTTATTCAAAGTAACAATTTCATGTCCTAATAATATTTGTCAGAAAATTAAATATAATAAATTTCAAATTGATGTTAATAAAAAAATGATTTTGTAAAGTAAACTTTGAGTTTTTGTATTATACAGCTCCACCGAATTACCTATTTAAACGACCCTGAGATCAACTTAAGAGTAATGTTTTAAATTAAAATAAATTTTTATCATTTTCAATAAATAATTTAAATCAATGTAACAACCTCATTTAAGAGAGGCATACGTTACAACACCCCTACATTTCATAAAGTACATTCACTTTTCACTCATAAATATGGTGACGATATTTCACCACAATGGCACTAAAAGGGTTAAACAACAAATCATAATTAGGTCTAAGTATACCATAACGCGTATATAACTAATGAAGCAAGGCATGAAAAAATTCAGTATAAACTAACTTTTCTACAAGGTAGACAGAGAAGTAAGTAGAGGGCGTATGAACAATTGTAGACTTTAAGCAACAGCACAATCCTTCATCCCTAGATCCCCGGTACGGCTTATACAATTAATTGTTTGCCTTACTCCGATGAACATTAATATAATAATAATATGAAAATAATTTACGTTGGAGATTATTAACAACATTAAAAAATAACGACTAAAATGTTTAGTGCTTTAATACTCACACTAACATCATACCTAATGTTGGCACAAACATTTTGTGTAGGCCTACCTGAGTTTGAAGGTTGTTTACTAAGAAACTAAGAGACCTAATAAAAATCCAGTCACACCATTGTTTTCCTCATTTCATTTTACATTATGACATATGCATTTAACACATTCGCTGCATAAAATTCACCAATTGGATGTCGGGGGTGCGGAAAATTTTTATTACATGAAAACTTACCTTTAGGTGTATGAAGTTGATTGAAGTTGGTAATAGCCTGATTCTTTGACGTTTTCCTTGTAGAGATGACATCATAAGTTTGGCCCCCACTGGTGGGGGCACCGCACCTACTGCTCGATCACCGTTGTTTGACCCTCACAAAATCACTTGGAATGTCGTTTTATTGTACAAAACCTCCTTTTTTATGTAAAATACTTGGTAGTTCAGTACCTCAGTGGTCAAAATACCTCAGTAAAATGAAATGACGTCATAAGTTTGGCCCCCACCGGTGGGGGCACCGCACCTAGCGCTCGATCACCGTTGTTTGACCCTCACAAAATCACTTGGAATGTCGTTTTATTGTACAAAACCTCCTTTTTAATGTAAAATACTTGGTAGTTCAGTACCTCAGTGGTCAAAATACCTCAGTAAAATGAAATGACGTCATAAGTTAGACACCCACCGGTGGGGGCGCAGCACCTAGCGCTCGATCACCGTTGTTTGACCCACACAAAATCACTTGGAATGTCGTTTTATTGTACAAAACCTCCTTTTTTATGTAAAATACTTGGTAGTTCAGTACCTCAGTGGTCAAAATACCTCAGTAAAATACCTCAGTAGTCAAAATATAGCCCGACACAATTTCCAGAGTTCGGCAGTAAAATAATCTTCAAACACAAATATTTTAGTCACAATAATAAACTATTGAAATAAATGTACAGACAGTAATACAATATATACACACTCAACACAAAGCACCAGGAATATAACTATAGTATTAGTCTATAAGAACAGCATGAAACGGTACGCACCCTCCCGTGGGGGCTCAGCTATATGGTAGAGGTCGTAGAACTCGAAACTAACAACGCGGCAAGTAAGGTTAGGTTACTAGGCAACGAAGCGAGGTGGAACAAAACAAATACAACGAATGGCTGGGCCAGTATGGGCTTTCTAGTAAACAGGGTACTCCGCCCCCACCGGTGGGGGCGCCGTGATTCGGATACAGACCCTGCCCCCACCGGTGGGGGCAGCCGCAGCTAATGTGTTAAACATTTTATTTTGAGTTTCAATCATTTCCTAAAATACAAATCAATTAAATTTCACTGCATTTCTTGCGGATATACAAGTAACCTATCATTACTTGTGATATTTTAAGAATTAAGTGACCATGAAATTAATTTTAGAATCACTGCAAACCAGGAAATTGATAATAACTATTTTCTTAAAGTTAAAATTCTGAAATTTATAAAACTTATAAAAAACATTCTTGTCATCCACATGTTAAAATATGAAAGCGATATGATAACAGGTTTTTTAGTAATAAAATGTAAAGTTGATGCACAATGAAACCTAGTAAAAATTCCTCCACTTTTTTTTTTTCAAAGAGGTTAAAAATTATTAAAACTTAAAATTTAAATTTAAAATGCACATGAGTCAACATAATATTAAACGAGGAAAACAATGGTGTGGCTGGATTTTTCATAGGTCTTTTAGTTTTTTAGTATAGAACCTTTAAGGGTGTTCGTCCGACTTGCTCAGTTTGGCGCTGGATGGAGTTTAGTTCAAGGTTTCCAGGGTCTTCGTCCGACTGGCTCAGTTTGGCGCTGGATGGAGTTTAGGTCAAGGTTTCACCACCACAAGTAGCCAAGTGCTTGCCTTGCTGGGGCATAGGAGAGTAACAGCATTCTTGCTGCACGTCCAGAGCACAAATGGGAATAACTCCCTCATTTTTTGTAAACTTTATCAACAAAGATTTGATGTATTATTAATCCTCTTTCGGCCAAAGATAATTAACTGTACAATTTTCAACTTGAAATTCGTAATTAACTGTACAATTTTCAACTCGAAATTCGTAAAGACTTCATTTATAAAATAATAATTGGTTCCACTTAAAAAAATATTTCTTGTATTATTATTACTTTTTACTTACTCTAGGTTGGTTAATAATATTTCTCCACTATATTCTCAAAATTTTAATAAAATATATTGCACCGTTTGTTATTGTGTTAGGAACCAAGAAAGGCCAAATTTGCCACTTTAGGTAGCCATAAAAAATTTTTTCCCTTAATACACTTATTGCTTCTAACAAGACAAACAATTTTATTAAAAATTGTCAAAAATAAATTTCAATCTAGCACCCTTAAACTCAGGTACGTATAATTTATCTGGCAAAAGTACAGTATTAAGACTGCTGTGTTCTAAGTCTTAATTAGGCTTCTTCAAGCTTCTTTGCTC
Organism: Stictocephala bisonia; assembly: GCA_035578905.1. Taxonomy (NCBI): domain Eukaryota; kingdom Metazoa; phylum Arthropoda; class Insecta; order Hemiptera; family Membracidae; genus Stictocephala; species Stictocephala bisonia. The sequence continues at coordinate 205,766 of JAQJVL010000548.1, read as the reverse complement.
AATAAAATAAAACAAATATTTACAGATCTAATAGTTCATTATATTACTTAACACTTACCGCAAAATTACTTTCATCTTGAGCTGTCTTCATCATAACTGTCATGCAGTCAATAAGTTTTAAAGCAAATGCATTCTTTGTATTAATTTTCTGAAACCAAAATAATTCATTACTTCCATAAATATTTCATTTATAATATTACATTTTTAATAATCTCAGTAAATGATTACAAATCATAATCAGATCAATTTTTATAACATTTGAATTAATTCACCTTCATGTTCAGGTTCAATTACAAATGTTTAATTGGGAGCTGGCATTAAAATAGTATTTATTATAGTTTATTAATTAATGATCCTTGTTAAATGAAATTGACAGTACCAATACAGCAAAATGCACTTTCAATCAGCACTTTAAATATTAATAACTAATGTTTCTCAATTAGCATATTACTGTCAAACCTGGTATATCCAGTGCTATGATATCTGGCCCAGGCGGCTTGGGGAGCGTAATGAGGGATTTCCCCACAACAAACATTGCCCTGGCATGTCGGTAGATCAAATAGTTGCTAATGATTTGGTCGCCATTCCGTGTGTCTTAGTAGGAGTTTTTCTAGTATACTATATTTTCCTGTTTCGCTGTTTATTTTTACTGTATGTTCTAAAATAAAATCGAATTTATAATCTTTTGATTTTTTTTCCTTTCCATATACAGCAGAACATCTTTAATCCGGCACGTTTGGGACTTGACTCTTTCCGGATTAAAGAAAATTCCGGACTATGGACGTTATTTATAAAAATACAGGAGGTGTATGGAAAATAACATAATTTGCACAACAAAATTTTACTGTATTTATATATTATTTAAACATAGGTTATTTAAACAATATAAATCAATATATAAGTACAGGAGAAATATTAAAATGCATTTTTAGGTACAGTACATGATGAAATAAATTAAAATACAGTATAAATACAGCACATAAATGTACTATAGTATTTGTGGTTTTTAGCAACAGTACTGGTAGATGGCTGGAAAAAGATCTAATATCTACTTGCTTCTTACAACTATTTTTTATAAGCTGTCGAGTTGCTCACTTTACAATGTTCATTGTGAAGGCAATTCTGTAATTTGTGTCTATTGCCGTTGATGCCGGATTATAGACAATTCCGGACTATAGAATGCCGGATTAAGGAGGTTTTACTGTACTTCCAGAAAGTACCTTAACTAAGAAATATGATACAATTTACTAGCAGCCCAACATTATTTTAGCTTTTATTTCTGTTAAAAATTGTGCTATTTTATTCAAAATATTTTATTGTAGAAATGACAATGTAAATTGTATTACAAACGTAAGAATATGTAATATAAAACATGTTCAGAAGATAAAATAAAATAAAACTATTCTATCGTAGTAGGTCTAGTTAGAAATTATTATATTACCCATAGAGCAAAATTAACATTATTAAATTAAACATTAACAGTAATGAACTCATCGCCTAACAAGCAATTCCAAGCAGATATTTACACAGTGAATTTTTGAATTGCCTTTCTGTTTCTATGTTTTTAATCTCTTCTGGTAATTTATTGTATAATTTTGGTCCTATATTTTTAGAGAGCCAAGCTGCCAGCTGCATGCAATCTGTGAGCCGCCTGCCTATGTCGATGCCTTTGTCTAGTGTCGTAATTGTGCACGTTTTTACCAGTTATAATGGATGTGAATTTAAATCTGTAATACACCAGCATCTCATAAATATATATTGAGGGTAATGTTAATATTTGAAATGATTTAAAATAGTTTTTACAGGATGTTCTTCTGTTTATCTTGGCAATAGTACGAATTGCTCTCTTTTGTAAACGAAAAACTCGCTGAAAATTTGAGCATGACGTTGAACCCCATAAAACAATACCGTACCTTAACCTTGATTCTATGAGTGAGGTGTATATTAATTTCACGAGAAAGAAGTTTTGGTAGCTGGCAAATCTTCTTAAAAGAAATAACTGTGAAGGCAATGTAGAGCATAGGGCGTTAATATGTGGTGTCCAAGAAAAACTACTATCAATTTTTAATCCTAAATATTTGACCTTTGTATTAAATGGGAGCTCAAATGTATTCATAAATACGGCCGGATTCATGTCAGGATCAATTTGTTTAGAAAAATTTAAGCAGTTTGTTTTAGCTGGATTGATGTGCAAGTTATTACTATTTAGGTATTGGTAAAGGTTTGTAAATTTTATGTAACTTTCAATTTCCAAATTATTCCAGAATTTATTTTTAAAAAGAATAGAAATGTCGTCGGCATACTTTATGATAGTTAAGTCAGTTACAGCTTTTGAGATCTCATTCATGTAAATAATAAAAAGAATTGGACCTATTACTAACCCTTGGGGAACTCCAAATGTTTGCTCTATATTTCCGGATTCGTTATTATTTACTTTTAATTTTTGGTTTCTAAGATGCAAATAGGATTAATCCAATTTAGGAATACTCCCCGGACCCCTAGGCGGTACAGTCTTTCAAAGAGTATGTTATGATCTAGACCAGCAGTTCTCAACCTTTTAGCACTGGCACCCCCTCTTTGAACACTTTAGATAGCTCACGCCTCCCCTCCAGTCAATAATTGGTTGGTTCAAGTTAGAACAGTGAAATTATGAAACTGACGATGCTAACTCTACGTTAGCAAAAGCTGGGATGCAAAATAAAAATCCAGATATATTTTAATACGAAAGTTTATTTGATGGTTTTGAAAGTTTTTGTTTTTTAACAAAATATATATTTTTTAATTTTTTTCTTTGTACCCTCACGCCTCCCCTGAAATTCTCTCACGCCCCCCCAGGGGGGCGCGCCCCCCAGGTTGGGAACCACTGATCTAGACAATCGAACGCTTTTTGTAGGTCCAAAAATACCCCCACAGTTTTACATTTCTCATCAAGAGCAGTAACCACTTTGGTGACGAAATCAACCATTGTGTCAGTTGTATTCTTTCCTTTTATGAATCCGTATTGTTCCTTGCATAGTAAGTTATTTTGAAATAAAAAATTTAATAATCTGTTTGTAAAAACGTGCTCATATATTTTGGAGATAGTAGAAATATTCGAAACAGGGCGCCAGTTACTCGGTAACTTGGAGTCTCCTTCTTTATAAATGGGGCGAATCACAGACTGTTTTAGTTCACTGGGGAATATTCCTTGTGAAAAAGAAGAATTAATTAGTTCTGAAAGGGGCTCACAGATGTATCCGGCGCAATGCCTGACTGTTTTATGGCTCAAACCATCGTATCCAGCTGAGTTTGAATTTTTTAATTTAATAATAATATTGTATATTTCTTTGGAATCAGTAGGATATAATAAAAGAGAGCTAGGGTATATTATATTTGACTCCGGTAGTAATGGCGGTTCTTAGTACTACCGTACGTGTATAGGTGGGTGGGTGGGTTAGTACTACCGTACGTGTATGGGTGGGTGGGTGGGTTAGTACTACCGTACGTGTATAGGTGGGCGGGTGGGTTAGTACTACCGTACGTGTATAGGTGGGCGGGTGGGTTAGTACTACCGTACGTGTATGAGTGGGCGGGTGGGTTAGTACTACCGTACGTGTATGGGTGGGCAGGTGGTTTAGTACCACTGTACGTGTATGGATGGGTGGGTGGGTGAGTACTACCATACGTGTATGCGTGGGCGGGTGGGTTAGTACTACCGTACGTGTATGGGTGGGCGGGCGGGTGGGATCTTTAAATGGTTATGTACCCCAATATTTGCGAAATATCTATTGAATTCCTCAGGGCTGGGCATATCAGTAGGTAGTGGAACCGGTTTCTTTTTCCTATCTAAGTCAATAATTTTCCATGCATTCTTTGAAATGTTATCGTTGTTTATTAGATGATTGCATACGTGCATTGCTTTAGCAGCTCTTATTACCTTGCAATAGGTCTGTTTATATTCATGAAAATATTGCAAAAATTCCTTTAATTTATTATTTTTCCTTTTAAAATCAAGCTCTTTCATATTTTTAGAAGATATAACAATACCCTTGGTTATCCAGGGGCTTTTTCTCGCAGGATTTAACCTAATTTTGTTATCAAAGAGCAAGCTATTAAGAAATTAAAATTAAAAGTATTTAAAAAAGTTTAAGTTTTTGTTCAGAATCAGAGCTTTCCTTAACTGATGCCCAGTTCTCTTTAGATAACATATAATTATTAAGAGTGTTTAAATTTTCTAAACAAGTATTATGAATGTTATTCAATGTTGGTTTTTTTTCAAGTGTTTTCCGCGAGTGAGTTGTTTAAAGTGAGAGTGGTTTTTTGGGCATAATGGTCCGATAGGCCTGTACCCATCACCTGGACCTCAATCATTTCATGCCCTACGTTTGACAGCACCAGATCTATTAGAGTGGATGAGGAGCTTGTCACTCTTGTCGGTGAGTCTGCATACTGTTTCAAATTAAACTCATTCATGACATCTTTGAGTCTCTCAAGTTCAGTATTTTTACTAAGCCAGTTAAAATTAAAATCATATACTATTATACAGTTCTTACATTTATTTAAATGTTTTGACAATAACTCATAAAAAATATCGAAAAATGTGGTAACATTATAATAATGTGGCGGACGATAAACAAAAATTTATAAAATTATTACTAAATATTTTGGAGAACCATTACAGCTCAGTATTAAACAATCCATTAATTACGTAGTTCCTTCAAAGCATAACCGCAAAGCCTGCGAGCATTAGCTATATGAAAACTACGCCTTTATTTTGGTGATTCCATTTCCAGCTTCAAAGTTATCCAGCCTACCCAGGCGCCACATTAGGCCGGATATGACAGGATTTACTGAATTATGATTTTCTTCTGTAACCCAACCTCTCCAGCACTTTATAATAGAAACTTCAAAGAGGTATGGGTAAGTAATTTGGAGCTCATTCAAGTTCTTTACCTGTATTCAGAATAGCCATTATATTAAATTTTTTGAATGCTTTGGCCATTTATCTACTTTATTAAAGATCGTCAAATTATTAAAGATCAACAAGGACGTTTGATTGCGTCTACCATCCTCTTCTCCTTTTAAAACTTTCTTCGATGGGGTTCTCTGTTGGATGCATTGACTGATTGAGGTTTTACTTTTCTAATCAGCGTCAGTGTGTTGCATCCAGCTACAAACAGTCGTACTGGAAATCTGTCATTCAAGGCGTGCCTCAGGGTTCTGTCCTTGGCCATCTTTTATTTTCTATTTACATTTATGACATCACAACTGTTATTAAATACTCTAATGTTCATAGTTTGACTTTGCCATCAACGACCAGAAACGTTCAAAACAATGATACTTATTTTTCACTAAATACAATTAGCTATGAGGAATTTGATAAAATTATTATGACTTTTGATAATAAATTCTCCAGTGGTTGGGATGAAGTACCCGTGCCAATAATTAAGCATGCCCGTCAATATCTTCTGAATCCACTACTTCATGTCATAAATTCTGCTTTAATTACAGGAATATATCCTGAAAAATTAAAAATTTCTAAAGTTAAGCCCTTTTTTAAAAATGGAGACTCTAAGGAAATAGCTAACTACAGGCCATTGTCATTAATTTCTTCTTTTTCAAAAATTTACGAGAGAGTCATATCTCTACAGTTCACTAGTTATCTAGAAAAAAACAATATACTAGATGACCAACAATTTGGTTTCAGGGCAGGGAAATCAGTAGTTAGTGCAGGTATTGACTTCATAGAATCTGTCATTGATTCTATGGACTCCAAACTCTCAGTAGTGGGTGTATTTATGGATATGGCTAAAGCCTTTGATAGTGTCTCATGACATTCTATTAAATAAATTGTCAATATTAGGAGTTAGAAACACAGGCTTGCGATTATTTGAATCATATTTAGTTGGTAGGAAGCAATATGTAGAAATACAATATTTAAATAAATACAATTGTATGACAGCAGCTAAATCCAAATTAAATTTAATTAACTATGGCGTACCACAGGGGACCATTTTAGGACCAGTCCTATTTTTAGCATATTTAACAGGATTGCCTGCAGTAGTCGACACCCCTAAAAAATTAGCCTATACGCTGATGACTTAAACTTTAAATTTGTAGGTAAATCATCTCAAGAGATAGAAATAAACACATATACAAATCTTTCAATAGTTTCCCAATATTTGCAAAATTTTAATCTTCTTCCTAATCCATTAAAAACTAAATTTATGACTTTTTTACCATCTAATACAACCTCTAATAAAGATCTTAATATTTTTATGAGTAATGACAGACTGGAAGAAGTAAGCACAGTTAGGTTTTATGCTTAAATATCGACAATCAGCTAAATTGGAATGATCATATTAACCAAGTTTGTTTTAAAATTTCCTCAGGACTATATGCTCTGAGACAAATGGCCAAATTTAGCAGTCTAAAAACTCCTAAACAGATTTATTTTGCATTAATTGAATCACATATATCCTTTGGATTGTGTTTGTATGGTGCAACTACAAACAATAACTTGAACAGAATACTTGTTCTACAAAAAAAAAAGCAATTAGAGTCATTCTTAAGTTACAACATCAAGATTCGGTCAAAGAACACTTTAAATCGTTAGGCTTCTTAACCATCTATGCACTGTATATCTATCAGCTAATAATCCATATCAAAATCAATTTTGAACAACTACCCAAATTAGGTTCCACCCACGAATATAATACTAGACACAGACATCAACCGATTTTTAATAGACATAGATTAGAATTATATTCCAAAAAAACCAAGTTATTCAGGTATTAGATTTTTTTAATCATTTACCTTTGGAAATTAAACAGATTGCCAACCTCACTACTTTTAAGAATAAGGTGAAAACATATTTAATAGACAAATCAATCTATAATTTTGACAAATTTTTTGATTAGTTAGCCTATTTTAGTTTAATATGTGATTCAGTTTATAGCTTTTGATTTGTTGGTTTAATCTCATGGTTAATTGTAGATTTAGAGGGTTTCATAATATTGTTACACATATAAGAAAATATGTATATCCTTGATTTATTGACACCATTCATGTACACTTGTACTATCATGAATAAAGAGATTTTGACTATTGACTATTGTTCATTTGTATGCCGACGATCTTCAAATTTATACTCATTGTACTTTTACTGACTTGCCCGAAACTAACTAATATGAATATTGATTTTAATGCTATTTCTAAATGGTCCTTCAAGCATGGTGTGAAACTTGATGAAAACAAAACTCAATCTATCTTGATTGGAAATCCTAGACGGCTGAGAAATGTTGCATTTGAAAATGCCCCCAAACTTTTACTTTATAACAATTATCTTCCGTTTAGTATAAAAGTCAAGAGTCTTGGACTGACACTGACCAAACATTTAGGTAAGTCTGATTATTCAACAGAAACTTTCAAGAGAGCATTTGCTGGGATTCACAACTTAAAAAGATTTGCTCTTTATAGGGTGTCTACTAGGATTTGAAGTATTCATTTCTTGAATTTTTTTGACCTTTTTTCAAAAATTTCTTGACCTTCCATTCTATTAAAGGAAATATTTTCTTCACATTATTTGAATGAATATACCTATTTATTTACAACAATCTTATTTTATAAAGATTAATGGTATAACAATTTATTTTAAGTAATATTTAGTTCTAATTAAAATTGTCTTCAATTTTAAACATCTCTATTATTATTTTTTTTTTTTAACATCCCCTACCTGTTGAGATATAAACTAAAATATCATACACTATTTTTAAATAAATTTTCCAACAAAATGCAATAGTAGGATATTTAAAATATTATTTTTCAAACACATTTAATCTCAATTAATATTTATAATAAAATTAATCAAATACATATCACAGCATATATTTATGAATAGTAAAATAATGATTATAAAACTGTCAGTTATAGCAGTTTATTAACATACTTTCTGTGATAATTTTTACATACCACAATTAAAAAAAAAACACACACACACAATTAACTTATATTTTACAATTGAGTTTTAAGTTTCTTTATTTTCTGGTCCAACTCTTGAAATTCTTCTAAAATCTGTTTTTTCTTTTATTCTATCAGCTTTATCTCTGAGACTAACTAATGGGATGTTTCTTTTTGCCTATCATCATAGCTTCTTTTTGCTTTAAGATCATCTTTTCCCTTTGATGAAGCGTTTGTATAGGAGAGGATCATAGGTTTTGATATTACAACGTTCTTTATATGTCCCGAAATTGATACTTCAATATACACTGATCTTTGAGCTACTAGAGAGTGTTCTTCCAAATTTTCAACCAAACACTTTTTATTGACTGAAAATTCTTGTTCCACTTCTCCATTTCTATGAAACATAATTAAGATTTGTTTTTAAAATGTCTCCAAATTAATATTGTCAATCTTTGAATTTTTTAGTAAGTCCATAGAAAAGTATCCAGTCTGTCTTGACTCATTCTGAATGATTTTAACTTTTCTAGTACTGAAAGGATTTCGCAAAGCTGTAATTAATCTATCTTAACTTTTTCCGCAACAGCAGGAGCCATGTAATTTTTGTTCACAAATTCCTCTAGCCATAACAGACAGCCTCAAACTTCCATTTTTATCACATTAGGAGATAGACATGATGCTTCTCGTATGATCTTGTATTTCAAGGGGCATATTTTTTAACAAGTTTTGATTTGTGTTAATATATCATGGTATATAATTATATATACAACCCACAGTCAGCACAGCCAAGTTATTAATACAGCAGGAAACATAAGTGGTAAATTATTAGTTAGGATTTCACTTGTTAGTGGCTGATTGCAGCACCAGGTGCAATGTGTTGGGCGATAAGATCGCCAACCTCTACGCAGCAATTTGTTAGAAAAAGGCTACATTTCTTGACATAATGCCTCTTTTCTTGACTGGTAGACACCCTGTCTTTAATTGCCCTGAACATGAAAGTAATGCTTGTAAAGACACTAATGTTTCCTCACTTAAATTACTGTGATGTTGTTGTCAATGACATGACGGTTGAGCTCTCGGACAGATTGCAACGTACACAACATTATTGTGTTCATTTTATTTTCAATCTTCGGCAAAGAGATCATGTAATACCCTTTTTTAACATCTTATTTATTTTAAAATTGAATCAGCTTCCCCAATTTCATATACTTTCCACTTTTCATACTGCTCTCCTGCCTATCTGATCTGTCCGAGCTTTTCTCTTATATTTCAGAAATTAGTGCAATGAACACTCGGCGTGGATCTTAATTGTTGTTGATTCCCATTCATAGATCTTCAGTATACAACAAATCTTTTACAGTATGCCGACTATGGCACAGTCTACCTGATGACACCAGAGGCATTAACCGGCACGCTCGTTTTAGGCCTTGCAGACTGATGGCATCGCGGGAATTATAAACTGACGATACAGTATGCAAGATGATGTATGTATGGATTTAATTTAGTATTTTCTTTCCTTTTTCTAAGTTTTATGTAAATATGCACTTCTAAAATATCATGTTGATAGGTTTAATATTGTTGATATTCAATTTATTTTCGTTTAATAATTTATTGTTTTACTACTTTTCATGTTATATAAGTTACTAATTTATTTACTTTATATTTTATTTACAAACTATAACAATTCATATCAATTTATTTACAAAGGTAAATTAATGGAATATTTAGTAATAATGGTTAGGTGTAAGAGAGGACTCCATAGGCCTAACTTCGCCATTTGTATAGGGAGAAAATACAATAAAGACATTTTTCATTTCATTTCAAACTAGTATTTTATTTTAGTGTCAGCATGTTGAGATATTATGACCTCTAGTTTGACAGCCTTCCCACTTGGCAGAGCTTTCCCAACCTCATTTACATCTTGAAGAGTTAAAAAGGCCTTCAAATTTACACCAATCAAGAACTTTATTGTCATTGACTTATATATGAGGAATATACATGGTTAAATGTAGTTTCAATAATACACTTTACGAAGTAAATTCAATTGCACTAAAAGTCAATACATATGTCAGATTCTAACTAGGAATGGGTCGGTCCCTAAAGTTGGTTCCGGTTCTATCGGTTATTGACAAAAGAACTGGAACCGAGAACCGATGGGAAAATCTCGGTTCTGCAGTTCCGGTTCTAGAAAAATGTAAATGGGGAGATAGCTTTCATAACAGAAATGTTTCAGGTGTGAAAATTGCTGATAAACAGAAAACTCAAATGACATCCAGCCACAAGATAAACAATATATCTTTGTCAGAAAATATCTGCCGTAGAAGGCCACTTCCTTATCAGTACAGTGATTTGGCCACGAGATAAACAAAATATCTAAGTCAGAAAATATTCACCCACAGTCTGACGACTTCCTTATCAGCATGTGAAAAGAGACAGATAACATTAATGAATAGGAACTCACACACAAAGGCAGTGAATTAAAGCCATTCAGTGTTTGTTCAAGAGTCCAGTCAGCCTGAGCTGCACCCTTGTTTATCGCCCCTTTCTTATCACTTCCTGCCTGATAAAAAATACCTTGTGGAAAAATCCCATTCTGTTTACAACTCATTTAACATTATGAAATCAATTATGCTTCTAGTTTTATTGTGAATTTTGAAAAATAACAGGTTGTTATGATGAACTTAAGATATTGGAGTTTATTTATTTAGACTTGTAATGAAAAAAGCAATGCATACAAAACCTAGGGAATTGGATTGATCAATAAATTTTTAAGATTAATATTGTGTCAAATTATCTATTTATTAAAATAGTTAAATGTTATTTTAATTTTTTTTTCTTTTTACAAAGTCTTAAATTGGATTAAAGTTTCAAATTGCAATGACTTAACATTTACTGGCCCAAATAGTTTATTATTTCTTAAATTTAAAACAAAATGTATACTGTAATTTCTAAAAACATTTATGGTATTATTGGCTGTATGGTTTTTTATGAATGTCAATAGCATTTATATTATCTTAATTCAGTATTATCACCAATTGAAAAAAACCAATAGTTAATAAAAAATTGTTTTTCAATAGTTAGTAAACACTTTTTAAAATTAATTATATTATATTTGTTTTTGCTGTTTATTTTTGACCTATTACAATTATATCAACCTGTTAAATTTAGTTGTAGTAATTTCAATAAATTGATGTGATTTGTTTTTGAATAAGTTTTATTACTAAACCAGACCTAAAATGGCAGGTTATTTTTTTCTTTTCTCTGGACTTATAAAGTTTTGTAATTTCCTCAAGGCAAATTTCAACTGCATATTAATTTGAACACTATATTCCATTTAGCTAAATTGTATACTTTTTTTATTTAAATTAAATACTTTCTTTGTGTAAAAAATGTAAACAATCATACCCTCAGAATAAATAAAATGTTAGCAATTCTTTAGTTATTGGAAATATTGTGTGTCATTTTATAGGTTTTTAGGGTGTACCCCCTCCCACCATCTTCATATTGGAGAAATCACCAAAATACTATGCACTGTTTTTACTGAATGATTCCACATAATTTGTTGATTCACTGGTGTAAAGGTAATAGAAAAATTTTTTAAGACTTTCTCAAAAATTACTCAGAACCGTGAATCGATTTCAGTAAAGAACCGAACCGGAACCGAAAAAAATGGAACTAACCCATCACTAACTAATTCTAAAAATTCTCTAACATTATAAAAAGGTTTATCAGTTAACCATTTACACATTTTATTCTTCAATCTATTAAAAGATACAAATGTAGCACTTATTGGTAATTTATTAAAGAAGCGTACAAGTTTTGATTTATTTCTTGGATCATAACAGTTTTTATTTAATCAACAATTAAATTTATTGAAATTAGTTTTAGTGTAAAGTAGAACATGATATAGTAAATATGTACAAACTAATTACTATTATATCTAATGTAATAAAAAGGAGACGGCAGTAATTCATAGGACTCGCTCCACAAATAGTACGAACTACTTTTTCTGTAATGTAAGAATATTTTTAACATGTGGAGAGTGTCCCTATAACATGATGCCATATGATATATGTAATTGAAAAAAAATCCAAAGAATGCCAACATTACGTCTCGCTAGTTGCAATTCCTTCTAATTTCCATATTAAATAATTCATTCTTGCAATATTTTTACATGTATTATTTTATCTACTCCTGCCATAATTTTGTATCAATAACAAAACTAAATAATTTGACAGAATTTACTACTGTTCCTTGAGATAAGCTCAACATAATTTTTTGTGTTTTATCATGGTTACACATAAGTTTATTGGCTGAAAACCAAGTCAATGCACAGTCAATTGATTTGATTGTAATTTCATTAAGGCTACTGATATTTTTAATGAGCTGCAATAAAAGTGGTATCATCAGCATATATTACCGAATCCACTGTAATATTTCTAGTTAGGTCATTGATAGATATTAAAAACAGGAACGGCCCCAACACGGAACCCTGTGGAACACTTTTATCAATTTGCTTAAGGCTCAAAATCTTTCCTCCAACAGAAACATACTTCTTTCTATTTGTCAAATATTATTTTAGTTTGCAATTTACCATAAAATTCAAGTTTTTTTACTAAAGATTGTATGGTACGCAATCAAATGCTTTGGTTAAGTCAAATAATATGAGGGAAACAGCCTCTTTGTTCTCAAAGTATTTAAGGATTTATCAACAACCTCAAGAACAGCGGAGATGACCTTCATTCACAAAATCCAAATTGAGAATTTACTAGCAAATTATTACATTCAAAATAGTTTTAAAGTTGTTCATAAATAGTAGATTAGACAATTTTTGAAAAAATTGGGACTATTGATACAGGATGAAAATGTTGTGGGAGAAGTTCTTACATACTGGCACGACTTCTGAAACTTTTTTATTTTCTTTTTCATTCCCTTAGGACATGTGAATTTTGAGTGGACATGATTTCTTCATCAGAGATAGAATGAATTTGATTCCATAGTCAAACCTTGATGTAAAAATCAGTATTGTCTGCTAATGGCGGAACACTACAACCAATGTCTGTCACTGGTGTTTATCCAGTTTGTTGTGCCTTTTCATTGAATGGCGGCATGTTTACATTTTTCTCCTATGATAAATATACAGTAGGGTCGCGGTAGTCCGAACCCACAGTAGTCCGAATCACGCGGTAATCCGAACGACCCTCTCGGCGACTTGCAAACAGCTCTTTTTGTTGCACGTCTCAACTTGTATCAATGATGTATCTCAAGATGTATCAATGACTGAACCTGTGGACATTGCCAACCAATTTAACTCCTACTTTACTACTATTGCGGAGGAAACATTAAGAACAAATCCAGGAGAGTATAAACATCGTTTCGAGTTCAGGGACTGGGTAGTAGAGAGTCCTACATCTTCATGGGCGCCAACAACTGAAAGAGAGCTGCTTGGGGTTATTTCCTCAATGAAAAGCAAGACATCTGCTGGTCTGGATGATTTCTCCTCGGTGATACTCAAGTACTGCCGTAACGAACTGATGACCCCGTTATTACATGTTTGTAATCTCAGCCTAAGCCAAGGTCTATTTCCATGTAAAATGAAGACCTCTAAAGTGGTACCCTTGCATAAGAAGGGCAGCAAACACAAGTTATAAAACTATAGACCCATTTCGTTGGTGCCTACATTCTCCAAGTTGATTGAGAAGATAATATTGTCAAGAATATCGGTCCATCTGGAGTCAAATAACGTAATTCTATCAGGGCAACATAGGTTCACCCGAAAAAAGTCTACTTCAACGGCTCTTGTAGATCTTGTAGAATACATGATAGATAGGATTGAAGAGGGTGAAAGCGTTGTGGGATTCTTTTTGGACCTGAGTAAGGCCTTCGATTGCTTAGATCACACAATGGTCCTGACTAAACTTGAGTACTTGGGCTTTAGGGAGACTGCTCTGTCATGGTTTGCAAGCTATTAGAGTGATCGAGACCAACTGGTTGAGCTTAAACAGAGCAAGAAAGGAGTCGGAGTTTTGCACAGATCTGACAGACTGCCGGTAAACAGAGGTGTACCTCAGGGGTCTGTCCTTGGGCCTGTTTTGTTTGTCCTTTTTACATCTGACTTCCCAGCATACATGGAATCCTATAGTAACACCGTAATGTATGCTGATGACACGGTTCTGTTGGTTTCTGGGAAGAATAGAGAGGCACTTGAAGTACAGTCATACATCACATTAAATGTTGCCATTGAATATTGTGCAGCGAACGACCTTGTTTGTAATGAATCAAAGACGAAAGAAATAACCCTTGGCAGCATGAAAGATGAATTGTCTGGATTCCCCAATCTTAACACTGTACATGCAGTAGAGCACCTGGGTATTGTGGTTGACAATAAAATATCGTGGATGGATCATGTTGATATACTGTGTGCTAGAATGAGTAGTGCCCTCTTTGCAATTAGAAGAGTCAAGCACGTTAGCACAGAGGATGTGGTTAGAACAGCTTACAGCTCCCTGTTCGAGTGCCATCTCAGATATGGTATTGTCTTGTGGGGTGCTACAACAAATGGCTACCTGGAGCGGGTTTTAATCACTCAAAAAAAGGCTGTCAGAATGCTGGCTGATCTTGACTGGAGGGCCAGCTGCAGGGGTGCTTTTAAAGAATTGAGAATATTGACAGTTACTAACATCTATCTGTTGGAAGTGATCTGCCTTGCATCCTCCAGACAACTACAACGCAACATGGATACACACACCTACCAAACAAGAAATGCCAGGGACTTCACTCTGCCGATTCATCACAGTCGTCGCTTTCAATCGAAGCCTTCTTATGTTGGAGCCAAGTTCTTCAATGTTCTTCCTGAAACGATTAAGAGAGCTGACCCGGTCGCCTTAAAGAAAAACCTTCGATTCTGGTTACTCCAACGGCCGTTCTACACCATAAGTGAATTTCTGGACTGGCAAAATTTTACTGTGTAAAGCAAGTTCTGAACTAAAATGATTGTTACAGTTACATTGTATTTAATGACACCATTTTCAATCTTGAAGATTGTAAAATAAAGATACTCTCTCTCTCTCTCTCTCTCTCTCTCTCTCTCTCTCTCTCTCTCTCTCTCTCTCTCTCGTTAGTTTTTGGTGCGGATAGTAACAGTAACAGCACTGTTGTTCTAATAATCATCAGAATATCAAATAAACGTAAACAGACAACTTTAAAATCACAGATTACTTTAACTTTAATAATTATGTAAAATTTGACTTGTTTAAATTGTTTGATTTTTACTTGCTGTATGTAAACGAATTTTAAAGATATAAACTTTTATTATAATTGAACTCAGTAGTTTTATCAAATAGGCTATGTATGTAAATAGTTGCATTTTTCAAACTGTACTTGTCTAGCTTGTTATTATGTTTATAAAATGTTATAGTTTGGTAATTATTCAATTAAATGGTGATTTTATGGAATAATTATTATTGTTTTCTCAAACCTTGATAGTCCGAACAGGACCTTGCAAACAAAAATTCAGATTACCGCGACTGTACTGTATCACATTTTGAGGAATGCAGAAAAATATCTATACAAAATAATTGGTACCACTATCAGCCTAATTTAAAGCAGGTACATTATACCTCAAACTTGTAATCAACAGATGTTCCATTGATAAAACTGTTGTCAAACCGGCAATCAACAGATGATCCATCAATGTGCAGCGATTACTTTCAGTATTTATACTGTAAGTGTGCGTAAATTTCAGAATAGCAATGTGTACTGGAAACCGAATGAAACGCTGACTAACATAATGCATTTTATTTGTTTTTATGACAACCTAGTCATCACTTGTAGAAGATAGAAAGTTGGTGTTGAATGAAAGTGAACGCTGCTGCTGAAATAAAATTCTATAATTTAACTAAGCATAGTTATAATAAGAATATAAATTATATATACTTGTAATGATACGCCATAATTATCAAAAATAATCAATAACACCCATAAGCGTCGTTAGCATACAGCATAACAATTTTGTGTAGTGCGCCAGCCACATGGCGTTACAGCCATGGGTGGCACCACATGTAGCGTGATGATACCACAATGCCCATCAGCGTTATCCACACTGAATGTGTTAAGGTAATACTATCAATTTAATTGTTTTTTTGTGTGTTTATAGTATCACTACAAGTACCAAAATGTCTTTTTTTTAACAAGTGAAGTGTTTTTACTTCTTGTAAAAGTATATTCTCTGTGCAGGCTAATACAAATTGCCATAATAGTAGTAGGTTATATAGGTTTTTGCATATTTATAGTCATATTTTAAGGTTATAAATAGTGACCAGCACAGTACCAGACAATATTACAAACATTTTATAGAGCATGTTCATAGCTAAATTTTAATACATAATAAAACTGTTTGGTTCATACACAAATTACTTAGTTGAATTATTATTATAACCGTACCCATGGTAACGATTTTTGAGTTTAGAGTACTTTTTTCAGTTTATGTAATGGAAGTTAGTTGTTTCTCAACATCTATACATTTTCTGAAACTAGGCTAAATTTAAAAGGTTTTGGCTATCTTCGAAATTTAAGAGTCATAACATTATATTGTAATATCTGGAAACAAGAAAAAGCAATAAACATACAGAAAGCAGTATGGGCCATGGTGGTTATCACAAGGAAAGCATAGTGCAAAATACAGGACTATAATGACAAGTTGAATCAACTCTGCTAGTCAATTAAATGCAAATATATAAAAAAAAAACACAAAATATCAATTTTTCTATGAAAATACAAAAGTTGTACCAACATTTTCTGTATTGAGCTGAAGGCAGCAAGATATATGTTCTTCTATCTGCTCCTTGGTCATGGACGAAACACTTGATGGAATAACTGGCTCACTTTCCGGCCCCTGCAACAAGGCTGACTCCGCTTTACATTGCTCCTCCTCCTGCACTTCTTCTTCTTCTTCTTCAGAGTCATTATCCTAAAATAAAATAAATTATATTAGAGACACAAACACTCATAAATATCTTCATACTCTTACCTCTCAACACTTCATGATCTAATGCTCATACTTGTGTTGCTTGAATAAACATTGATAGCGAGTTACTTAGACTCCAGCAGAAATCTATGTGCTTCTAAACATTATCTTTCTATGCCTGTTGAATATCTCGAATCTAAGTATTGGTGCATTATTATAGTACACTAGTAGTTCATTTTTACTGCTAGTAATTAAGCGTTTAAGTGAGCATTAATGTATTGAGAAGTAATATTATTCTTCATCTCTCTCTTAAACAAATAAATACATTCTCTCATGCAAACTAGATTCCAAATTTACTTCTAGCGTAATTTTGAAGAGCGTTTTGTAAATTTCAAAATATGTTATATTAATTATTTTGTGAATAAAAAAGCATTTTTTATTATCATTATTATTATTATCAAACAAGGAAAATATTGTAATCTTTTATTAGACTAATTTGTCAAACTAAGACCGAATCCAATTTGTCAATAAAGAACAGTCTTATTTTGTTTTATAAGCTTGTTGAACTCATGGCTTTATGTGACTTCTAAACCACATGAAAGCACAACAAATAATACGCTGTATATTACCATAGTAACCAAAAACTTACGTGAATTTCAAATCACAGGAACAAAAAAATGCATACTATTTGTTACATTACCTTATAATCAATGGATTTATACGACTTCCAAACCATAGGAAATACAACACAAGGATAATCCGGTTAAATCTTTATAATTTTCTTAAATTTTGTGTTTGAAATGTAACTGTTGTGATACAATATTTTCAATTCAATAACTCATTTTCTATCATTATTTACATTCCTACCCATCATAATTGTGCTACTACCATTTTTACAGTCTGATTCAAAACTATGGATAACCTAGCTTGGACATAAACGGCATAATAACCACTAAGTTAAAACATACAAATTTTTCTTATATTTTTCTATCTTAAGACAATAGAGGTAGTAAGTAAACAAAATGTTTAGAGTTTTTATCATGTTTTATTGTTTTCTAATCGTAGTTAAGAGTAAAAAAGTACCACTATTTAACACCTTTGGATTGTTTTGTGATAGCAAAAATTGCAAAATTTAAACTACTAATCAGATGCGTGAAAATCTATACATACTGTAGATGCTTTAATAAAAAAACTAATTTACAAAGTTTCAGAATTTTTTATCTGTACAAAAAATTAGCTATGAATTTAGTGATTAAACTTTTTCTCAGTACTGAATGGTGTAACAAACATCAGACGAATCTTGTTATACTCGTTCATGTCAGTACTCGATTATGTTATTATTTTTATTTTATTCATGTTGTCTGATTTTAAACTAATGCCAGTCAACCTGTGTTACTTTGGCACAACATTTCCATGTTCAAAATCTGTAAAGGCTTCTTACTCTCTACTGGGCGCGGCGGCGTTGCCATGTTTAAAATCTATAAGGGCTTCTTTCATTACGATGATGAAGTACAGAATAGGTGTGTTTGTATGTGTGTGTCTGTGTGTTAGTGTCTGTGTGTGTGTGTGTGTATAACAGTAAAAAAAATGTGTAAGACCATCACACTTACACATTCCATACCAGTATTTGTGAAACATAAATCGACCATATATGACGATCGGCGTCTTATCTCCGATAAGAATACAAATATTC
This sequence comes from Stictocephala bisonia, assembly GCA_035578905.1. Classification (NCBI taxonomy): domain Eukaryota; kingdom Metazoa; phylum Arthropoda; class Insecta; order Hemiptera; family Membracidae; genus Stictocephala; species Stictocephala bisonia. Next base: position 187,170 of record JAQJVL010000548.1, on the reverse strand, counting down.
ACGCACAGTTCGTGTATGGGTAGCTGGGTGGGTCAATACCACTGTTAATGTATGGGTGGGCGGGTGGGTCAATACCACTGTTTATGTATGGGTGGGCGGTTGGGTCAATACCATTATTCGTGTATGGGTAGCTGGGTGGGTCAATACCACTGTTAATGTATGGGTGGGCGGGTGGGTCAATACCACTGTACGTGAATGGGTGGGTGGGTGGGTGAATACCACTATACGTGAATGGGCGGGTGAATATCATTGTGCGTGTATGGATGGGTGGGTGGGTGAACACCACTGTACGTGAATGGGCGGGTGGGTGGGTGAATATCATAGTACGTGAATGGGCGGGTGGGTGGGTGAATATCATAGTACGTGTATTCATTTCACTTTGTATTCATTCAGTACCCCAGTGGGTGTATGGGTGGGCGGGTGTGGGTCAGTACCACAGTACGTGTATGGGAGGGCGGGTGGGTCAGTAGTACCACAGTACGTATGGGTGGGCAGGTGGCTCAGTACCACAGTACGTGTATGGGAGGGCGGGTGGGTTAGTACCACAGTACGTGTATGGGTGGGCAGGAGTGTCAATACCACTGTACGTGTATGGGTGGGTCAGTACCACAGTACGTGTATGGGAGGGCAAGTGGGTTAAAAGGTGTTTGTCATATTGTATATCTGGTAAGAGGTAAACGGGAACCTCATAAAAGCAAGATAGTCATGTATAGGGCGTTACAGTACTATGGTTACAGGTCAGGTAATGCTCAATACCCCTGTACGTGTATGGGGGCGGGTGGGTGAATACCACTGTACATGTATGGGCGGGCGGGTGGGAATATGGCACTTTATGTATATGGGTGGACAGGTTGGTCAAAGCCACTGTATGTATATGATCGGGCGGGTGGGCCAATACCACTGTACGTATATGTGCGGGCGGGTGGGTCAATACCACTGTACGTGTATGGGTGGGCGGATGGGACAATGCCACTGTACGTATATGGGTGGACGGGTGGGTCAATGCCACTGTACGTATATGGGCGGGCGGATACTTAGGTATTCTCTCACAAAAAGGCATTTGTTCTCCACTGTAGGTGTATAGGTGGACAGGTGGGTCAATACCACTGTAGATGTATGGGTGGCGAGTGGGTCAATACCACAGTAGGTGTATCAATAGCACAGTAGGTGTATGGGTAAGCAGGTGGGTCAATACCACAGGATGTGTATGGGTGGGCGGGTGGGTCAATATCACTGTAGGTGTATGGGTGGGTCAATACCACTGTAGGTGTATATGAGAGCGGATGGGTCGATAACACTGAACATGTATGGATGGGAAAACACGATGTCATATTATTGAAAATACTTTTTTGGACAGTTAAGTTGATATTGAAATAGATTTTGTTAATGATTTTACATTGTTATCTCCACTTCTATTAAAGATAAGATTACAAATGTTTGTTTCTACACTAAGAATTAAATAAATATTATAGTTATAACCTCTATTTTAAGTTCAGATTTTCTTTAAAACCTGTTGTGTTTGTGCAAAGTTTAAACAATCTTTAAAATATGTGTGTAAACTTTTTTGGAAAATAATGAAATTCGCCCAAATATTTTTCAAACATTAATTATTTTATGAAATTAAGTTTTGTTCTGATTAAAGCAAAGAAAAAACTAAAACCATATCTTTAAAAAGAAAAGTTGTACAATTTTAACCTAAAGCTTGCATTTTGCACAAAAACGCCTTGGCGATTTTAGCATATCCCACTGTAAATAGCCAGTATGGAAAGGGCTAAACCTGACCTTTACACTGTGAGCTGGCTTCTAAGAAATTAAATAAAAAATAAAATGTTGATATAAAAAAAAAACATTTAAATGTTTAAACAATTAACTGAAGGCTCCTCTAATTTAATTAACTTCAGTACACGCCCTTATATATTTTGAACATGGCAACGTCGGGGCAAGTTACACAGTCGAGTGGCAAGGACAGGCGGCGATTTCACGCTACACTTATTACACACACTTTGATGTCTTCATTCATAGTGACATCATTATTGGAAACTCATCGGCCTCAATGTCATTAACATTACCGTGTAATAATTCCCTAATTTAATTTAATTTATCATGTAAATCGTCATCCATTTTGCACTAAAACACAATAAATAACGTCAAAATGAAAACTATAACATGGCAGACAGTTTTACTTAAACTGAAATATTGACAGATTGTCAACACAAAATCTGCGTAGTATAAATCACTGCATTTTTTTACTAATTCTTAGAGTTCTTTATGTAAGGGATTGGGAGTTTCAGCAGTGTAAACACGTACTGTGGTACTGACCCACTCGCCCACCCATACACGTATCATGGTAATGACGTGCCCACCCAACCTTACACGTTCAGTGGTAATGACTCACCCACCCACCCTTACAAGTACTGTGGTATTTTAACTCAATTAGGCTAAATTAGTACAAAATCAGTCAATATATACACAACAAATATGATTACATATTCAAGTTAAAGACATCAACAGCCCAAACACAAGATTTGTCTGATGTTTGTATCATTAGTGTAAAGAAAAAGTTGATTCACTAAATTGATAACATAATAGTTTAAAATTGGCCAGACCCACTTCAACAGCAATAGCTCAACTAATCGAAACTATAATCAACAAATTGGAAGAAGGATGCATTGCTACAAGTATATTTCTGTACTTAACTAAAGCAATTGATTGTCTGGATCATAACCTCATACTAAAAAAGTTGCAAAATTTAGGAGTCAATGACAAGGAATTTTGCCTTGCCTGTGGTATTGATCCACCCGCCCACCCATACACGTACGATGTTATTGATTAGTAACAGCCAAAAAGAAAAAAAGTAGCCCTACCCGCTCACCCATACACGTACAGTGGTATTGATCCGCACCACGTGCAGTGGTGATGACCCACCCACCACCCATACACGTACAGTGGTGATGACCCACCCGCCCACCCATACACGTACAGTGGTGATGAAAATACCCGTACAGTGGTGATGAGCTTACTTTACTATCCAGTGGGGTAAGCTTTGACTTCAGCCTCGTGGTATAATTTAGTGGATAGTCATCGAACAGTGGAATTGACCCACCCGCTTGCCCATACACGTACAGTGGTAATACAGTACCAAGTACCAATTCAATAAAGACACATACAGTACGAAGTCAATAAAACCCCTGAAAATACACTAGAAGCAAGGATCATGGTATATAACAATTTTTATGTGTATGTGTATGTGATCGTGTGAAGTAGTAACTAGACTACACAAATCCTCCATATAAATCTGACCCACCCGCCCACCCATAGACGTACAGTGGTACTGACTCACCCGCCCACCCATAGACGTACAGTGGTGCTGACCCACCCGCCCACCCATAGACGTACAGTGGTACTGACCCACCCAACCAACCGTAGATGTACAGTGGTACTGACCCACACGCCCACCCATACACGTACCGTGGTACTGACCCACCCGCCCACCCATACACGTACAGTGGTGCTGACCCACCCGCCCACCCATAGACGTACAGTGGTACTGACCCACCCGCCCACCCATAGACGTACAGTGGTGCTGACCCACCCGCCCACCCATAGACGTACAGTGGTACTGACCCACCCGCCCACCCATACACGTACTGTGTATTGACCCACCCGCCCACCTACAGTATACACGTACTGTGTATTGATTAACTGTGTATTGATGGGGGGAAGGAATAAACAATTTAATTGGGTCTATTTACAATTAGAGAAGCCCTAAAAACTACTGAATTACGGCTACCCACCCATCTACCCATACACGTACGATGATATTGACCCACCCATCCACGTACGGTGGTATTGATCGTATCGGTGGTATTGAGACTTTTAAAGTAATATTCACAAGATCTAAAAAAAGAAACAATCATACCGATACATGTACAGTGGTACAGGTGGGTCATTACCACTGTACGTGTATGGGTGTGTGGGTGGGTCAATACCACTGTGGTGTATTGGCTATCTCCATGGCCACCTGTTCAATTTTGAGAATGACCTCTCAGCCGATGCAACTGCCATTGGTGTGGTTAAAAAAATACGAATAGCAACAAAAAAGGTTGGGGTACACATCAAATAACCTTTGTGATCACGCCCACCCATACAGTACAGTGGTATTGATCCACCCGCCCACCCATACACGCACAGAGGTATTGGCCCACCCACCCACACACGCACAGTGGTATTGACCCACCCACACACCCATACACGTACAGTGGTAATGTGGTGGGTGGGTTTGTATGTGTATGGGTGGGCGGGTGGGTCAAAACCACCGTACCTGTATGGGTAGACGTGTGGGTCAATACCACCGTACGTGTATGGGTGGGTGGGTGGTCCACTCACCATTATATATAACCTCCCACCTACACCTTTGTCAACTCAATGTAATATGTTACCTCCCACCCACTCCTCTGACCAATCAACATTAAATGTACCCTCTCACCCATCTCTGTGCCCACTCAACATTAAATGTACCCTCTCACCCACCCCTGTGTCCACTCATCACTAAAGTACCACTGTAATTACCACTGTACTTGTGTGGGTGGGTGGGTTTGTAAATACCATTGTACGTGTATGGGTGGGCTTGTGGGTAAATACCATTGTAAGTGTTTGGGTGGGCGGGTGGGTCAATACCAATGTTTGTGTGTGGGCGGGTGGGCGGGTGGGTCAATACCAATGTTTGTGTATGGGCAGGCGGGTGGGGACGTACGTATATGTAAAATTGTGGGTACGGGGCATCACCACCGTATGTGTATAGTTGGGTAGGTGGGTCAATGCCACTGTACGTGTATGGGTGGGCAGGTGGGTCAATATCACTGTACATGTATGGTTGGGTCATCACCACCGTACGTGTATAGGTGGGTCAATACCACTGTACGTGTATGGGTGGGTGGGTGGGTCATCACCACTGTACGTGTATGGGTGGGCGGGTGGGTCAATATCACTGTACGTAATCAATGTAATCAAGAGAAATTATTGGCCGCAAACCGGACATCAAAAGGTTCACATTTTTCAGAGTATCGGTCATTTTAATTTCAAAGTAACTCATTGAACTCAGTAAATGGTTTAAGAGCTATTTAAGCAACAGGTAGTCAAAATCACTCAAATGGAGAACAACACTATTTTGAAAGTAAAACCCAAATAACTACAAGTCAGTAGAGAGGTACCCCAAGACTCCATTACTTGGATCATCTTGTAACTAATGACTTCCGAACCATCTTCAGAACCATAGTGAAATAGTAATGTACGCTAATGACTCAGCTCTAATTGTAGCAAACAAGGACAAAAACCAATTAGACATTGGCTCTTCTATTGTACACAACCTGTGACCTCACATAATTTGGTTTTAAATGATTTAGCAACTGATTTTTTTTAAACTACACCAAATCATTACTATGGCCTCCCAGAAATAACCATAATAGAATCAGGAAAATACCTAGGACTAATTTTGGATAAAAACATCCCATATAAACCAATTGTTACAAACCTAACTGCAATCTTTACCCAGTAAGAAGAATTAAACAAATTAGTAGCATTGAAGTGGCTTTGACAGCATACTACTCCCTATTTAAAACCCACTTCAGATATTGTCTTATAGTCTGGGGAGGAACGACTATTGCAAACCTTCAAAGGATACTTGTTATTAAAAAAGGCTATCTGGACTCTTAAAGAACTAGGACCAATGGACACATGTTGAGCAGCTTTCAGGGAATTGGTGATCTTTACTGATATAAACCTTAAAATCAAAGAGAACATCATCTTTATAATAAGAACAGGGCAAGCAAGAACTGGTGACAGCCACCCGTACAATATGAGATACAGAGGCAACTTCTGGCTTAATCGACACCATCTAAACCTCTTTGAGAAAAAAACCATCATACTGAGAAGTACTGTTCAAAACTCTACCCAAATCCCTGAGGCAACTCCCAGAGAAGAATTTCAAAACTTCCTTAAGAAATCGTCCAATGGAATATTGTGATGGTATACTTTAACATTTTGCCAAATTAGCATGGACTATGGATAAATAGACAGTACATTTAAATTTTGTTTATCAACCTTATTTAATATGCTAATAATTATCCAAACTAATAAATAAACTGACAACTCATTGTTTAGCTAGCAGCAGCATCCCAAATATAACACTATTTTTAACATTTTACCAAAAGAGAGTTTTACCGTATAGGCCTACATTATAAAAATCAAATACGTAATGGTTGGTATGGTCAATAATTATTTTCTGGTGTTATATTATAGTATATTATATAAGAAGGAGCAATTTTATGAAAGCCTTTCTATTATTTTTTTAGATTTGTTTTGTTATACAAGGTACAGTCAAAAGTTCCCAGAATCAATGTCCAGAAAAACACAGCATTGTTGCCGTTGGGAATGTTGTTGTGTAGCAGCTGGTACTATTTCTGGAGAAGGGATATAGCTAGCATGAGAATCGCTCAGCCGCCATTATTCCCCTGTGGAAAGCGCTTTTATTGTATTTGCATGTTTACATTGTCGCTTTTTGAAAATTGATTTATGAACAGTGAAAAAACTTTAAATTTTGTGTTTTGCTTCAAAAGTCATCTTCTGGGAATCTTAAAATGTTAATTTAGGCGTACGGAGTTGAGGCAATGAAGAAACGCCAAGTTTACGAATGGCACAAATGTTTCCAAGAAGGTCGCATTAACATTGCAGATAACTCTCGTAGTCAACGCCCTTCCACTACAACCACAGATGACATTGAGCGAGTTTAGCAAATTGTCCATGAAAACAGAAGAATAATGATTGATATAAGCATATGGGGTAAATTTATCGTATGGCAGTGGCCACACAACAATTCTTAGGCGCTTACAAGATGCCATTTGGAAGAAAAGGCCTGAAAAATGGGCAGAAAACAATTGGATTTCACTGCACGGCAATACCCCAGCACATTGATCCTTGTTAGTACATAATACAAAGCTCCGCATAACCACGTTAGAACATCCTCCAAACTCACCTGACTTCATGCTGGTGTCTACCTATTCATACGGTGAAACCTTCAATAAAAGGAAAGGATTTGCAGGTGCTGAAGCTGTCAGAAAAAAATGTGACAAAAGTATTGAAATGCATTAAAAAAAAAGTGTCAATGGTGTTTTGAACAACTGTATTACCGCAAGGACAAATTTGCTGTTGCAGGGCGAGAGTATTTACAAGGGAATAGGATTGTAAGTTTTTATCTTTGTTCAATAAATATAATTCAACCAATTCCAGGAACTGTTTGACTATACCTCGTAGTAGTTCCAAAGGAGCTGTTATATTACTGACATCACGACTCTCTACAGAAATATATACTCTCAGTACTATTCCCAAACTAACATCTCTATCAATATACCCGTGTGATTTCCAGGAACATCCTCTGATTTTACCAGTTCCAACAAAACCCTATTACCCGTACTGCTATAACTCAATGGAATAAACTATCTATCAAACACTTTCTTCTATTTCAATACCCTGTTTACTCAGCACTTTATTACCTACATAGTATATAGGCAAACCTGTATTGATTTTCACTAAATATATGTCAAACTATTATTAGCACAAAGTATTTGATTTATTTTTGTTGAATTTGTTCTTTGTTACTAAATTAGGATTAGCCTAGTAATGTATCAGCAATGTTAATATTACGTTAACATTGCTCTTGGATATACACGCCGTCAACATTCTACTATCCAAGAGTTCATCCAATGGAGCACATACATCTTTAATTAACAGACACTGACACATACACTGCTTGTAACATAAACATATCTGACCTTTGCTCTGTTCTCTATGAATGTGTGCAAAAAAGTTAATTTTCTATATAATTGAAATTATTTTTTTTGTAATGATAAAAAATTCTGAAACTGTAAATCAGTTTTTGATTAATGCATCTACATTAAATCAAAGTTTATGCATCTCTGATGAGTAGTTGTAACACATTTGCTGTGGCGGAGCATGGACTAGCGTAAGGTTCGGTGCGGTGCTGCCTTGCCCGGCATGCACCATAGCCACACGTTGACATATATCAGCATAGTGATTAGTAAAATGATACATGGGCAATTCATGCAATATTTTTATTAGTTAATTTGTTATGTATTTACATATTTACTCCCCTTCTACCCACCGGTTCATTCTATTCCAGTCTGTTTATTCATCATCAGAGCAATAATAAACAAATCTAAATCTCCCGTTTTATCTTCGAACTCTACTGACTAACTGCTAGTCACATTTTGGTCAATAACAGCTTGTCCAGCTGTTTTTTAGATAGTCCAGCCATGTTAAACACAAAACACTAATGATAAGAAATATACACACTAAACACTTATTCACACAAAGTAAAATTCAAACAAAACAAAAAATGTCATAACAAAACTGCGACACAGCAAAGTTATATGCAATATTTGGACCACGCTACAACAACAGTAACCCGTACAATGCCAGACTCATGCTGAAACAGAACAGTTCAGATTGCCTAATGACTACGCAAGGCATCATCAGCGTGCGTGCACCGATCGCCGTGACGATGTAAGGCGTCACCCGCAGCGAATGTGTTAATTTGGTGATTTATTTAGTTATCAAAAAACAAGGAGTAAAACAATAAAACATTTCAAACATACAAATGTTACACCAATATAAGTTATTTAGAAATAAATAAGTACATTTTTTATGCTATTTTAATTTTGTACGACTAGTGGTTATTATGGAGTTCATGTCCACACTCATGTAGATTTTTTCAAAAATAATATAAAGCTTAACAGGAGTTCCACAAGAAATCTCACTATGGTGAAATTGACTAATACCTTCATATTGACTAATAGTTACACAATACCTCTGTACGTGTATGGGTGGGTGGGTGGTTCAATACCACTGTACGTGTATGGGTGGGCGGCTGGGTCAGTACCTCTGTACGTGTATGGGTGGGTGGGTGGGTGAATACCACTGTACTTGTATGGCTGGGTGGATGGGTCAATACCACTGTACATGTATGGGTGGGTCAGTACCTCTGTACGTGTATGGGTGGGTGGGTTGGCGAATACCATTGTATGTGTATATGTAGGTGAGTCAGTACCACTGAACGTGTATACCTGCCGCATTTTCCATCTGGCTTTGTTTTTCGCAGGATTTCAATATGTTTTTTATTAGTCAATTTCACCATACTGACTAATATAGGATTACACCAAAAATGTGTAATCCTATAAAATATCCAAAAATGTGTAAATGAAGTACAATCCCAGGTTCTGTAGGTTAACCCAACAATGTTTTACTGATCATATAAGCAATGCCAAGCAGTGAGTGGTACAGGAATCATCGCAACAATCTCATCAAAACAATAATTCTAAATTGCAGTCACCTTATCTGCATACCAATTCCACAAAAACTGCTTTGCAACTTATGACAAGGCCTTTCTTATCATATTTTCCTTCCACTTTGTACTATAATCAAAATATAACTTTAAAAATAAATACATTATTTTTAGAACTATTCGTACTTGAACAAAAGTAGCGTAATAAAAGACATTATTGGTATGATAAAAAATTATTTGACAACTTTAATACTGAATTCAATTTAACTTACCAGAGGAAGAGCAGAGGCAACCTCCATGGAAATTTTTCTAAATGATAATTTACTTCTGTTTGAGGGGAAATCAGAATCCTCCCCAGAAATCTTGGATGGTGAAAATTGTAGAGCCATTGATGTAAATTCTTCAGAAGGTTCTTCATCAAATAATGTAATATCTTGGGATGAGATAATCGTTTCTTTTGCTTGATTGCACTGAGAGTCTTTTGAGGCGATCAACACTCCTTGGGTTAATGTCGCTGACTTGCTTTGATTAGACTCTTGCTTGGTCTTGGAAGATGTTTTACTGTTACTATATTTATTACCATACAATGACTGGCTATTAGAACATTTTAATTCTTTAGACGTTTTGGTCATATTTTTATTTTTTTCCATTTGTAAAACACTTTTTGTAGAAGGCTCCACTGGTGTAGATGTCTTATTTTTATGTGTAATGATAGAGGATGAGTCCTCATCAGAAGGTTTGACCATTGTAGGTGTTTTATCCTGACCAGGTTTCTTGGCAGACTGTATGTTTTTGATAGGAGAGCTCAATCCTGTGGAAGCCTTTGATGAGTTTGGCTTTTTCCCATTTGTTGAATTTGTTATAGAAACCTTAATCTCTTTAGATGTATTGGCCATGTTAGATTGCCCTTTAAGGGACGACTTAATGTGTGTGAATACCTTTGACTGGTTAGGCTTTTTACTTGGTGAATCTTTTTCAGAGGAGTGCATCTTTCTGGATACTTTGGATGGTTTATCATTAATACCAGCTGGCGAGCCTTTACCAGAAGATTTTATGTTTACTGATGTCTTTGGCATGTTAGGGTTTTTCGAAGGTGGTGAGGCTTTAATACAAGACTTTTCCTCTGTATGTGTATTTTTTTGGTTAGGCTTATTCCCAGCTGGTAAGGGTTTCACAGAAAGTCCTGTAGAAGCTTTAGACAGGTTAGGTATTTTACATTTTGGTGAATCTTTAATGGAGGATTTAATATCTATTGAAGACTTAGGCAAGTCATGATTTTTCTCAGCAAGTGGAGGTTTTATCTCTAAAGAATTATTGCTTGAATTGGGGGTTTTCCCAGCTGGTGTGTGTTTAACAGAATAATTTATTTCTGTACAAGCTTTTGATAGGTTAGATTGTTTACTTCTTGGTGAATTTTTAGCAGAAGTTTTCATCTCAATAGGTTTATTCATATGTTTAGGTTTTTTTTGAGCTGATAAGTCTTCAGCAGAGGATTTCATCTCTGTGGAACTCAAGGTACGAATTTTCTCTCCTGGTATATTTTGAAAGAAAATCTGTAACAGGAAACTTTGTAGATGATTCAAAATTCATATTTATCTCTAGCTGATATAACTTTAAAAGCGATACATTATTACAAAAATTATATTGATAAAAATATTAAAACACTGTACAAATTGGCATATTAAGTACACTTCAAAAACACAAGCAACATGGATATCAAGTAAATGGATATAACTTTGTTCTAAATCATACAGACAACACTTTTGTAATGCTGAAACATATAATCATTTAAGTTTCCAACTTTAAATCCAGGTTTTGATTATTTGCAAGTAGTTTTTGTAAAATTAATTAAAATAATAAAAACCAGCAACAAGGTCTACCACAACAGTTTTATTAATAGATTTAATTTCTATTAATTTAAAAGTATTATTAAAATAATTATCTAAGTATTTTAATTTGTAAAAAATGGAAAACATTCCAAACAAACATTCAAATTTTGAACTCATTATAGAGTAATAACATATTTTAAAAGATCTAGCCAAAATGTGCTGAATAGTTTCTAAAAAGAATAAATGGTATTAATTAATTTAAATTATATTAAAATTGAAATAAAAGTGCAATTTAATTTATATTTGTGGAATTTTTGCTTTAGTTTACACTGCCACCTAATACCCCATCAATATATGCGCTTTGTTCATATTTTAGAAATGAATTAAAAAATATCAAAAACAAATTTTTTAAGGCTAATAAGCTGTCCTACTTGAAAATAATGTTTTTCATTCTAAATCACTATATTAAAAAGCGCAATTGGAATAATTAGGACTGACTGACTCGCTCACTGACTTTCATAAATGTTTGCACAATTTGATGACTCATAAAAAATGCAAACATTTGCATATTACCAATAAATGGGCGTAGTTTTAATGGGTTAAAAATAAAAAATGTCCTGTAAGAATAACATGGCGAACTTAGCTGAACGAAACATAGCTTAGATGCTACATTATTCATTTAACCCTTTGGCTGCTCTAAAACAATAAATTGTTTTTTTATTTTTACCAAAAATTGCTTCAGAACGATATTTTGTTGCACAGAGTTTTATTTAAAACTGCTTTACACGATCTATCGTTGTTGCGTAATTAATTCGTAGCGCTGTTATTTTTGGGTTATCCTTATGAAATTTGATTTAACAATAACACAAAAAAATATATATTTGCATTTCATATTAGTTTCAATACTTATTACATTTAAGTTATTGTATACTATACATATTTGGAAAATGTCAATGTGATCAGCTGACCGCTGTGGTGTCTGATGTCAGGTGCGCTATTGTAAAGTAACTATAACCCTCATTGCGTTTATTGTTCATTGTGTGATGTGAGGTGATTTGTGCGAGTTGTTTAATTTATTCTTTCATTCAACATGAGTGGATGTAGTCCTAAATCACCAGTTATTGACTGATGAACTTGAGATCATGCATAATGTATGTTAACTTGGATGTAGATTTAAGGTGCTCCCAGAGTGCCTCATCCGCTATATGTGATAGTGAATTTGCCTATATAGTGTAAATATTTTTGAAATGTTCTTTTTATTCTTTAAACATAATTATTTTAAATGTTCAATGAACATAATTAGCAAGTAATGATTGTATAAAATGTATATTATGCATGAATTACGTAAATATACCTCGGGTCACCAAAAAACACGAATGTGACCCTTATAGTTATCGTAATAAATCTTGTATATTTAGTGCAGGACTCTTTAAATTTTCAGGATTTGCTTTTAGGAAATAATACAGAAAATAACTTAAATGTTTATAAAAAATGTTTTGATGTAAAAATACAAATGTTTGTTTATATTTTGTACCAAAAAATATTTGTATATGGTTCTAATGAATATTTTCATACTGGTACATATAGCCTAGCCAATTTAATTTAGGCTATTAATAAATTTAAAAAAATCATTCCAAAATATTAAAAATTACATAAAATACTTGCTGTAGTTTTCAATAACGATACGGTACATACAAAATAAAGAATTTTAGCCAAGTAGTTTTGGGTACACATATGCATAAAACCCTGGCAGTTTTCAACAACATAAAAATGTTCACCCTGGTAGCCAAAGGGTTTTTAACCAGGAAAATTAATTTTAGAGCATACATGACATACAGTATTTTGTGCATGAAAAAAAACAAGAAATCATCAACTTACAAAAGAGTTTATGTAAGAGTGTCATTTTAATATATGAAAAATTGTAAAATTAAATGTTTGAGCTGCGATGAACTTAATGTTGGGTTTACCAGCATAAAATTTTTGCAATTAACCATAGTTATTAATGAACCAACAAAATATCTAGGAGGAATTGTTTTACAGTAGAGAATAAAAGTTGAAATTTCAGTTATCTATTTTATTTCAGGCTGATAAGCGTTAATTATTTTGCTTCCTATCGAGAAGCACCTCTGGACTAAATGAAATATCCATTATAACATTTATTTTACAAACCTGTCACCACACAACACTCAATTTATAATTATAAAACGGTACAAAGAACAACTTCAATGATGACTGTCAAATCAGAACGTTATTTCTACACAAAGCTATTGTTGTCCAAACGGAAAGGCAAGATGGCTGACTGAACTTCAGATAAAAATAAGAATATTTGACGATATGCAATAGCCTAGTTGTCATAGCAGCAAATGAAAAGTGCTATGGTGTTCATTATTTTTTTTAATATGTCAGGACATTGAGATTGGGTTAGATCCCCAAGTGCTGACTCAAATCCAGCCTAGACTCTTCGAATTTTTACTCAATCATGTAAAAAGAATTCAAGCACAATTCAAGGTTTATCCACGGGGTTTCAAACAAAATTCAAGGCACGCTTACAGAGAAAAATATTTCTGAATCGACGTAATTACTCATTATCGTACAATACATAAAAAAGCTCATGGTTTATAGCTAGGCATGTCAGTAATCTTGTAGGCCATAAAGAAATTTAATTATTGCATAAGTATCCTAGGTTTAATTTTTACTTAAAATTTTGGGTTTAATTAAAAACCTAAATGGGGAGCAGTTACCTAAAATTTTTATTTCATTGATAAGTAGGCTCAAAATCTAGTGATATGCCAAGCTTACTTTAATACAATTTTTACTAATAAGCCTACGGACTATTTGCGACAGGCCCAGCTTTAATTTGTTTTGATAGGCCCAGCTTTGTTTTTTTTAAGCTGAACACGAATGTATAATATTGAGTTTGCAGTAAAATTATTTATTTAGCCTGAAAAAAGCATTTTATACTTACCTAACCAAACATAACTTAACTTATCCTAATTGTCTATTTACTAAATAAAAATTCGTAATTTGCGTTAAATTTGAGCGTTTTGCCTCCGTGACGGCCTGCGGCTATATCTCTGGCGGAAATATAGATAAATTTGGTTTTTGTGATTAATAATTGTTATATATAATGATCGCGTAATGGCCGCCAATCGCGATTCGCTGCGAAAGTAGTTTTTTGTTATATCTCAAGAAATAATGGTAATAGTCCAAATTCGTATGCAGTACAAAAAACACTTCAAAATTAAAAAAAATTATGATTAAAATACTATTTAAACTAGCAGAAATATGTCAAAAATACTATAAGTTGTGATAGTTTTCCAAATTTTTCGCTACGTAATTTCCACGAAAAGTTTTTTATGCTGATCTCGAATATATAGTTGGGTTATCCAGTAACATTATTTTTTTTTGGCCTGAAAATACACTTTTTACTGACCTAACCAAACATAACCGAACTTATCATGACTTTTTACTCAACAAATAAACATAATTTGTGTTAAATTATTGTGCCTGGCCTCCGTGACGGCCTATCGTCCGTCATTCCGGCAGGAGTAGGCGTGAATTTAGTTTTTTGTGGTTAAAATCTGATGTATATAATGATCGCTAAGTAGTTTTTCCGTAATATCTCGAGAAATAATTTGTATAGACCAAAATAGTTTTCAAATTCGTATTTAGCGCAAAAACAACAAATCAAAAATTTAAAAAATTATTATAATATCATTTTAATTAACGAAAATATATCAAAAATACTAAAAAATATGACATTAGTTTTTTCTAATAGTTCGGTAAAAACGATTTCCGCAGAATAAAAAATTCTCATGAAATTGTAGTCAATTATTGACCCATTTCAGGTAGTTTTCAAATGTTGTTTGGTGGCAAGAAACTTCATAACCTTGTTGGTTTTAAAAATAATAATTCACACAAAACTAAAACAGTTTGTCAAAAATTACGATTTTAGAGTTAGTAGGCCTAGACCTTTAAGTCAATTAATTACAACACAAAGCGTTTCACACTTGAAACAACATCCAATGAACTTTATATAAATGTTTTTATCAACGATAAATTGTTTAAGTAATTCTGCATTTTATTGATAATAACTGAATAAATAAACTGGAAGGTTAATCAACAAAACACGCCGTTCACATTATCTCTTCTTGTTGCCCACCTGTTGTTGCCGGTAATGGTAAACGTAAACAAAACAAATGCATCAGCCCAGCCTGTCGATGTAATTTCGTTATTTAAAAAGAACGCAACAGTTTCATTGAAACAATAATTCGGCACCAAAACGTTTCAAAATTTTGCAAATAGCTGCAGTAGAACGTACAGCAACAGTGAGCATCATCGGATATCAATAGCACAAAACGATAACTCCCAAAGTTTAGTCGCAACTTTAACCTGCAGCGTAAGTTGCAACAGAATGTCAACAAATCTAAGAGGCGACGCTTGACATTAGATTGATTTGCGTGTTTCTGCAAAATGCGGTGGGTGAAGCTATCATATAATCTGCAATAGCTTCATTCAACTGTTTCGACGTCAAAACTGTTTCGGTTATAAACGTGTTGTCAAACTACATATTCCATGTGTATTACTTTGAACATATCAATGTGCCGAGTCGACTCGTGTCTTATCATACGAAGATTGAGGAGGTTTCCCGAACTTATCGCTTGAGTTTAACTGGAGCCCTGAAGTCCGAACCTTCCTGACATCACCGGATTACTATAATCTTGCTGAAGGTTGGACCCATAAACCAACTTGAAAAGATACAAACAAGATTTCTCCGACTACTGGGTGTTAGAACTGGCTTCGGATATCTAGAAGTTCCTACAGAAGATCTAAGGATGCAATTGGACTTGAACACTTTAAGTCAAAGAGAACTGTTGGATCTACAATCCCTCTACAAAATAGTCAACGGAATGGTCAAGTGCCCTAAACTGCTTGAACGTATATCTATTCATGTACCTCACTCAACATCTATTCGAAAGGAGCAGCCTTTTACAAGACAACAGTTCAACACTAGCTACCACTTCAACAGTACCATTCTTCGACTTCTTCAACTTGGAAATTCGGCTGTAAACCATGTCGACTTCTTCGGCTCCAGCCCAGTTGCCTTCAAATCCCGAGCAAAAGAGTACATCAAATCACATACCCAGTGAATCTCCTGAAGTGCATAATGCAAAAATTCCATTTTTAAGTGGTCATTCTATTACATTATTCTATTCGTTATTTCTTTATATTAATCTAAGTATTTCGTACATATTCTATTGTTATATTATTATTCTTTAAATTTTACTCCATACTTATTCATTCTATTCATATTACTATATTCATTGTTATATATTCTATGATTCATATTCTCACATTCTCAAGTACATACAATTACAAAGTAACGACCACTTAGCACACTGTATCTGTTGAACTATTAGCATAAGTCGCTTAATTCCAGCATGTACCAAAAATTATCAATTTCAATGTACCACAAACTATTGTAATTTCATGTAATGGTGTTTACCGTAGAAACAAATAAACAGCATCGTTAGGCCTACTACCTATAATCAGACTACACCAATTATTAAGTACAAACAAATCTCCCATGGAGCAGCCTGATTTAAACCACTAGTATTAAAATTTCAAGTTTTGAGAGGTGTCTACTGGATGAGTACCAAATAAAATAGGCATACTATGGGCCTATTGCCTTCTCAGCTGACCTTGAAAATTGTAAGCCTCTGCCCCTGGTTTAAGAGGGTATGCCTAGGACTAGTTATAAATTGAATTTGGCGTAAGCTTACTTTACCTTGTAATAAACTGCTAATTTTCCAGTCCTACTTAAGATTATAACTGCCTAACATAAACATAATAGGTGGTTTAGTAACAAATATGCAAAATTTAACTTCCCCAATCTAAGTCACTACAATCAGGTGAATTTAAATCTAGACACAATCATTGATATCAGTTTTGTACTTCACAGCCACTTAACACTTCAAACAAAAGTATTTAATCTGAAAATTACTCTGAAACTAATAAATTGATTGCAGCAATATAGTTTGTGGTCAAACTACTAACTGCATTTGCATTTGTTTATTAGTTTCGATTTGGTTTAGCAAGTGTAGGGACTAGCAAAATTTCCATTCCATTCCTTGTTTCCTTCGTTAATCGATTTTGCGCGGGATCGTAGTAGAGTAACATGATTTATACTTTTTAAACACATAGAGTATATATAAGTAAAATAACCAAAGGAAATGCCCAACATGTAATACGCATAAAAAATAACCTGTAAGATATAGAATGTTTTACCCTTAATAATGTAATACTAGACGAGTGTCAATATGTATTCAATGTCAAAGTTATTTATTTTTATTTTAGCTATTTATGAGCAGGGCCGTTTTTGTAGACATTTTTCTAGTGTAAGCGAACAACATTTTGGCAACCCCCGTAAAAAAACTTGGAAGGCTATAGGCATTCTCTCTGGATACAAATACTTACTGATTAATGAATAAGGGTTAAGAATCAAACATCAGAGTTAACTTAACTTATATATTTAATGTAATTTTCAGACCTTAAACCCCGATTATTAAAAAAAATCGAAAATAGAACACAAGTCAGTTTACAAGAAATTCAATAATTTATTTACTCGAAAAATAAAAGGCAAAACTTATGAAAAACTGAAAACAAGGAACAACTAAAATACAGATGAAAACTAGAAAAAATTAAAACAATTAGTTTTCCATCTGCCATTTAAAAATCGTAATAAATAATCAATTGAAAACATTATTAAATAAAAAAGTTTTATTTTTGGACACCTTTGGTTTAATATGCTGCATGCCACAGTTCATATTAAAAAATGTTTACCTTACCTAACCCTATTTTCAAAATAAAAATGGGGCTTAGTTCGTAACTTTAAAACCAACAGAGATGTAAAAATTTACCAAACATTTTTTTTAATATTTAAAGCCATTTAATTGTATGAGTACAATAGCATAGGGTCTTATTTAAAAATTGTTAATTAGAGCTATTTTTATTTTTCAAATTTTTTACGATTTTTTAAATGTTGAAGATGATGAGATAAGTGTACAGTCTTATTGTTAGTTGAAAGGGCATATCATTGATAATAGGCCTATTTGATACAAAATTTATATCCTAGTTATGTTCGGAGAAGTTATAATAAGGTCAATTTTAAAAAGACATTTTTTAATATGTTGGCCCATTCTACCGGTACATGTAAGAATAATATGTACATCTTTATATCAAAATAATGAGGCTTTAAAGAACTTTAAGATTAGATGTAACACGACCTATAATTCTATTTGAAAATGTCCGTAAAACTACTATTACCTCCCTTTCCAAATCTTCTTTTGGGGATTTTTGGGTTAATTATATTTGTACTTAATTCCTTAGGGTAAAAATTGTGGTTTCAGTTAAAACAAATCATGCAGCTTGTTCTTTTGGCTGCAATAGATCATGCACAAAAATGGAAACACCCGTAGTATAATTGAAAGTCCAATGTCTATTAACGAATAAGTATATATGCCTATAAATAGGCTGCTTATGTACAAACACTGAATTGTGAATTTAATGTACCAGGTTGTTTATGTTTGGATTCAATAATTCAATAACTCTTTTATTCGACCAAAATCAACATGTTACATGCATTAGTCTTGTCAACAGTTGTGCATTAATTATATCACTTTCCACTATTAAAATATACACAATAGCAACATAATAATAATATATAACTCGAAAATGATCATAATACTTAATTCAAATTTAAACTCTTGTTATGTGTTTCAAAAATCTTGAGCACCGTCAGTCATGAACTCCCGGACGCTGTAAAAACGCTTATTAATCAAAAAGGATTTTAGTTTGTTTTTAAGGCTCAAGTGGTTTGACTCGGTTTGAATGGTTTTTGAGAGTTTGTTGAAAATTGCTATTGCATTAAAGAAGAGATGTTATCTGAAGAAAGCGGTGCGATGTGCTGGTATTGGAAGGTTGGGCGAAGGACGGAGGTCGTATTTATGTGTTTGAGAACTACTGAACTTTGAAAGAATTTGTTTAAGAAATGATAGGCTTTCATAGATGTAAAGAGATGGAAACGTCAGAATTTGCGAGATTTAAATATTTCTCTACAGGATTGAAGTCTGTTAATAGAAAATATTACCCTTAACGCCTTTTTTTGAAGACGGAAAATGTAAAGGGTTCTTTGACTCTCACAACCCAGATAGGCAATGCATAAACAAGGTGGGGGAAAATCAGTCCATAATAGGCTGTTAGAAGGACATTTGTATTTGATGATTTAGCCAAAGTGCGTAGGACGAATATTCCAAAACTAATTTTATTCATAACATGGTTAATATGTAAATGAAAATTCAGCGTATTATCCAAGATTAAACCAAGGAACTTTGTTTTTTGAGTGGAGTAAATTGGAGTATCATCTAACAAAAAACTGGATGTTGAGGATGACCTATCTGTAATTTGGAAGTTTAGAAATTGAGTTTTCAGAGTACTTAGGAAAAGAAGATTATTGTCAAACCACTGAAGTAAACTATTCGATTCAATGAATATTTGCTCTTCAAGACTTTCCACCGTAGAACCAGACAACGACAGGGACGTGTCATCAGCATACAGACAAGGCTTAAACAATTGAGTACTTGTTGGTTGGTTGTTCATAAATATAATAAAGAGAGTAGGATCAAGGATGAATCCCTGGGGTACCCCAATCGGTGCATGAAGCTCAGGTGAAATATAGTGTCGCAGATACCCTCTCATCAGCCGACGGGATCAGAACAGACTGTTTCCTTCCACCAAGGTAAGATTTAAACCAATCAAGGACCAGGCCTCGTATCCCTATCTCCTCCATTTTCCCAAGCAGCAGTTCATGGTTTATAGTGTCGAAAGCTCTACTCAAGTCAAAGAACAGACCCGCAGAATTTTTCCTCTATCCAAGTCACTAACTATATTGTTGATAAAGGCAAACATTGCACTGGATGTAGAATTATTCTTGACAAACCCGTGCTGATTTCCAAAAATAATATTGTTTTGGTCCAGAAAACTGCATAGTTAACACAACTTTCTCTAAAACCTTATATATAACTGTTAAAATAGAAATTGGTCTGTAGTTCGTACTGTCTGCTTTATCTCCTGCTTTTAATATAGGTCTTACCATTGCAAGTTTAAGTGCATCTGGGGAAAGTAGCAGAAGAAAATTAAAAATTTATCAAATGACAGAGTGGGGCTGCAAGCATAGTTGATACTGACTTTAAAACTTGAGCAGATATTTCATCGACACCTGCTGATCTCTTGTTTTTTTAAAGAAGTAATGACTTCTTGAACTTCTTTTTCAGAAGGAGGATTTAAAAAGAATGAAGAGCTTGGTGATGAGTTTGTTGAATCTACAACTAACCCCTGGGTCCGTTCACTTTTATTTCCTAAATTAGTTCTTTCTTGGTGGACTCTGGCAAAAACTTCATTAAGTTCACTCGCTATCTGTAAGGGATTATTTATCACCACTCCTTTACTGTTCATTAAATTACAAACAGAATAATCCTTTCTTTTAGGAGACTTCCTCTCATTTATTATTGTCCGTATAACTTTGGATCTATTATTAGATGCTTCTATTTTATTCTAATATTTCTCTTGATTTCTCGTCCCTTATTACCAAACGATACTTGCACTTCCCTACAACTGGCCAGTATTCCTACCTGGACTGGCCACCCTTTTTGGCAAAATGTAGGCGTATGAATAAACATCTATAAAATCTTTAAATGTTGTCCAAATTTTATAATTTTTATGTCATTTTACTTAGAAAATGTCACTTATTATTGTAAAACATAAGAAATGTGTAAATAAATATTTTAAAAATGTTATATACATACATAAATTTTGTGTATAAAAAAACTAAAAATATTTTTCAGATATTCCGTCCTACAGACAAAATTTTTTTGGGTAAACAAAAAATCCAAAATATACAAAAAGTTCCAAATTTTATACTTATTCCAAAAATATATAGTTTTATTACCCCTTTTTTTTAGTTTTGAGTGTTGTAACACTTGTTATCTCTATTAACGCGCCCTGTATGTACTACCTATTCTGACTAATAGATTTAGCAATAGTTAGTGCTGTACTAAAACAAATAAGAAACACAAGTTGTTATAAACTAACAAATTATATATTATATGAAAGATAAAGTATTCTTCCTTCTATAAATATAAATATTAACACCGCCACAACTATTTTATATGTTTAAAATATCGAAATAATGACGACTGTCTTTGTCGCCCGATATCGGGCGTTGCCAGTCGTACGGCAGGCGTTGGCGCCCGATATCGGGCGTTGGTCAGGGACTGGGTTAATCTCCTATAATATACTCGTAAATAGTGGGTTGATTCAAGATCCTTAGTTTTTTTATATAATTGATAAAGTTCATTTTTTAGTTTACTTGAGTATGTATTAAGTTTTATCTTCTTTTGTATGTTATAATTTACTTTCTTTCTCTTCTTTGGGAAAGCCATGTCAAAATAGTATAGTAATATGCCATTAAATACCTCATATTTATTATTCATGTTTTTAGCTAAGAGTACATCATGGCAGTTCTCTTTAGATATATAATATTTAAATACATCTATATTCTGATCATTAAAACTTCTACAATGTTTATAGAGAACTTCATTCATGTTATGGAGGAAAACTTCAAAGCTTACAGACTGGGCGTAATAATCTGATAATGCGGATACCAGTACATCGCTTCTAGCATTCGACACATTTGTGAATACATGATCGAATGCTGTATTCACTATCGTTTATTTATTTATTCAACGGTATCCTCTTTTTTGGACAGTGAATAAAATTAATTCCTTAGATGTAAGTAATAATATTGTCATTAATTATTGTTTATTGTAGTGTAGTGTATTTGATTTACTAAACATTTGTATTGTCTTATGAATATTAACTATGCTTATCATGAATTTTACCCAACTAATTTTACTCAAATTTAATTTCAATTATTTTCTTGTAATTGCACATTTTAAAAAGTAAGGTGTTTATATGTAGCTTTATATATATACATATGTTTATTTAGTCGTATTTGACAGCAGTTCAAGTTATTCAAATAAAGTAATACCATTTGTGGCGACCTCTCCCCACTCTTGGGCCTTCCAACATTACAGTTGTCCAGTGTTGGTATATGGAGGTAAATTTTCTTCAGTGGAGGGAGATTTTAAGCTACTCAACCAGTGTATAGAAGCCCTGCCACGGATTGCAGAGATTTTAAGCTCTGGCAGTGTATAGAAGCCCTGCCACGGATTGCGATACGTTTAATAAATCACTGGAACATTACTATAGCTCTATAAAAAGAAATTGTACGTATATTTTTGTTGGGGATATTAATATTGATATTTTGTCAGGAAACGTGGATTATCATAGAGAAACGTACCTTGACTGTCTCACGGGGGCTGGTCTGACCTGTTGTATTGATAAACCTACTCGTGTGACACAAGAATCAAGTACATGTATTGACCATATTTTTACTAGTCACATAGATGACAGTGCGATCGCTACCTTTATTCTTGAAACCGATATTACTGATCATTATATGATTGGACTGAAAATGAACCATTCTAAAGAAATTTCAACAAAAACGCAACAAATCATCGAAACCAAAACTTATTTAGATTGGGCTCTTTTGAGTAGGAATTTGAGGGGGGAAGTCTGGAGTGACGTCGTGGAGTGCCTCGATCTTGACACAGCTTGAAATGAAATGAAATGAAAAACGTCTTTATTTAACCAGCTTGTGAATTATTTTATGATAAGATTAAATTAGCAATAGAAAAAGCCACTAAACCTAAATTAAATTCAACCAGACTGAAAAAACTGAAACCCTGGATTACTTTGGACATTATAAAACTGATTAGACAAAGAGATAAAATTAGTAAATTGGTTAAAAAAAATCCATTTAATCCTGAATATAGAATGCAATATCTTGATGTAAGAGCAAATATTAACCACCAAATAAAATCAGCTAAGACCAACTATTATAAAACCCAATTTGATAATTCGATAAACAATCCAAAATTGTTTTGGAAAACCATTCGAGAAATTTCTGGTTTAGGGAAAGCAAAAAATAAAACAAATTTCAATAACATCATGGAGGGCAGCCCTTTGGAAACAGCGAATTCATTCAATCAATATTTTTCTCAAATCGGAAAGAATCTGGCCGATAAAATTACTCCTTCAGGTCCACCTGTAGTAGATGATTCAGGTTTTCAAGCTGAATGCGAGTTTTCATTGAGTCCGGTGACTGAGGAACAGGTGAAGCGGTGAGTTAAGTCCCTCAGGGGTGGATCTGCTCCCGGTTACGATAATATTCCCACAAGAGCAGTAAAAGATAATATTGAATTTTTAATTAATCCTCTAACGCATATTATTAATCAAAGTATAGCCTCGGGACTTTTTCCTAAGGTATTTAAAATAGCAAAAGTAATTCCTTTATACAAAAATAATGATAAGGCAGATCTTAATAACTATCGTCCTATATCTTTGTTGAGCGTTCTATCTAAAATTCTTGAGAAAGTTGTTAAGATCCAAACCCAAAGTTATCTTGAAGACAATAAGCTATTGTGTGACAATCAATTTGGCTTCAGGAAAGGAATAAACTCTTCTGATACATTTTATTTAATTAATGAACATATTATGAATTCAGTTAACCGCAACAATAAACTACTTATATGCTTTATTGATCTTGCCAAAGCATTTGATTCTTTAGATAGAAATATTCTTTTTAAAAAGTTAGAATTTATCGGATTCAGAGGTGTCACTCTCAAATGGTTTAAAAGCTACTTAAGTGATCGGCTTCAAGTTGTGGCACTTGACGGTCTTTTGAGCGAAGCGAGACCAATAGATTTCGGGGTTGTCCAGGGAAGTACCCTAGGACCTCTTCTGTTTCTTATTTATATTAATAATTTATCTAAAATTAATATCACATCCAAATTATTTTTCTTTGCAGATGATACTGCTTTTCTGGTCGAACAAAAAATCATGGTTGGAGACCTTTAATTGTGCAACTCATGATTTGAATCTAATAAAAACTTGGTTTGACCAAAATAAGTTAACAATGAATATCTCCAAAACCAAATGTTTACCAATTGCACTGAGGGAAGGGAGGGAGCCACCAATGGGGCTAACCTTAAGAGTTCACACATGTGGCAATTATATGAATTATAATTGTGACTGTTACAAAGTAGATAGAGTCAGCCAATATAAATATATTGGAGTTATATATGACAATAAGTTAAAATGGGATCTTCATATTGCCTATATTAATAAAAAAATTAGAAAGTTAATTTTTGCCTTCAAGCAACTTCATGGAGTTTTAGATTTTAATTCAATTAAGTCTGTTTATTATGCACACGTTCAATCAGTATTACAATATGGCATCATAGGCTGGGGAGGAGCTTACAGAACTCACATAGAACAACTCAATAAAAGCCAGAAATATTTACTTAAAATCATCATTGGCAAAGGCAAATCGTTTCCATCAATTGAATTATTTAAAACCACAAAAGTTCTAACAATTAGACAACTATTTATTCGTACTCTTATGCTTTTTATTCGTACTCGGAAATTATTAAATTTTTCTGTCAACTTGCATCATTATGAAACGCGGCATGCAGTAAGCTTAAACCCCTTAGTTCCAAAAATTTTCAAAACAGTTAATTATACTTGTTCACATTACATTGCTCACCTGTTGTTTAGAAATTTACCGAACCCTCTTAAATTTCCACAAGTTAGCTTATATGTTTATAAAACAATGATAACCAATTGGCTTATGGACCTGGAGGAGGAATCGGTTGAGGCCCTGATCAGTTCTGAGTATAGATGACCGCTTCATAACATTGCACTTCCTTCGTCCCTCTGACTTTATGCCTCTTGCTCTTTGATTTCATTATACTGCATAGTTCTTTTTTTCCCTTTTTCCATTGTGTTTATTTTTTTATTCTTGTTTTAAATACCATCCAAAATTGTTTAGTTTTTATTTTTATTAAATTGCCATAACTCATCTAATTGTGTATTTTATTCAGTTTGAATTTTTTATTTAATCCTGAATAAGAGTAGTCCATTAGTCTTAGTATTAATTGTTCATTGTACTGTTTAAGATTGTGCTTTTTTTTATTCTCTATTTTTATTTTTGAATTAAAGAACTCCCTTCCACGCACAAGCCTTGGGCTTATGTGGAAGGTACTCACATATAAAACATTATATAAACAGTTTTTTTTTTCATCTACCTTTTGTATAACCTTGTAAGTGATATATATCGATGTATTTATTTTCTTCATATAACTATGTATCTATGTAACCTTATGATTTATATTTGAGTGAGTAAATAAAGATTTTGATTTGATTTGATTTGAACCAGGAATAGCTGAGTGTAATGATAAAATCACGAAATAAATTTGACAAAAAGTTTGAATAAATTGTTTTTTTTTTTTTTATTGAATGCTTATTGAAAAAGTGTTATATTATGCTATTTAAATATGTAATATTTCTTGTTTTCCACCAGTTTGAAGTGGTAAATGAATTTTTATAACCTGGATGGAATTTTTCGATAGAATGGAGGGAAATTTGTTCTTGGATCAGTTGGGCCTATAGCAACACTGCCGTTGTCTGTCCAGCACCAGTCTTCAACCGTTTAACATGTCCCTCCGACAGCTCCACCCCACTTTAAACTTTATTACGTGTTTTATGCATAGCAATATAACCTTCAACCCTAGTTAAGGTTATAACAGGTATAAAGGACATTTCCATCTGTATTGAATAGATGATACACGTGCAAACGCACGTACACACACACACACACACACACACACACACACACACACACACACGCGCGTGCGCACGCACGCACACACACATACACACTTGAAGAATAAGACCAATACCGGAGAACCAGACCTCCCTAAAATTTCACAGTAAGGAAGATCATGTATACTGAGACCCATCCCCCACCAAAACTGGAAGTTGTGCCAACTGGGGGATGGCTCAAAACCAGTCGGGCGATAGGATCAAGGGTGGCAGTCGGAGGGTCAAATGACAACTTGGCAGCTGAGCAAAAACTAATTTTATTATCAAAAAAACGAATTCATAAAAAGAAACAAATCGGGCAGAAGGCCACAATATAAAAATTACACTTAAAAAATCTACAAGAAACACAAAATTAACAAGAGATTGACAAACTAACACAAAAACAACAAACGCTATAAAAATCCACCAATTACAAAATACATGTGCCTATCTGTAGAGATCTAGAGACATAAAAACGTTAAGAAAACTAATAATGACAAATCTAGGGAAATTTTAACCAACACCAATTAACCCGGCTATTTAGCCCACATCCCATGATTCCATCGAGGACAGGGAGTAAGCCGGAATCCCTGGGCGGCTCCGAATAGAAGCGAAAGACTAAAGAAAATAATCCCCTTTTGGTGAAACCTAAAAATTAAACAACTTAAAAAAATATATAACACGGTACCGTTTCATTACCAACTGACATCAATAATACCATTCCCGAAATAAACAAATAAATAACACTAACTAAATCACTAGGCCTAGACAACAATTTGAACAATTCCTTAATTTAAACAGTATAAAAAACTTAGGCATACAAAAGAATTACGGATTCAAATTATGAAAAAAAGAATATAACAATAGGGCCTAACTAATATAAAAATCTAAACAACTATAACAATAAAATAAACTAAATAAAGATTAACAATAACAATAAATATTAACACAACCTCTTTTTGTATTTTGAAAAGCTTTTTTTCAAATAAACCTTTATAAGTCCCATGGCTGTTTCAGGCAATGTTTCGGGGCAGTCCTTAGGCCTAGGCCTCAATAAATAGTTCCGCACCATTTTTTCTTTTTCATTTTTATATTTCACAAATTATCATCCCCCAGCTCATGCAGCCGCCGGGAAAAACAAAACGGAACGCACTGACCTGAGGACAGAAGACTCCTACCCAAAGATGTAGGTGGGGCAGCAGGGTCGCAAATGGCCTCTATACATGGTCCTCAGGCCAGGCTAGCAGTGTCGATGGTCGAACTTCGCCCGGACTGCAGGCTGAGGGAAAACGTCCCACTCAAAGACCGTGGAGTTAAAGAGTCTCTAGCCCACAAACATGTCTTGACGAAAGGTGGCGAACAAGTGAAAACGACATTCATTGTCATTGTCAAATATGTGACAACATTGTCACATATTTGACAATGTTGCTGTACAGTTTTTTAACTCTTATCTTACTAATAGTTGGTAATCTGTTTATTTAAATGGTGGATTTTCTAACCCTTTACAGGTGCACATGGTGTCCCGCAGGGCTCAATTATGGGTCCGTTGATTTTTGTTTTGTACATAAATGATTTGGTTTCAAACTAAAGTAAACCTGATATTAAACCTTTCCTTTTTGCTGATGATTTAGCTTTATGTGTTGTAAATAATAAAACTAATAATGCAATGAAGTCTTTAAACTCTAAGTCAAACACTACAAATTATTGGTGTAGTGCAGATATATTGAAATTAAAATAAAGTAAAATACATGATCTCACACGTAGTCTTAATAAAAATTGTAAGTGAGTTTTTTGAAATTTCTTGGCTTTACTATACAGTCTAATCTTAAATGGCAACAACACATTGACAGTACATCACATAAGATTGCTAAAGGCGTTTTTATGATTCGAGCGATCAGAGATAGTGTTAACACTGGTGTTTTTCTCTGCTTGTATTATGGACATATTCATAGTTTTTCATCTTATGGCACATCCTTATGGGAAAAAAACAACTACACACTCATAATCTTTCTTTCTTTTTTTTTTAAGGTTGTTCGTTTAATCTGTGGAGCTCATTGGCAAGCTTATTTTCAACCACTTTTTATTAGATTAAGAGATTTTACGTTGCCCTCAATGTATGTTCTATCTACTCTAATGTCCATTGTTAACCAACTGTGTTACCTTGGCGAATAAAATAACAGATGCCTTTGAGAATAAAGACTCCATACTACTTGGCCTATGCGACCTCAGCAAGGCATTTGATGTGGTGTCTCATGACATCATTCTGTCCAAAATGAAAAAATATGGAATCTGTGGCTTGGCTCTGAGAACGATTACCAATTATCTCACGGGCAGGAAACAGCTTGTGTCAGTGAGTGGTGCGTCATCTGGCTTAAGGGACATGGAGCATGGAGTACCGCAGGGCTCGGTGCTGGGACCCCTGCTCTTTTCGATTATGATAAATGACCTTGAGCTCAATGGTTGTACACTGCTGTTTGCAGATGACACGACCCTGATCACCAGAGGGACCAGCATTCCACATCTCCGTGCTGATGCCCAGGATCTCCTCGAACAGGTAAAAGTATTGTTCACCTTAAATAGGCCTAAGCTAAATGAGGACAAAACGCAGTCCCTACTGTTCACCTTGAAGACTGGTCTACCGGAGGAGAGTGCCGTAAAACTACTAGGGTTCTGGATTGACCCAAAACTAACCTGGAATCACCATATTTCTCAGGTATGTGTCAAACTATCTAGAGTATGTTACCTACTCAAGGAATTAAGACACATTTTATCTAGGCAGTATTTGCTGATGGTCTACCATGCCCTCTTCCACAGCCACGTGATGTACGGTATCCTGGTCTGGGGACACTCGTCATCGGTACGTGACATACTCCTCCTCCAAAAGAGGGCAATCCGAATTATAACTGGCTCTGGCCATGCAGATCATTGCCGGCCCATTTTTATTGAGTTGGGAGTCCTTACAGTGGTCAGTCAATATGTTTTCAACATACTTATCACTCTTAAGGAAAATATAGGAAGCTTCACAAGAAGAAATGAACTGCACAATTATGGCACCCGGAACAGAGGGAGATTAGACATGCCGCGATGCAGACTAAGTTTTACACAAAGAGCCTTTCCTTACTCAGCCATCAGGATTTTCAACTCACTACCAGAGCAGATTCAGGAAATGGACATAAAAAGTTTTAAAGACCACATAAAGGGGTGCCTAGTAAATAGGCCACTTTATTCACTCCTGGAACTTGCTGAGGAGCCACTTATAGCTCCTTTGCCAAATTGAGCTTGTTCTAGCCTCCGCCTCTTGTAATTATGTATATAGTAGTTTTAGTTTTGTGTTGACGCAATCTATCCGATGAGTTCGGTCAGCGATGAAGCCTTCAAGTATAAGTACAAGTATAATGTGTATTAAGGAAAATTGTACTGGCTTGCCTAAATTTGATGAAGTTAATCACTATACCACTAGAAATAGAACAATCTTGTGAGCTCAAGATGTATGTTTGTTACAACATAAAAATGTTATGTTAATCAGGGCACAAATATGTACACAATGCTTTATCTGTTAAAATATAAGTTGAAGACCTTTTTAATTAGAGTTAATTTGAACAAGATAGAAGAATTCTATGAAGTAGTTGACACATTATGTTTAGTAAGCCTTGTAACTTATCCTAACTTTATATGACAATGTTATACACACTATGTGTGTTACAACAATAAAGTCTATAATCTATATATTCAAATAAACAAAATAGACTAATTTCATTATTTATAAAAGTAAATAAAAAATTACCAACAAAATCAATTTAGTTTCATAAATCAAATGAAATGTACTGTCGGTAATCAATGAAAACCAAAATAAAACTTAAATCGTCAATGCTAAATTAGTAAGATATTTCAATATCAGATAACAGTTATATTAAAAACAAGAAAAAGACTCACACAGTATACGAGAATATAATATGTCACATGTTTGGAAAGCCTGTTAAAGTAAAATAACCTACAACCATAGACCTTCTATTATACCATATAATAGGTATAATAGAAGGTCTATGCTACAACTAATTGCCCAGTAGTTTCTTAATTTAATATAGTCTTATCAGTATATGCAGTATCTCGTTTTATATGGTATACGTCCAGTACTACTACGTTGAATTGTTCGTTTTAAATTGGTTGGCTTTGTGTAGGTCCGCTGTGGTTGATTAGTGGGTTGGGTTTAGGCAGATAGCTTGGTTTTGGAGTCTTGGCAACATACAGTGTCATAATACATCAAAATTTTATGTGTTTACTTTAAATGAATTATTTTGCAATCAAACGCAAGAAAATTATTGTTGTGATTGCCAAATTGAGCTGTAGTTTCCACATGATCTGGTGCGCGTTATATTTGTACGTGTTGGAATTGTATTCCGAACGTTTAACTATAGTTATGTGAATAATTTACTTCCGTGAAAGTACTTATCAGTATAAAATGACAGGAAATGTAATTTTATGATATTAAAAAAAATTATATTCTGCTTTATCATTGAAGTGAAATGTACAAGAGCTGGGATGATTCATAAGTTTCACCAAACATGAGTATTAAACAGTCATGATTTGTTAATACAATTGTCACTGAATTTTTTATAATATGGCAAGAGATTATGATCATTTGTTTAAATTACTAATAATAGGAGATAGTGGTAAGTTATTTTGGATAACAGTTTAAAGTAGGCTAGGTCACATGACATTTAAATTAGGTACTGATTGTAAACAAAAGTAAGTATATGTTAGACAAGGTTATAACAACCTATAATTTGAGAAGTAAAATGATTGATGGTTCCTGAGCTAAAGGCATGGTTTTGCAGATTACTCAGTTGTAATTTTTGTAGTAAGAACAACAGTTTGTGATAATCCTTCTAAAGGATGATTTAGGAAGCTCATCTAGCAGATATAGGCAAAGTTTGCACCACAATTGTGGTAGAAATGGAGAAAGTTGCCCAACCTATTGGCATATTTGTTGGAAATATTAAGGTAGTGGGGGAAGAGAAGCAAGCAAAGCGTTGAACTGAGAGGAAAGCTGCTCTGAGTCAAGAATAGTTTCACCATCTTGTTGATGTGTCGGCATTATTACTGCTTCCATTTACATATAAATTATCAGTGTATTTTAGGGTTATATTATTATTTTATTATTATGTTCAGTGATTTATGTTTAGTATAGTGTTTTGTGAAATAAGTGTTCTGTTACATAATACAAAAGCGTGTAATCTGCAAGCTTGGTTAGGTGCTACGAATTTATAATAATATAAAAATGACTATAAATATGTAATTAGGCCTACCGTATTTATATTTTATGAACTTAGAAATGTCGGGACTATTTACTTAATCCTTGAACCATTAAAACTTTCTTTAACCCTTTTAGTGCCAACGTCAGATTTTTCGGACGTATAATAACCATAACTAAATTGCCAGCGTCTGAAAAATCGGACGTTGGCTTTTTAGCGCTAAATTGCCAGCGTCCGATTTTTCGGACGTTTTGTAAAAAAACATAAATAATACAAAAATTATCTGAAATTAATATATGTTTACTGTTTTTTAATCAAGATAAAACAATCTTTACGATGATTACATTATATAGTGTCTAGGTAATATGACATTGTCGTAGTTCGATTTCGAAGTTGGCACACCTGACTGATCAGTAGTCAGATGGTGCCAGTTGTGTTGCTTAGTTACTGTCAGTGTTTAGTGTGTTTTGTTTACGGTGTGCGTTGTTTTAGTGATTTATTTGTAGTAAATTGTTTTTATATGTAATAATTAGTAGATATGAAGAGATCTTTGTCACCAGTTAGTCACAATACAATTCTTAGAATGAAATTACAATTGTGGAAAATGAAGACTATCTCAGTGACACTTTCTTGAGTGACATTGAAGATAATGTAAACAAATCTACTTTTTATGTCATATCCACATTTTTTAGCTATCAACTTGAAATTTGGTTTACATGTACATAAATAAGTTGGAGAACATGATAAAATGAAGGATATTCCATTTAATAATAATTTTCTATACTTTAATGCATTTCAAACAGAAAAACGTTTTAATTAAAAAAAAAATTAATATATGTATATTTTTTTTTAATATTATACATAAAAATATTAGGAAAATTAATCACATCATCAAATAATGGATATCCTTAGTAACAAAATAAAAAAAGAATTATTAAATTATTATTTAAAATAACAATTTTACAAAACTTTTACGAAAACTGCAACAGACAGCAAAACAACCTGGCACTTTAGGGACAAAATAGTGAGTCAAGGCCTGGCAACTTAGAGCAAATTTACAAAATTTCGCTTGGCACTAAAAGGGTTAACGGTGGGCAACTTTTCTCGCATTTGCACATTTTTCAGAAATTCTAAAAAAATTGTAATGTTATATAAATGTACTTGTTTTTTATATTATTTTACTTAAAATAAACTAGGCTATTTTATAATAATATGACATTACCATTTTAGTGAAAAATGTATTTTGTATGTAACCTGATATTTTGGAAATTTTTTTGTAAACAAAAAAAGGGTGGGGTCATCTAGGAAACAATATATAATACAGCTAAATTAAAAATTCCTAAGATAACCTAAACATTCCAAATTTTATCTAGTTTGAAGAAATATACGTTAGCCTACTAAATGTGTTATTGGGGGGCTTGAAAAAATTATGCTAATATAACCTTAGGTAGTACAATTTGTACAACAATGTGTTGCCCTGGTAACAGTATTTTCAAGAAATTGCGAAAAATATTAGATTATCATAAGATACTTGTAAATAGTACTAAAATTTACAGAAATGCATAATCTATAAGATAGATGTATTTTTTAAATGTTTACTTTGGTGTCAATTTATGTAAAGATAGTAATAAATATACAGTACCGTAACAAACATTATACATGTACCACAATGGAAGAATCTTTCACTTTGCCAACTCGACTTTCTTATTACTCTTTTCTACATTTCCTTTTGACTGAGAAACAAACAAACAAGATTGTAAACAAGGACTCCTCCTGTTTCCAGAGATATTATAATCATGCCGATATCCTTAATAGGTTTGTTATAATAAGGGAATATATCTGGCGGTACAACACGACTGACATAAGCGACCGTGCCAACTGGATTAATCAGTTTTCTTATTATTCTTTTCCATCGTTTCTTTTGTCTCAGAAACAAAACAAACATATGTATGCAATCAGCAACTCCTCCCAATTCCAAATGCGTTCAAATTATATCGCAATCACTAATAGGTGTATTATTATAAGTGATTAAGCTGACCGACCGATGCTAACCGGCTGAAAAACAGCCAAGTTCCATATATCAACTGATAGAGTTAATATATCATAAGACATTTGGGACGTCAGAAGAATGAGATTGGCTAAAAACTACTTTTTCCGTTTTTACACCAAGTTTAAAAACATTTTTTCACATTATTTTATCTCAAAATTAAATAAAATTCATTGTGAAATCTCCAAATAACATGTATACATTTTAAATATAACATAGCTTACATTATAATACATAAAAGAAAAAAATATAGTGTCCTGATCAAAAATAATCTTACATGAAAATGTCAACTTTAAGGTAGAAAAATGCTGTTGTTCTTATATGAATTTCTAAGCTCAGACCCAATTGATACCAAAGTAACCAACCATTCACAATTTTATTTATGTTGTAAAGCATGCTTTTGTGACATTTTAGTATATGTTGGAACCCTGTCACATGTATTTTAGATTTTTTTCAATTTTTATTATTGTAGGTTACCATATCACTAAATTTTCAGAATTTCGTAATGTATGAGGTTATATAGTACTTAAGTATGTAATTTTTCATATATCATAATATAACTATACATTTTCTGAAACTATAGTAAATTTGAAACAAAATAGCTATCTTGGAAATCTAAATACATAATCTATTACTATTACTACTATATTGTAGTTTCCCAGGTACATTCCCACCCCTTTACTTTTTTTCACAAAATATAGGCTAATCACAAATATATAATGATATAAAAATATATTTTATTATTGTTATGTTTATTTTTAGAGCTATATGGTAGACAGCCTGGTTTTCTGTGAACATTTAGATACCAAACACAAGAATGTTTGGCATAATTTACTAATTTTTGTAGATTTTTAACAAAAGTTTGCAAATGGTCAAAAATCACTTTTTATTTTGGGAAAAAACAACCGCCATCAGGGTTAACATTTGAAATGGGGTTAAGAAGGAGCTATACTATCACAAGAAATAGTCTCTATACTTGAATCAACAAGAGAATAAAAATTAGCCCTAGATGTTGTATGAAATAAAGATAGCTCTGTCTTGCTCATCTTGAAAATATAAGCCTACTTAATCTGCTTCAAACTAGGGTAATATTAGTAGGCCTACTAATTGATTCAGTGAATCTGACTTTATCCATAATAATCCATCAATGTTATTAATCTTCAAAATGCTTGGAGGCCTATTTATCATAGGATTTAAATTCAAACAAGTAGCTTCTTTTCAGTTTTAAGTAAGTGCTCCAAATTCAGCTAAAATAGAAAAATCGGCATTATCTTACTTGATATTTTCCTAGAAAACAATGGACAGACAAACTTATAGCATCTGTAGGCAAAGTGGGAATTTAATGATTTTTCTACAAGAATATTAGTTTCATGTTATAGTTCCTTTCAGAAATAGCCATTAATCCCATGACGCTGATTTTATAATATATTTCAGAAGATACAACTGTTCCAAAAGGTGATCAAAGCTATGAAAGCTTATGACTAAAAATTTGCTAAAAATTAAAAGCTTAAGATACCTGTCAAAAGAAGCCTGGAATATAATCAATAAAAAAAAAACTCAATTAAATCAGAGACAAAATAAACCTAAACTCCGGTAATAAATTTACTAGCAGCCCTGAAAGTAGTTTTTTCGAGGTTGCTGAGTGTATTGGAAAATTAATAATAAAATTGCTGGCTGTCACAAGTAGATGAAGTCCGGTAGACTCTGATGACACTAATGCTGTTGGTTCCAACCATAGAACAAGAAGTTGCTTATGTGATTTAAGATAATCTGTTTAAAAGAACAAATGACATAAACTTCACAACAACGTGGCTAGTTTGGAAATATGCCTATCATATAATCGACCTTCTAACAGCTCGGTTAATGATTCTTTTTGGTCTCTTACTTTTTCAAACCTTCAAAAATAGTAGGCCCTACTGATTTAAAAAAAATATGATCCACTATTAATAACTAAATATGAATAAATAAATTTATTTTCCTTCAAAGAAAGAACTATATATATATATACATTCTTATTCTTACATATGAGACGCCGACACAACGTTGTTGATATTTTAAGGTGAATATGAATGGTTATTTGAGAGTGGATGAGTGTAGTCTGGTTACTATCTGAGTTCAACTGTTCCTCAAAAAGGGCAATTTATTAATAGCCCAACAGCCAGGGCAACTAAGGGACCTACAGCTTTACGTGGAATCCGAACCACATAGTGCTGGTCTGATTTTCAGCTAATTGACAAGCCTGATACTTAAGTTATCTCTCCCACACAACATCCGCACAATGATTACCACCCAACATGGACACCCCAGACTTCTCTAGTAGTATCCACGCCGATAGCAACCATCAAGCGGACACCATGTCGTATTATATAGGCCACTTAGAAAATGACCTTCTTAAAATACTTGTGTGACTGAGATGCAAAGGGTGGTGCAAGTGACACAGAGGACTACTCTTCCCCCACTGCATAATTACATATAAAGTTGTCATGGCAACCAGAGTGGTAGGCCACTTGCTGACGGCACAATAGCAAGCAACACCCATTTTACGTCATTGGCAGCAGTAACCATTTGTTGGTTTGATTAATACCAACGAATTAGGCTTAGAACAATTTAATTAAATAAATAGTAATAAGACAATGAATAATAATGTAAACAATAAATGGCATTTAAACAAACTTTTACAGTTTGTTACAGTTTTTTTTTTTCAGCTAAACACTTTTTCAGAAGTTAACCACTTGATGGTGGAAGTTAGTCACACCTGTGAAGCAAGGCAGCTGTGCCGCAAGACTCCCCTCTGCTGCTGGAACCCATATATGCATTAAATATAACATGAAGGTTGTTTTCTATCTGGCCCAATTACACCGGCCATTCCCATTCTTTTGTTAACGATATTTGAAAAACTTATCCTCTATCAATTATTAAAATTTCTTGAAAAATATACCTGGCTATCTAAGGATTAATTCAGTTCTCGGGCAGGGAAATCAACAACAGGTGCTGTAATGAATCTTTTGGATTCAATTTTTGAAGGTTTTAGTAGCAAGAAAAACACATTTAGTGTGTTTTTGGATCTCTCTAAAGCCTTTGACTGTGTGGATCATCAAATCCTATTGCAAAACATCGAATTATATGGTATCCAAGGGTTGCCACTGTTATGACTTGAATCATACCTCAGTAATAGAACTAAATTTGTTAGTTACTTAGTTTATTCTTCATCAAATTTGAAGCTGAAAATATGGAGTCTACATGATACCATGCTTAGCACAATGTTGTTTCTCATTTGTGTCATTGAAGTCGGCTTTATATTACAGCATGGGCAAGCTGTCTAGTACGCCTACGACACAGCTCTTATTTTTAAGTCACCTTCAGCGGGATTGTTGAACAGGAATTGTTATATTTACTTAAGCTATTGCAAAGAACATTTCAACAAACCACATTTGTAAAATTACAAAACAAGCTAATTTCATTTAAATTAAAAATCCATGGCATTAGTAAATGGGTTAGAGATAATGGCTGAAAATACCATGTGGAGGAGGCATAATGAAATTCCTAGGAATATACCTTGACTAGGGTTTGACCTAAGATAACCACGTGGATTATATCAGTGCTAAAGTTTCCTAAGGTGTTTATGCACTGAAAACTGTCAGGATTTTGTCTAGCACAAGTCCTGTTTATAGCCTACTTTCGTTTTGTATATCCCTATCTTACAGATTGCGGACTTTAGCTGTGTGTGTGGCCTTGGCTGCGTGATGATAGGTGGGAGGGGTAGCGGGTTAGTGTTATGCGCTCTGTCCTGAAAACACTAACTCACCTGCAACAACCTCCTTACTGAAAATCTTAATGAAAATAATAACTAACCCTACCTACTTCCTAGCTAAAATCAGTCTTTTCTGTGACAGTGATGAGTGTGGTTGTCATTTGTGCCTAGTTATTTGTTCAACCAGTGCGTGCGGTTTACACCGATTATTATTTATATAGCCATAGTTACCGAGTATTTTATTTGTGATATATTTTGTTAGTCGTAGTATTTGTTAATTTTCCACAATGACTGATGAGTTCAAGTCGCTAGTCAAGAATAGAGTAATTCATAGTCAGGGCTGCGAAATTATCAGTAACGTGTTTAAATTTATGAAGGAAGAGGCAGACCGAAAAACTTTAAATATTCCGTTGGCAAAGGCTCGTCAAAGAACAGCAGCAGCTACGGGGGTATCAGAGCGAGTTGTAACTCAAATAAACAGTGAGTTTAAAAAATTGCATGTTAGTGGTCAGTGCGAGAGGCAAGTTTTACTAAGCCAAACAAAAATCGACAACGACGTAAAACAGTAACCTATTTAGATGACTTCGATAAATGTGTAGTGAGAAGACTAGTGTACAATTTTCATATAGAAGAACATAGAATACCAACTGTAAAATTATTGAGGGAGGCGCTAAAAGAAAAAATAAACTTTCAGGGTTGTGATAAAAGTTTGAGACGCATATTAAAGGATTTAGGGTTTACTTGGAGAAAGACAGCAAACAATAGAAAGTTGTTAATTGAAAACCCAGAAATCCGAGAAAAACGGATAACATATTTGAGAGCGTTGAAAAGCTACAGGGAGCAAGGACGTCCAATACTTTATTTAGACGAGTCTTACATACTATCTTCTCACGTTTCTAATAAAACTTGGTCAGATGGCTCAAATAAAGGGTTACACGTTCCAATTTCTAAGGGTGAAAGATTGATAATTATCCATGCGGGCGGAGAGAAAGGTTTCGTGCCTAACGCTTTTACCTGCTGGAAAGCGAGCAACCATAGTGGAGACTACCACGACAACGTGAATTGGGAAATGTTTATGAAATGGATGAAGGACAAAGTATTGCCCAATTTGGAACCAAATTCAGTACTGGTAGTTGATAATGCGCCCTACCATAACATTCTAATTGAAAAGGCTCCTACTTCAAAAAGTAAGAAACAGGATATGAAGGCGTGGCTAGTAAAAAACGGAATACCATTCAGCGACGATATGTTTTTACCTGAACTGTACAAACTTGTGCAGCTACATAAACCAAGGTATTTCCGATATGCCTTGGATGAAACTGTCAAACTTGAGGGTCATGACATCTTACGACTCCCACCCTACCACCCAGATCTCAATCCGATTGAGTTAATTTGGGCCGAAGTCAAAGGTTATGTAGCCAAGAGAAATACGTCCTGTACTATATCTCAAGCTAAAACTCTGCGAAGAAAAAATATCAAGAATGGGTGCAGAAGAATGGTTAGGAAAGTGCAAGCATGTGGAGAAGATAGAAAAAGACTATGCAGCGGCGGAACCCCAGATAAACAATGTTATAGAATCCTTTGTTATATCAGTTGGAAATGAATCTGAAACAGACATTGACGGTCTTTCAGAGGAGGAGGAAGAGTTAAGTGGGATTGAAGAACTCTAATGAAGTAAAATGATTGTAAGTCACATTCATATATCATTATAAGATTCATATTATATTATATTCACATTCATTATATATGCATTATAAGAAAGTACTTATAAGTTACTCAACATTTTACTAACTATTCACAAAAATAAAATGTCTAAGTAATATTATTACAGTCGATTTAAATGAAGTAGACAAAGAAGCAGGAATAATAGCAATAATAATAATGTGTTTCTTGTGTTTGTGAAATTAACATACTTTCCGACCTACTATAAAAATACAGTTACCACAATACATTTAATGTTTTCAATTTGTAATACTTTTTCCCATACATGTTTAGCTGTCAAATAGTAAAGTGTAACCGATATAGAACCTAGGAAGAAGTTTTGGCACCTTCATGTCAGCGGCGAGCGCGTGAACGCAACCCGTAAAACATTGTGTTTGTTTGTTGAATGGGTAGTAGTTTGTTTCCGCGCGCAGAGCTAAAGTCCTCGATGTGTACTTATAGGATAGTGCTATAAGGTTTAAGCGACTAGTTCCTTGGAATCGACTGCAAAAAGGCAGTTTGAATTATTTAAAAAATACTCGTTTGTCTGACCTGAACTGGGTCTGTTGACATTACCCTGCCTCTACATTCTTGAAATTTCTCTCTTCTGCATGGTTAGATATCTTCTCACTCGAGGTTATGTCATACATACATACATACGGAACTAGAGGCAGGGACAGTTTAGACAACACAGAACAGCTTTATATGAACGCTCGCAATGTCTCAGGGTGGTGCCATGATATTCAATCAAGAAAGCTACTCCCCCACACCATAGATAACCACACTGAAAAGAGTCTTAAGTCAAAACGCATTTTGGAGAATGGTTGTCAGGTTTTATGTCATGTAAATTACTTATTTATAACTTATTATAATTTTTGTTGACTTTTGAGTACAACCGTCAGTTGTCAAACCCAAAATAATATTTATTTATTATTATAAGTTTAGGTGGAAAAATTAATAACTTTATGGAAAATATATTTAAAGACAAATAATTTTAATGAACAAAAAAAAGGTGTAGTACTGGATGTACTTAAACATAATGTCATTCTTCAATTTTTATCTGTAATAAATATTTTAAATGTACCTCTTAGTAGAAAATCTTATTTCACATGTAACTATTAAGATGCAGTCGTAACAAACTAAGGTGATCACCATGTCTCTGTAGTTTGGGCGAGCCGGTGGCCGAGCAGTCTAAGGCATCAGGACTTTGAACTTGAGTTAGAGATAGAGCTGGTTCGAATCCGGCGTAGACTGGAAATATATATCAGTAATATTCACCTTGTACTTAACTGGTTCGCCCCCTTACTATGTCTAAATAAGTTCCTTGCACAGATCAATAGTCTACGAAGAATGGGTAGATTAAGGCTAAGAAGGAGAACGGTCTTAGAAAAAAAATGTATGAATGTTGTTTGTTTGTATTAAAAAATGAATTGTAAATTCAAAATTAATTCTTTATGCTGATACACAACAGCCATATTGAAAGCCAATAATCCAATCAGTTTACAATATTGAATAAATGGTGATTTTTAAGTTTACTGTACATTAAATGGTCTACAACTTAACTGCTCCTAAACTCAAATTATTTGTTTTAAAACCATTCAAAATAGGGAAAATGTTGTAATGTATATTAATTTTGAAGGAGAATCTGTGAATTAGGCAAATTAAAAAAAATTCTGAGAATTTTGAAGGAGAACCTGTGAATCAGGCAAATTAAAAAAAATTCTGAGCATCCAAGTGCAAAACAATTTAAAATGTAATGATTACATACATTCTTTGGCTAAAAGGTTAAGTACTGT
Source organism: Stictocephala bisonia (assembly GCA_035578905.1). Lineage (NCBI taxonomy): Eukaryota > Metazoa > Arthropoda > Insecta > Hemiptera > Membracidae > Stictocephala > Stictocephala bisonia. Next base: position 146,616 of record JAQJVL010000548.1, on the reverse strand, counting down.
ATGTTTTCAGATGACAGTTTTGCAAAATGTCACAGATTTAAAAGCTAAAGTTATTGTATACCATGCTTTATTTTACTCTCTCATACAATATGGTATAGAGTTTTGGGGTAATTAGAGAAATACTGAATCAATTTTTTAAATACAGAAAAATTTTTTTAGAATTATGACTTTGAAATCATAGATACTCTTGTAGAGAAATATTTAAAGGATTGACATTATTAACTTTGCTATCATTACATATATTGCAATGCCTGTTGTTCATGAAAAGAAATGAGAATTTGTTTATAAATGAAAACCATCACCATAATTATTTAACAAGGCATCGGGATAATTTCCAACTGCCCATTCACAGATTGACTTCATTAGACAAACTACCACAATAATCTGTTATACAGGAAAAAAATTGTAATCTCGTATAACAGATAACCAAATACTCTCAAATCAATTAAAAATATTGACATTTTTAAATGAGAGGTAACTAAATTACTCACAGACAACGCTTACTATAGTATGCACGATTTCTTAAATGATGTCTTTTGTTAGTGTTAAGCATGTTTTTGTATATATGTTTGATTTTGTTTTGAATTAGAGTTTTACTTGTAAGTATGTGACAGTTTTACATGTTTCTCCAGCCTTGCTTGCTGGTTTATGTAAATATTACGTGAAAATAAAGACTGACTATTGTTTTAGATGTGGGCAAGAGCTCATTGTTGGTGAGATTTGCAGATAATACTTTCTCTGGCAACTATATAACAACTATAGGAGTAGACTTTAAAATTCGTACTGTGGAGGTGGACGGTGAGAAAGTCAAGTTACAAATATGGGACACAGCAGGTCAAGAAAGGTTTAGAACCATCACATCCACGTAAGTGTACCTTTTATACTTGAATAAAGTGAAAAATTACTATATATTTATTAAATATTATACTACGGTGAGGTTAGGGTTATTGAGCCCTCTCTTACACCTAACCACAAATAGATATAATAATATATGTATATAATGTATTATAAAGTAGAACTTGGATGATTTTAATCTCAAGGGACGAATGAAAAAATTCAAACTATCCAATAATTCAAATTACACAGTAATGTTGTTTATTTTCAATACAGTGCCTCTTCACACTGTGATATGAATGAAGTTTTATCAGTCATCGTTAAGGCCGTCTGTAGTATAGTATAAGGCCTGGCCATTCAACGTCGCAATCACCAATGCCAGCAGTGTCATGCGACCATTCTGTAGTGTCGTGCATTACGTTATACTGTACAGACTGTAATTGTTGAGGTTATAACCAGAACAAACACGAATGGTCTCCCCACATTACATTTTTCACTTTTAATACCAGTGTAGTGATTGTTCCATCTTTAGGTAGCTGCGTTAAAGGGCAATTTTGCTACACCTGTGTATGTGGGGGCATGGTCTCCCCACTTTTCGCACTTTCCTACACCTATAAGCACTCTGGAATTTCACAATCATTTCTCCCCAAACTTCACGTATTTATATATAATTATTATTGTTACCTTTATTATATTTTATTTATGTTATCTATTGTTATTTATTACTACATTTATTATTTATTGTTATTTATATTATTGTATCTGTTATATCTGTATATTCTACTTGGGTTATTTATTTATTAGATTTTTGTTGCTGTCACTATTTGTAGAATTTATTGTATTGTCACACGATGGTTACACATTCCACTTATTATGCTATTGGACTGTTCAGACTATTTTAAATTGTTGTTACTGAAGTGTTTGATTGTGTCAGTTTTAGTTCATAATCAAAGTGAGTAACGTGAATCATAGACTGCCATCTTGTATGTTATTGTACTTTTGTAAAATTGGTTAAACAGTGGGAAATAAAATAAAATAAAAATAAAAAAGAATTAGTAACAGGTCACGTGTTAAATAATTGTACACTCGTCAACTTCAGTATAGGCCCTTACTCGTTTATAAGCTTTAAAATTTGAAACATTGCACAAAATTTTATCCTTGTTTTTGAGGTAATTCGTTAATGTGTTTGGGGTTATTCCATATTCCTTTGCAATTAGTGATTTTTTTTGGTTGCCCTTTGACTTAACGTATAATGATTGTTGAGTAAACCACATTTTCTATTGAGTACATGGTTTACTCAACAACATGTTTTGCATACTCTGAAAAATACAATATGAAAATGTAAACACTGCAGTAATGTACAGAACACACAAACATCGATGCAACATATGACATAATGCCTTGCGTACTGTCGTCTGTTAGTTGTCGTGGTGGATTGAAGGTCACTGTATGCATGCGCCAATGCAGAGCAGCACACTGTTCACGTTAAAATCAGAAGCCGTCACCCTCTCTCCGCCTCTACTACACACCCTTCCCCTCTCCAATACTTGCACCAAGACATGTACGCCACAGTCTACATCTGTTATCGCATACTGTAGTTCTTGGAAAGATTTTTTAGTCTTACAACTATCACTTCAATTTACGCTTCTGACATTGAGAAATTTAAGTTGTACTGTAACAAATAAAAATATTTTGTTGTAATAAACTTCGAATCAACTTGAAAATTGTAAGAATATTTCAAATTCATTATGATGTTTTTACATTAGTTTAACACAAAGTTCAAGAGACCACGGAAAAACTATGAATTAACGACGATTTCTTACTATAAACGTCAAAATTATCCAAGTTCGACTGTATATAATTTCAAAAAGTAAGATATTGATAATTAAAAAAATATTATCTAAAAGTATTAAATGGTAATCTGTACATCGCTTAGTACTAAGGCTATAAATAATACACTAACTATGCAGTTTACAATTAAAACATTCACTTATTTTATGCATCCATTGCTGAGTCCATTATCAGTGCCACGATGTTGTCAACTTTACATGGCCTGACAAAGATGATCCTTAACCACAGCCCTAAACTGTTTATGCTCGCCAATGCATCTTTTATGAACTGGTGGATTATTCAACAGCTGACAAGCAACAACTAAATGATTTACTGATCATAGAAGATCTATGGTAGTTTTCCAATTTTTGGTGTCGGAAAGTAAAAGAAATATATTCATCAAATAAACAGGAGGATCGTTGTTTTATAGAATGGAATATATTGTTGTATTGACAGAGTTGGTTCAATTTCAAGAAATGTAACTGTGTTCGATAATAGGAAAATTATTAAAAGATTATTATATCGAAGGCTCTTGATCTAAAGAAATAAGTTGACTTACCATGTGTTTTCTTAGATTTTTATAGAAATGTAGCTCACATTTTTCTGGCATCTGCAGGCCATGGCGTCCTTCCAACTGAGATGGGAAGCGTCTTCCTCTGTTCTTGTTAATTCCCACTAGTTCTTCTATTGAGGTTGCAAACACGCTTTGGCACACAAGTTTATGCACACACAAAGCTTTCGCCACCTGTACCAAGTTCGTAGGAGCCATTGAGTCCATGGAAAGAGTCTTAATGAGAGTAAGAGTACAAGCTTGCACACTGATCAGCAAGAAGATACAGATGAAGAAGACACTCCAGCTCGAGAGTCGTCAACGGGGGAAGCATTCAACACTTGACCAATCAGAGTATTGGTTCAAGGCGCACAGTAAAAATATGTATGCTGTCTTTCTCCCTCGCTCTCAGCTAATTTTTCTTTTTGGGAACAACTCAAAATAATATCAATCTCTTCATAAATTAATGCTTTTTAATTAAAATAATATTTTAACTAATATTATATGGAAAGTAATCTTCTTTACTTAACCACTTATCTGCTACTCCCGAGATAAGCCGTGTTCCGCCTGTAGGGCCGTCACCGCTACTCCCGAGTAAACTCGGTTCGTAGTTTTCATTGTTGTAATATTGGTAAAATTGAGTGGATTTATTGTAGTAATGAATGAAATGAACAGTGGCGTAATCTCTGTTGTTTAGAGGAAACTATACTACACATCCCTGCTTTGTGCCACTATCTAGCGCATATTTTAGAAACCATATAAACTATGTGTCATCCGTCGGCAGTGAAATGTCAGTTGGCGCGTCCGGCGCATGGTGTTTTGCGTTCCTGCTTTATTTATCGTTGTTTTATTGAGATAGTTATTTAGTTTTTGTTCGTGTTTCTTTATTATTATGTGTTTGTAGATTATATTGTAAACATGTTTAGTGATCAGGACGATGAGAATATAATAAGAAAATATTTAGAAATTCCCAGTTCAGAACTAGGCCTATATGACGATGAAAGCTTCTCAGATGATCACGATTCTGATGCCGACCCTATTTACATCCCCTCGTATTTTGATATGGAATCAGATAACGATAGAGGCGATATAACAAATAATGATGAAGAAATAGAACTCACATAAAATACTACAAATAGCCCTACTGAATCTCAACTTGAAGTCGTCGATCTCAACCTGCCTGGCCCAAGCACTTTAAGGAATAATGAGGTAAATGGACGAAAACGAAAACGTAGAGTAAGGGAACGACTGCCAAATACTAATAATAAAAATAAAAAAGAGCCCAAGTATCCTCATGTTTGGAACAAATCTGATTTTTCACCTACAATATATGTGTTTTGATGAAACAAACAGCGGTGTAATAGACGATTCAAATGAACTAGACGAATGTACTGAACTAAAATGTTTTGAAAAATTGTTACCTGACAATTTACTAGATTTAATTGTTTTAGAGACAAATAAACATTTAAATTTTATAGTAAGCAATTGTCCACCAAGTAAAAAATCACGACTAAAACAATGGTCTCCTATTACAAAAAAAGAACTAAAATTATTTTTTGCTGTTGTTATGCTTATGACTCATAGTAAAAAGGTCAGAATAGAGGACTACTGGTAGAATGACCCATTACACAAAAACAGTATTCCAGAACTGATGTCCCGTGATAGATTTCTCAATATTCTAAGATTACTACATTTTTCAGACAACACTCAACCTGGAGTTCATGGAAAATTAACAAAAATCAAACCTGTATTAGATATTTTTAGAAAGACATTTTCTATTAGTTTTATTCCTTTTCGCAATCTCTGTGTTGACGAAAGCCTTATGCTGTTCAAAGGCCGTTTGGGATTTAGACAATACATACCATCTAAACGTAGCAGATTTGGAATAAAGCTTTACATATTATGTGATTGCGATACTGGATATGTATTGGACGTCATTGTTTATACGGGAAAGGAGACGGAAATTATGAATTCTGAAGACTTGGGTATTTCTGGTTCCATTATCACTACCTTTCTAGAAGACTATCTCAACAAAGGCCATTGTTTATACTTTGATAACTGGTATACTAGTCCTGATTTACTGAAGTTTTTACATGACAACCAAATCAACGCATGTGGAACTGTGAAATCAAACAGAGTTGGGATGCCTACTCCTGCTCCACAATTGAAAGCAGGAGATACAGAAATACAAAATGATGGAACAATGGTTGCACTTAGATGGCAGGACAAACGCGAGGTTCGCATGCTAACCACTGAACATAAAATTGAAATGGTCAGAACTGGTAAAATCAATTTTCAAACTAAAGAGCATATCATGAAACCGAATTGTATAAACGATTACAACCTCCACATGGGCTCAGTTGATCGTTCTGATATGATGATAGTACATGTTGAGTGTATCAGACGTTCAAATAGATGGTACAAAAAATTGTTTTTCCATCTACTTGATATAACTATTCTAAATTCGCATGCCATTTTTCTTAGTAAAACTGGTAAAAAACCTACACTCCAGAGTTTTCATTTTGAACTCATACGGCAACTAATAGAGAACAACATGGAAACAAGGGTTAGTCGGCAAAGAGGTGGACGACCTTCCATCGGTGAAAACCCAACAAGACTGACACAACGCCACTTTCCTGCGCTTGTCCCATCAACAAAAAAAAAGAAAAACGTAACACGTGTGTGCCATGTTTGTAAAATCACAAAGTGGCGTGAACAAAATCGTTGTGAGTCGCGCTACATGTGCAATGAATGCGACGTCGCGCTTTGCGTAGTTCCGTGCTTCGCGGAATACCACGAGCTGAAACACTTTTAGACAGTGACAACCTTGTACATAGTTGTAAATAGAGTGCATAATATAGTGATATTAATATATAATATAATAAAAGTAAAATTACATCATTTTGGTTTTACTTCATGAACTTGGTAAGTTTTTCAATATAATAATAGACTAATATATATATATATATATATAATAAAATATATGTATATAATATATATTATATATATGTTATATATAGTATTTATATTATATATCTTAAACATAACATAAGAAAATTATAGTTTATATTCTTAAATCAACTGTTCTTATACTGATTTCTAAGATCTTGATTTTGCATGGAAAAACACAGCAGAGGGGTGTTGCCCGGTACAAAATAACATAGCAGTTAAAGGGTTAACAAAACTGATTAATAAAGGGTGTGTGCATGCTGCCTGAGGTTGAAAATAAAGCGAATACAAAAATGTTGGGCTTGTTGTAATCTGTCCAAATACTCAACGTCATTTACAACAATGCTGCAATAATTGAAGTGTGTGAAAAAATCAAGTTCTTTACTTGCAATATTTTTATTTTCATTGGAAGATAAATAGAACATCTTTTAAGGCTATAAATAACAGTGAAAACCTTTACAAGTTTCAGTAGTCAGTTCAACTCAGAACTTTAGTGATAATGAGATCAAGATTCTTTACCTTTTATCATTGTATGGAATAGTATGGTCGTTTGGTGTAAGGCTAGTTGAGTTAGTCAGGTCTATATTACTTAGAAGTCTGGAGGGTCCAATGAGAATAGCTTGGGCTTTGCTCTCATTCAGTTTCAGACCGTGTCTGAATGCCCAATTAGCAATGGTGACAATGTACGAGGGGTATCCAAAAAGTAAGTTTCCCTGTCCTGTAAAAAGACGCGTGCGTAACACAGCGTGCAGCTGTGGGCGGGGATATTTAGCGCGGTTCGGTTGGCAACAGGTGCGCCGGTCACTGGCGCATTGTCACGCTGCTCAGTCAGGTGCTGCCCAAACGTTATGGAGACTCCACTGCGTTCTGCCGCCAGTTGCGAAGTCCGTAGTGTTATTCGTTTCTTGACCGCCAAAAACGTAACTGCCGTTGAAATTCATCGTCAGTTGTGTCAAGTGTATGGTGAACATGTTATGTCCGTTCAGATGGTCCGTCGTTGGCGTGCAATGTTTTTGGAAGGAAGAGAAAATGTTCATGACGATGAGCGTAATGGTCCGACCGGCCAGTTCTCGGCAACCAGACGTCATTAATGCTGTACGAGCAGTTATTGACAATGATAAGCGAGTGACTCTCGATGAAATTATGGGTAAACTGCCGTCAAGTTTTGAAGTTAGCCGGTCATCTGTGCACAATATCATGACAGAAGATCTTCAGCTTGCAAAAGTGTGTGCAAGATGGGTGCCTCGCTTATTGAGCGATGCCCATAAACAACAACGAATGGCTGCTGCCCAGTCTTTCTTGCGATTGTTTGACGATGAAGATGAAAACCTTTTCAGTAGAATAGTCACTGGTGATGAAACATGGATTCACCACTCAACTCCAGAAACCAAACGCCAGAGTATGGTGTGGCAAAAAAAAGGAGAGGCAGCTCCTCAAAAAGCCAAAGTTTTTGAGTCAGCAGGAAAGGTAATGGCTACAGTTTTTTGGGACTGCCGTGGAGTGTTATTGATTGACTATCTTCCTCGTGGCGAAACCATAAATGCAGAAAGGTATTGTGAAGTTCTCACCAGACTTCGGCGGGCAATACAGAATAAACGGCGCGGACTTTTGTCGCGCACGGTTCTGCTTATTCACGATAACGCCCGACCACACGCTGCTCGTGCAACAATGGAACTTTTGAGGAAATTTAAGTGGGATGTTTTTGGTCATCCTCCATACTCACCAGATCTTGCGCCTAGCGATTTTCATCTGTTTCCGGAGCTCAAAAGACACCTTGGCGGTCGGCGATTTGCCAACAGCGATGACCTTCAAAATGAGGTGGATACTTGGCTTAAAAATTTGGCGGGTGAATTTTGTGATGCTGGAATAAAAAAACTACTTCCTAGATACCAAGAGTGTTTAGAAAGGGATGGTAACTATGTAGAAAAATAAGGTATGATGTAAAAAGTTGAATAAATGTGTTTCAGTTATTTTTTGAGTCTTTTTAACTTTTTCATAATTAATGGAAACTTACTTTTTGGATACCCCTCGTAAATAGCCATGTCAGTAACATTAGAAAAGTACCATACAGGAAAGTGTCTGTAAATATGCAAATTGCCAACTTACAGGTTAAAAGAAGAGTGCTTCATCATGGCAGTTAAATCATCAATTTAAATAGAAAACAGGACCAAGGTCAGGGTCTTGTGGCCCCTCAAGCAATAGGTTTCCAATAAGAATTTTTGCCACCATATTTGACACACTGCTGGCAATCAGAAAGTTAAAATCCAAACCATTCTACGCAACCATCTTAACCCTTTTAGTGCCAGACAGTTTTTTGGGGTACTTACGAAAAATGCCAACCCATTTTCATAAAGGGTGTGCGAAGAATGCCAGGCCACTTTAGGCCATTTTGACATATTTTGTTAAAACATTCATAGCTCTCTTATTTGTTATTATAAATTAACAAATGGGGTCTTGTTTTGTTCATAATAATATGTTTGTAGTAAAGAAAATATAATTTTGGGTTATTTACAAGATTAAAAAAAAATATATTACAAAAAGTTTCAAAAAGTTTTTTTTCTTTTTATTTTTTCAAGTTTGAACATACATTACTACTTTTTGTATAAACTAAACCACAGTATTAAAATATAGATACTAATCTACATATAATTGTAAGTACACATACAAAAATTAAAACACTTACATTCAAAAACATAGTAGATATAAAAATCTTTGAAAAAACATGTAATTATCCAAAATTGGTAAAAACGTCAGATAAACAGCTGTTATTACGTCATGACAACGATCAGTAGAGTAATAATTTTTTTGTTGCCATATGGCATATTGTCTTCAATCCCTATGTCAAGTTTGAAAGCATTCGGTCGACAAATAAAATAACAATATAATAAAAACTTGACGTGCGCCCATAGCGCACATCGGCAGTTTTAGCGGGACCGAGAGGCGTGAGCTCACGGCGCACGTCGGCATTTTTCGAACAAACTCTGACGTGCGCTCGCGGCGCACGTCGGCATTAAAGGGGTTAAGTCCCAATTTAGACAATTTTAATAGAAGTAATGGGTGGCAAGAGTACTGGTTGTACTGTGATTAGATTGAAAACTTGATTGAAAATGGGCACTAATTTTTTGGATTCGAGAAAAGAATAAACTTGCTGATTTACCAAATGTTAAGACAATGCTGATTGGTTGGAAATCTGAAGGATTACTAGAGATGAATATTTTTGAAGAGGGGCTAGGGAAACAAAAGCAGGTTTTCTGACAGATGGGAATCTTCGTTAAGAAAGTAATTCGTCAAATATAGTTGTGATTATTGGAATAACTGTAGGGTGAATATATTTGATCAGTTTAATGGGGGTTTGGTTATTTTCAAGTGCTTTACTAGAAATTCTCTGTACTTCACTCAGAACATCAGTCTCAGGTGCGAAAGTGAGCTGACTCTTAGGGCAATTTAGAGTGGGAACACTCAAAATCAGAAGACCCTGTTAAATCAGTGGGAATATTTATAAAGTAGATTGTATTAAGGTCAACATGATAGGCCTATCACTCTTAACTTTACCAATGCCAAGCCTATTTACCTTTTTGTCACAAAAATCTTGTTGTTTTTTGAGCTGAAATCTAGGTAATGTAAAACCTTATTTTTACATTATGTATTTGTTGCTTAGCTCAATATCTACATATTTTGTATTTGTTCCATTCGCAGGAGATTTGTTCGTTTGACTATACAAAAGGCAGAGTCTCTCTCAGCCTGCAAATTACAAATAAAACCTGTGATTCCGGGTACTGGCCGACTAGAAACTCTCATGTTGTTAGAGAAGCATAAATATCAAAAAGAGAGAAAAAACCTATTAAATTTTTTTTCTCTTATACTTGATTAAAGATTTATACAATACAACCCCTAATATGCTATTTATTGTAAACCTTTGAGGTTTACTTAACTAAAACATTATATGGCCAAGCACAAAATTATAATTACAAACATTTATAATTATATAGAATTATTATAAATTAACAATTTGTAATAGGATTACGTTTCCATTATGCCTCATCCCGAGGAAAACATTACTATCAAGAGTGGAACATTTTATGAAAGTAATTCTAAAACCAGATTCTGTACAAACATTGCAAGACAATTGCAATTTTATATGTTATGAAAAACCCACACATGCAATAGTGACAAAACTGTTACCGAATAAATTCTTGATAACTAATATACAAAGTAACGTAACCTTGAAATGTGAGAGGGGAAACACGGTATTACCAAAAATTAACACAGGAACACTGAAGATAAACATATCATGTGAATGTGAACTAGTTCAAGATCAGGATAGACTAGTTACGAAAGTAATGCCATGTGACTCAAAAACTGTCACATAGAGACAACACCAGTGCATTTAATACCAGCAGCATGGACAAAGATTAAGACTTTAAAATTACATCCTATAGAAACCGACATGAGTCATGACTTCAGAAATTCAACAGAAATAATTGATACAAATTGGACACTAACAATGCCTACATTTGAAGTAACCAACAAGAAAAAAATACAACATTACTACATAATGACAATACAACCTTACTACATAATGAATACGACATAGTTTCAGACTCTAAATTAATATTATATATAGTATTGGCATGGTTGGGAGGAATCACCTTAGTCTTATTAATCATGGTATATTGCCTTCACATCCAGGCAATAAATATAAAATTGAAAACACCAGTGAGAGATTATTAGTAAAGCCAAAATCAAAGTAGATCTTGTAGTGTGTGTAACAAGAAGCTATATAGTGGAGCTGGTGCCGAAATGTACCTTGTCAGCCTCCAACTGACTTCATATGTTGACTCAGCCAGATGATATTGAACAACACATCATCGTCCACACTACACACCTAACATGTGAATCTGTTTCGGTTGGTGGAAAACCGAAATTTTTGGCCAGACGAGTGTAAACTAAACATTATATGGCCAAGCACAAAATTATAATTACAAACATTTATAATTATTATAAATTAACAGTAAGAATGAGAAAGATGTTTAATTACGACACGAAATACGGTACAGGAAGTGGAGTAGGTAAAATTTCAGTAGGAAACTCAGAAAGCAAGGGATCGGATGTCAAGGAAGCAGGGTCAGCACTGTACACATGCTAATCAGAATAAGAAAATTTAAGCTCACCAAAAATTAGGCCGATGAATGCTGGTGCGGCGGAGAATCAGCAGAAGCTCTGGGAAGGAGATGGTCCCGCCCATCACAAAACAAACGGGCCTATAGGATGATCCGTAAAAGGACCACCTATAGTAATTGGTGTTTTTCGAAATTGGAGGCGTGTCCGTGAGTGGCAGGGGAATGAGATACTAGGGAAAGAGTTGGGAAGAAAAGGTAGTCTGAGGAGAGATCTTGAAATGATAGGACTTCGGGAAACAGACCAAGAGGGAGGACCAGCACTGGAGGTCCAACTACCTAAGCTTCGTCAACCTGCCCTGCGGAGCAAACACAGGACGAGCTAGGAGGAGGACTTGGAGCCACGTTCCAACCCCTTGTGAGATCGACCCCCCGGAGGATTTCACGAGCAGCCAACCTGAGCCTGAGGGGCGAGTGGACTAGCAGTCTATCCTGAGGGCCAGAGAAGTCATCTCAACGGACTGCGAGCGACTCCACCGACCCCAAGGGACTGCAAGTGGTTCCAGACTCGAACAGCCCACCTGACCCTGAGGGACGAGCGGACGCCGAATCCACTACGGCCCGTTGACACCCCATACCTGAAAGAGACATAGAGTTCCAGGGGTATGTCAAAATTTGTTTAACACCTCCAGGGTTTAAGGGAAATGAAGATATAAATTGGTAGACGAAAAGTAATTTAGTAAGGGCGTTCAATATACGTTTGACCTAAACCAAAGGGTAAGCCGACAGGCTGTACATACTCATATAGGGAACTAATAATAATCGTAATATAAGTAATAAAAATATAATTCACTGATTTAGGGAATGGAATATTGTATAATTTAATGAGTTGAGATTGTTAATTTAATTTGTAAATACGTAAATCCATGTAATTGATCATAGTACGTATAAGTGTTTGTTTGTTTTGAGTTGATATAAATATATATTAAAGAAATAATTATTGTGTTGGATATATACTAACCATTAACGTTGGATAATTCTTGGGAAGAATAAAGTAACGGTAACTAGGGTCATTTGAATATATTTAACTTGTCAGTTGAAGGTATTTGTAAAATAATATAACTTTAATTATAGGATAAATTGGTTAGGACATCATAGTTGGTAAAGTCTGTATATTATTGTTGATTGTTAATTTTGATTGGAATTAATTGATTGATTATTTCTTGAGTAAAACTTGTTATTGAATATATAATTTTCATTTGTTAGTATAGACGTCTTGCATATATTATACCTGTTTAGTTGGAATCTTAATGTGATGTTTATATCATTATTCATAGGATTATGATTTTAATAGTATAGGAGTTTGTTGACGCTAATTGTAAAATAGGTTTCTTGAATTTATAGGTTTACCGGATGGTATATTGAAGCTAATGTTAATAGTAATTTTTATTGAAGATTTCTAAACAAATAATTTGTATTGTCTATTATTGGATGAGAAGGGTATGTTAAAGGAGGTGTATAGTTATAAAATAGAATAAGATAATTGTAATATTTTGGAAGGAACTGTCAAGACGATATGCTGTGAAAATAAATTTGTGTTGTTCTTTCATCAGTGTCAATAGTTATTCCAGGTCTTGATTTCCTACACTAGCTAAGCGAGTTATTAAGGTTACATTATTTTCTCATTACTTGTAGAATAATTATTTGTGAATTAACATTTTATTAAAAACTTTGAGCTTTGGCGGTTGTAAGACAAACAAAAAGTTTTACTTAGTGGTTATTTGTCAAAAGTTTCACAATATCGAATGTTTGTTGTTAGCTACCATTAATCAATTTAAAAAAAACTGATTTATATATATATATAAATATTTATATATATATATATATATATATATATATATATATATATATATATATATATATATTGATAAAGATCTAAAAGTCATGCTGTTCAGTAATAAAAATATAAGTATCTCCTGTCACAAACCTAACTCCAATCCATCAAGCAACTTAAGACCTGCCTCACTGATTCCGTCTATACTGTGGATTCTGTAATCCCTCCATAAAAGAGTGCAGTGGCCACTCTGTAACTATGTGATCAATTGTTTGGATAGACTCCCCACAATCACATGACTGATCTAGTGTCAATCCCCATTTATACTACAAGTAGTATAGATACGATCTACCAGGTCGAGATCTTTGACATACTTGTCTGCGCCCAACAGGGGCTAGCAAGACAAGTCAGGATCAAACAGATCTGCATTATGTTAGAAAGTCAAGCCACTCTTAAAACACTTGACTCCTGCCAATTCACCTCAAGACTCACTTGGTGGTGTTTTCAAACTTGGCTGCCTCAATAATGTCTAATTGAGGTAGGTTCTAGAGCACAGCGGCCTTATACGTAATGAAGAGGCTCACTTCCTAGCTAAGATGGGAGCAAGGACTCTATTTGTAGGGCCCGCACCTGTATGTGGCATTCGACTTACCACTGCCAAGTCTGAAATACTGAACTTGGCGAGATATTGCCACCATAATAAATGGCAGCAGTTTCACAGCCAAGTCTTTGCAAAATCTCTGGTGAGGGGATCAAACCTTGCGCTGGCCAAATCACTCACCACCATGAATCGTTATATCATCAGGCTGATGATTGCGTATATAACTGGACACGGCCACTTCAAGAATCATCTGGCAAAGATTAGTATCTAGAGTGAAGAGACCAGTTCACCAAGACTTTGTGGTGAGGCTCTTGAGTCTGCCGAACGTCTATTAACTGAGTGCAACAAGCTCTGGAGTTCAGGAGAAGGAGCATATTCAGGGAGCCCTCAGAAGATAGAATGGTAGCTAGTTTGGGAAAAAGATTTTAGAGCTGGCTAAGCCGCTTGGAATAGGTATTCCATTCTAGTAGGCAACAGGAGAGCGCAATAAACCTAAGGTTGAAGTGCAATCTAGGAACGGCCTCAAGAGCTTTCCTTCCCCTCAGTAAACTAAAACACATCTGCCCACGCCAGTTCAGAACCAATTCAACAATGTCCATTCCTAGGGAGGTTATTTCTACGAATATTTATGGATCATTAATAAGGAACTTATTTCATCCATCAAAACTGTTCCACGCTATGGCCCAGCTAGTATTGGGCGATAAATTTGATCTTCTCAACGAGATATGTAGAGGTGGGTTTTGAGGTTGTAAGTGAATGTTCTGATGTGGGAGATCCTGTGTAATGGGGAAGAGTGGTGCATTCAAGATCTTGCCTCCTGAAGTCTTCTCTGTGGAGGAGCTATATTGTACAGCATTGGGAGGCTAGGAAGTGAAGTTACCATGAGAGAGCCACTAATAACTTTAGGCTAGCCATGGATAAGAGACCCGTTACTATTTTAACTTTATTCGATTTTTCAAAAGCTTTTGATTGCGTCTATCATCCTTTGCTTCTCATGAAATTACAAATGGCCGGTTTCTCCGATGGTTGTGTTGTCTGGGTTAAGTCATATCTTACTGACCGACAGCAACTTGTGAGGGCAGGGGATGCTGAGTCGGAGTGGAGGCCCGTCACACGGGGGGTTCCCCAAGGCTCCGTCCTCAGTCCTTTGTTATTTTCCCTGTACATCAACAATATTACTGAAGTTATTTATCACGCTAAGTTCCACTTGTACGCTGACGATTTACAAATATACTATCATTTTCCCATTAAAGATGCAAATGCTTCTGTGTCTTTGATCAACGAGGACATTGACTCAATCACTATATGGGCACAGAAACATGGACTAAAACTGAACGAGACTAAAACTCAAACCTTGGTGTTAGGGACTCGACAGCTTCTTTCTAAAATTGATTTTCAATATTTTCCTAAAGTAAAACTGAACAACTACGAACTGGAATACTGTGACAAGGTAAACAACCTTGGTCTTATTATCAACAATACTCTGACGTGGAATGAAACTGTTTCTACAACTTGCAATAGAGTTTTCGCTGGCATCCATAGTTTAAAACGTTTTGCTTTATTCCTTCCATACAATGTTAAAGTCATGCTTGTGAAGACTCTTGTGTTACCTTACTTCAACTACTGTGGCGTAGTCATTAACGACATGACTGTTGAGCTCTCGGAGAGACTGCAACGTGCACAGAATTATTGTATCCGTTTCATTTTCAACTTACGACGATATGATCATGTTACTCCTTATTTTGAGCTGCTAAGTGTTTTGAAACTGAGAAATCTCCGTGAATACCATATCCTTACTTTGTTGTATGTTATCATCAGATCAAACTTACCATCTTATCTCTCCGAAAGATATTCTTTCTTGTTCCAGATTAGTTCTCATTATACACGAAGAGGAGCTATACTTCTATCGATTCCACAACATAGAACTACAATTTTCAATCAATCCTTTTTAGTCACCATGTCGTTTGTGGAATTCTCTCTCTGATAGTTTGAAAGTTATAGAAAACCGTGCCCGCTTTGGGGCGGAGGTCAGAAAATTGTTGCTTGAACTGCAGTAGTGGGGGGATTGGCTGCGATGGGTGGGCGTGCATGTGAGCGGACCATGTGTGAGTGATAGTTGTGAATGAACTTAAATAGTGTAAAATGTATTCATTGTTCATGCAGTATTATGTATAATTAATCTTTTTAAGTTGTTTTGTTTATGTATTTTTGATTCATTTTTGGCTTTTGTATCATAATATTAATGTACTACATTTTTTTTGTGTGGTTAAGTGGTAGAGAGGACTAAATAGTCCTAACTTCGCCACATAAATAAAGGCATTTTTCATTTCATTTCATTAATAACTTTCATGGCCCTATTAAGTTGGACGTAAATCGTTTTAATGTGTACACTATTTAGGCAATATGGGAGCACTGTATTCAGCAGCTGAATAGAACAGTGAAAAAAAGGTACGCAGGACATGTGCTTTGGCTCCCCAAGTTATTTCACAAATATGATGTAATACTATGGTTTTGATTTTAGCTGCTGTTTTTTGAAGGCAGCTTTTAAACTTCAGCAATCGATCTAACGTTTCTTTCAGGTTCTGTGGATGATCATAATGATTAAGTTTTACACCGTTTTGAGATATGTTAAATTTTCGATTAGCCTGTTTGTTACCTAAAAATATATATAGACAGTATGCCTTTTTGTCAGCTACCATTTTTTAATTTAAAATCATACAGAAGCTGTTTTTATACTTGAAAAAAAAAACTCCAGTAGTCATTAGATTATAATAAAAATTAAAAAAGAATAAAAAAATAAGAAGTGATCTCCTGTCAAAATTGTATACGCTTTAAAAATTCGTGTTTTACACAGAAATTTTATTTTTATCATCTTTTAGGAAAATGAAGCCAAAGGATTTCTTAGAATGAATTAAAATACCGTTTTCCCTCTCTTCGTTTGGTTTTTCAAGCAGTCACCTTTCTCTGAACCACGCTACCCAGAGCAGCGTCTTGCGCCGCCCTCACAAAACCCCTTGTACCCCGTGCGAGCGCATGGGCCACTCGCAAACACTGCATAGCTGGTGTTAATATTCTTTTGAATAAAGTTCTGTACATTCCTGAAAGTCCATTTGAACTTGCAAGTAAAGTAACAAAAATAATAATTAAAACAATATATATATATATATATATATATATATATATATATTTAGTGTATTATATCAGTCTGGTAAAGTGCTCTTCTCTGATATTGTAGTGCTTGTCTCAAAGTAAACTTAAAAAAGAATTGTCTTATTTTACCAGGCGAAGTTAAGGCTAAGAAGCTCTCTCTAACACTTATCCTGGAGACCAGCGGCTTAAGGGTGACTACTGAACCACCACTAGTGACCGGACAGGCAGGCTGCGTGCAAGGATGGGAACACTCAGATGGTCACCCATCTAAGCGACAGCCACACTCGATGTTGCTTGACTCCGTTATCTTGCGATAGTGTTCGAACTCTACGGTCAAGACCACTGGACAAACTTTATGTGTATTGTTTAATATAAAGTGAAGTATTGAAGTAACATTGTTTTGGAAGTTTATCATTGACTATTTTACGCCATGAATTGGTGCTGTCCTAAATAAGTAGAGGTGTATTAAGTATTACATTATTTTGTTAACAGATATTACAGAGGAACTCATGGAGTGATCGTCGTCTATGATGTTACCAGTGGAGAGTCTTTTGCCAATGTCAGACGGTGGCTTCACGAAATTGAACAAAACTGTGAAGTTGTCAATAGGATATTAGGTAGGCTAATATAGGGGGATTATCTTGAATTTTTAAGGTCAATCGTTTGCCTCTAAGGGTACTTAAGAGGTACAAATACATAGAAAGATACAAAATAATTCAAATTTGTAATGTGTGTGAGTGTTAAGTAAGTGACTTGAGCACTTGCCTTATATTATTTATTTTCTTGATATTGTTTTGTGAAATAAGTTTGAAGATAAATAAGTATTTTCCTATTGCTTATAACCTTATTCTGAGAATTAAAATGAACAGTGATTTTTGTGTCAAAATGCTGCTCATTTTACTTAGATGTGGAAAAGACATTTTTCTTAGCAATTCCAGATTTGTGTAGGTGTTATGCATGTTGTTTCATCTTCCTTTTTTGTATCAATAAAGGATACATTTCATTTTTTGGACAACGGTACTTTTAAAGAAAAGTAGATTAATAAGTTGTCTTTAGTTTACTCTATCCAATAATTAAAAAAAATATTCATGAAAAAAATTTTACACTTTAATTTAGAACTAAAAGAATTAGTTCATTATTCATGAATCCTAGCTCTATATCTGTGGTTTGCATGTTTAAATGTAAATTGTATGAATGAGCAAATCAGATATACTGTAACCTTAAGTCCAGGTTCACTCCCAATTCATTTTTGACTATGTTGCCTTAACACACATAGTCTCAATACACGATCGCTTCCAGCGCGATAAGCGCGGCTTGACACTTGGACCGATCGTGTATGGTAACGACCAAGCCGGTCACTTATAAGCGTTTGAAATTTGAGTCAGAACCTAGATAGTGTACCAGTTAAGTGTCAGCTACGCAAGACTGATCAAGCGAGTACAGATCATTTGTTGAGTACGCTTCTTTCACAGGTACGTGTCGGCTGATTCCAAACTAATGAAATTTAATACACAGGCAAAGATGTACTTATTTAAGTCAAATAAGTAACAGTAAAAGTCAAATGAGCTGTTTTACAAATCTGAGTTTTAAAATAAAATATCGAGCAGATTTGTATTTACATTCCTAACTAATAACTATTACAGTATAACATAAAGTAGAAAGAGCAATGCTTTACTGTTTGGTAGAGTTGATTTCTCAAGGAAAACTAGCAGGTCTTCAAGTAATTACTTTGTGACGATTTAATTCTTTATTCCTCTGAGTAATTGTGTTACAGAATTTTCCTGGCGATTTCTTATATTGAAATAAAAGGAGTAAACAATTTATTCAGTCATTATAAACACCATGCAAACAAAATATTAACTCTGAACATCATCTCAAGTAACGTACAAATGAATAAAGAGTAAACAATGTTTACTTGGTAATTGTTAAGAGAGCTGCTCCTTGTGTATGGGTCCACCAACAGACTTGACTGTACATTGCAGCATGCTTCCTCTTGAAGGGAACTATGGTGGGAGAAGTTCTATGTAAAGATATTGGACGTCTAGTTGCATAATGTTGTACAGTATAACTATCTTAAAGGTTTACTTTGTTCAGTTATTGTTTAAATGTACTGTAATATGAAAAGAAAAAGCTAGTTTTCTGACTTGTATACTTACATTTTTACAGTATAGTAACTTATACAAAAACCAAATTATGGAGAAAAAATTGAGTCGTGATAGAGAACAGGTAACTGTACTTCATTGACTGTTGGCTCAATTAACCATGATGGACCAAACGAGGGTAAAGAGGTCTGTTTAGCAAATTGAAAATGAGAAAAATTATGAAATTATTATTTAGTGTCAGTTATAAGCTCTACAAAGCACTATACAAATTAAAAAAACCAAACAAGTATAATCTTTTGTATTTATTAAAAAGAAAACTTTCAGTTGAAAATTTTAACCCTCTCTTGGTACAATTTATAACCATTTCATAAAAAATTTGGAAGTATGTTTGGATTGTAAAACATATTTTTATTTGTTTTTAAAATGTTACTCCATACAAAACTAACAAAATCAAAGTGTTCAACCAAGTGAAAAAAATCGGCGTCAGTAAAATTACTCCTATTCAAAGGAGATAAGGCATTCATTATTTTTACCTGTATGACATTTGTATTTTTCGATTATGGCCTTTCTCTAAAGAAGAGGAAAATGATTGAGATTCAGATTCGTTGTAAGTTTACCAACGAACACTCCATTTTCAATTATATGCAAAGTTCAATAATAATATAATCAATATATTATTAAAGAAGACTATAGACGAAAAAATAAGTGTAGACTGTTATATTGACATATACATAATGACTATAAGGAGTCTAAAAATGTTTTTAATTTCAGTTGGAAACAAGAATGATGCCCCAGACAGGAAAGTTGTCCTCACAGAGGATGCTCAGCGATTTGCTGACCAGATGCGAATACAACTATTTGAGACCAGTGCTAAGGAAAATATCAATGTTGAGGAGGTAAGAAAAATGTAACTTTGGAATTCTAGATTTGCTAATTACAAATTTCATTGTGATCTAATTGTTGTTGTATGCAAATTAACCCTTTCCATCCCAGAATTTTTTTTATAATTTGTTCCAAAAATCCCAGGCTCTTTTAGGCAATTTTGTCGCGTTTTACTAGAAAACCCATAAAAAATTTATTTATGAAGCAAATTTATTAGTTTGAGTGTTATTAGCTTCCTAAATAGTTGATATATACTATAAAATAAAATATAAAACGACATGCAAATATTTACAATTATACTTTTTTTATATAATATGTACTTACCAAAAAATATTTTGAAATTTTTTTACTTCTTTGCGTTGTGGATGGGCATAAAAAATTGTTTGACCAAAATTAATAACACTTGACAAAACAACATTTAACAATTTTCAATAAAATCCATACTTCACACTGATATGTTGAGAAATAAAAAAGTTCTGGCTTTTTTTAAAAAACACTCTAGTTCGGGTTTTTCAAACAAGTCATCTGATTCGTCAGTCTCAGCAAAAATAAAATTACCAATTGTATTATCACTAATTGGTGACCTACAACGTTTCATTATAATTCCTTTCACCACACAAACACAATCACATCACTCACGAAACACGAATAACCTCTCAACAACACGCGAAATGAAACACAATAACACAGCTGACAAAAGTCAACACAGCTGATGACGCAATTTAAAGACAACAAAATAAATGAGTTGTGTACTACAATAAAACATGATAGAGTAATAAATCGTTGTTTTTATAATAGAAAATGTTGTTCCAAACATTTCTATATCATTTATATAAATATTCCGAGTTAATAAATATTTTTTAAAATTTTTTTTCTGAACGTCCGGAAAACCGGACGTTGGGATTTTTGGACCGTTTTTCGAACGTCCGGTAAACAGTACGCTGGGATTTTTGGAACATGTTACGAACGTCCGGAAAACCGGACGCTGGGATGGAAAGGGTTAAAAACATAAATACTTTCTTTCTAAATAAACCTAGTTCTTGTTATTCATATTTAAGTTGTGCTTACTAACACCCAGGTTTCTATAAGATCTATAATGCTGATGTTTTGTTTTCTGTTTAAAGCCATTCTTAATGAAAAGTGTAAGAAAGTTGCTGGTCATAACTTATACAACAGGTCTAATCCCAGCTTGCTCAACAATGATGCTGTTATTGAGAATGGGTGATATTCTGTTGTAAATCATCCTCTCTAGCAACTTAAAAGAGCTATAGCACAGTAGCTTTTTGCCTGTTCTGGTTCTTTGCCTGGCTTCAATACAGCTATATTTTAAATTTTAATAAACTTTGGCATTTCGCCTCTTGAAAATAAGATATTAATCCATTACAGATCGAATTATTTATACACGTGCACCCCCAGCGGGTACGAATTAATTTACACAGCGGCCGGCAGAACAGTAACAGCGTGCCGCTATAAAACTACAGGTAATTGGTTATATGTAACAGGGCCTGTTTCACTAACTTCAATGCATTGACGTGGACAGAAACACACTATATCTAAACTAAATACAGTATTATATTACTGAACAATATATAAACTGCTTCTACTACTGCGATCTATAGGATATTTATGAAAGTTTATATAAACAAAACCTGTTTTAAAAAATACCCAGTTGATGAATTAAAAACGCTTACGCAACTTAGTAGAGTCTATTTTAACTATTTGAAGGTAAAAACAGCAGATCGCTTATGCGAGATGAGCTCGTCATTGTGCCGCTAGGCCCAGCCACTGCATGCGAGCTGAGCTTGTCAGTATTCTTCAATGGTTAAAGATTGACATAAGTTTGGTTTTACAGTTTTAGAATAGAATAGAACAATGCTTTATTTCTGAACATCAAGTACAGAGAACGGTGTCAATTATTTTGTTAAACAAATTGAATAATACATTGTGATCATGTAGTCTTCTTTAGTTGTGTCCCCTGTCTTTGATCTTGTCAACAAACTCTTCAATGTAGTAAACTGGATTATCTGTCAACCAGGAGTTCAATCTGTGTTTCAGCATTTGCCTGTCAGTAGCTTGAAGTTAGCAGGGAGTTAATTGTAGAGTTTAGCTCCGGTGAATTACTGTTTGTTTTTTTTAAGAGCTGTACTGTGTTTTGCAGCGGGAATCCTTGATGATTGTCTTGTGTCATTAGTATGTAATCTTGTTTCTTTTGGGAGTCCTAATTTATCAACATGGAGTTTGACTGCCTGTATGTAAATTGAGGTTACTGTTTAAATTTTGAGGTTTTTAAATTCTTTTCTACAACTGATGGTTCTTGTTATGTATCGGTCCATATTGATAGGAAGTTGAAGGGGTGTAAGAGATAATACGCATAGTCAATAGTCAAATATCTTTATTTGTTAATAAGTACAAGGTGGTATATGTGAACAACGTAAAAAATTAAAACTGATAACTAGAAACTAGAAAATTCTTTGTATAAATATCAAAATATCTTTAAATTTTATTTACTGCTTTATTGTTTTGGGTAAGAAGTTGTTGTTACAGAGGAAGGTGGAAAAATTCTTTAATTGAATAGACAGCTGATTGTATTTAAATAATCTTTCAGTTTTGATTAAAATTTTGACAACATTTCTTCATATTTAATTTGATCTGGAAGTTTGTAGGGATATTTTTTTCCAGCAAATGAGTGTATTTTCCTGTGAAAATTGTGCACAACATCATTCTTTTTCCTTGCATTGTAGCGGTGGGTATACAGATTGCTGGAGCCGTCATTAGACAATTTATTTTTACTCATTAATATGGAATAAAAAATGTACTGTCCATATACAGTAAGAATTTTTAATGTTTTGAAATGTTCTTTTGAGACTCATCATATTTTAACTTCATCATCATTCGTACTGCTCTTTTTTGTTGCTTTAACATTTTTTTATGTTTATTTTTTGTGGCTTCAAAAAAAGCAAATAAAAAAAGTGGGAATAAATAGGCAATGACTCGATTGGAGGATGACTTGATGTAAGTCTAATCTTGTCCTTAAGGACTGATTAAACATTACGATAGGCTAATAAAAAACCTACTTAAAGCTAATCAACATTATCATTTTCAAAAATAGCACATTTTAATAGTTTCTTAACTGTTTTAACAGGATTTTCGGCTTGCCCATTAGAAGCTGGATGATAAGGTGCTATCAAGCTCCTTCTGATTCCGTTTTCATTTAGAAACATTAAAAATTCATCTAAGGAAAATGGTGGACCTTTGTCATATACCAATGGTATGTGTAGTTCAGGTAACCCAAATCTACAAATATTGGACGTAGCTTGTTAATTGTTTGTTGGGCAGAAGTGAAAGGCAGTTTCAACTTCTTACCACTTCCTGTAAGCATCTAACACAATTAAAAATAATTTCAATTAAAATGGACCTAAAAAATCTATATGAATTCGTTGACAATCTCTAAATAGAAATTCCCAAACATGTAATTTACTTCTACCAGGAGTTTATCGTTGTGAGAGACATTCTGAGCAACTATTTATTATGGACTTAATGTCCTTGTCAATAGAAGGCCACCATACATAAGATCTAGTTGTAGAAGTTTTCTTAACCTACCACACTTAGACATCCAGTGCTGTTGAACACTACTCTAATCGAGCCCTACCCGGACCTCTTGTCCCTGCCTACATCGTTGCCTTCGGTACGCCTGCAGTTAGTGTGAAACATAAAATAGACCAGCTTTGTGCTTCATGGAACAAGACTCCTGATATACTTTGTCTCATGGAGCTTTGGTCGCAGGAGGATGAACATCTTGTTATTCCAAATTTTACTTGTGTTTCCAGGTTTTATTGAGTTTCAGGTTTGGGTGGTGGTGTTGCAATTTATCGTAATACTGATAGTAGTACACGAGGATACAGAGTTAAGGTTAGAGATGACCTTTTTAATCAATTCTGTAATGTGAATTGTTTTTAATGTGCCATTGTAAATATCAGTACGACTGGTTGTAAAAATAGTATAAAAATAGTTTTAGTATGTGTTTATAGAGCTTCAAAAAATAGCAAAACTGATTTTTTTAAAGATATTGAAAAACTTATAAATAAGTTATTGAAAGAAAATGTTTTTATTTTAATCTGTGGAGATTGGATTATTAATTTTTGTGGCTCAAAAAACACCAAAGTTACTGAAATAAACAAATATTTTTAATACTTACAATCTCCACGAACTTGTAAATAAATCATTCAGAGTAACTAAAAATTGCAAATCACTTCTCGATAATGTTGTTACGAAGCTAGCAGTTAATAAAGTTTTATGTTGCTCATTTTTTAATGGTCTGTCAGAACATGAAGCACAACTAGTCACTATAAAACATAGTTACCAACCTGAAAAAACTAATTTAAATAAAAGTCTTTCCTAACAGCAACATTAGGACATTTTCAGATTTTTTGTCGAAGGTATACTGGAATTTCCTGGGTGGGCTAGGCGATGTGAATGATGAATTCTAATCCTTTTCTTTGACACTACAGTCTTTGTTTTTAAAGTCATTTCCTTTGAAAACAGTAACGCACAAGCAAAAGGGTAGAAGAATAAACATATTTAAGTGATAATCTAAAGATTTTAGTAAACAGAAATGTGGATTTTGGCACTTGATTCAAGAGATCTTACTTTAAAGGCTCTGTTGAAGGAGAGGCAGAGTCTCTTCCATAAAATCCTGCTTGACGAAAACGAGAATCTCACAAAATTCAGAGCTCTGACTGCGTGTAGAGGGCTGTCTGGGATGTGATGCGGAGAGAGAGACACGTGAGACTCCGCTGTATGTTTCACCACAGATCCTGAATCATCAAGGCGCTTCAATCCACTCGCTTACTGAAATAGTAAACTTGTTTGATAGTAATTTTTCTGGTACTGAAACCCTGTCATCTACATCCAATCCTTCTGATACGTCCAGTGTTTTGTTGGTTCAAAATCAAAGTCCTGTTGATTCACTGTTTTTTTCTCCTGTTTCTTCGACTGAAATAGAGAAAGTGATTCTCTCTTTCAAGTCAAAGAGCTCCACAGGTATTGATGAGATTTCAAGCCATCTTCTAAAACAGACTTACAAGCCTATTCTAAATCCTTTGACTTTCCTTTTTAATAATTTGATTTCTTCAGGAATTTTTCTGGATATTCATAAAACGTCTAAGCTTGTGTCTGTCTTCAAAAATGGACAAAATGTAATATAAATAACTATCGCCCTATATCTCTTTTTTGCAGTATATCAAAGGTTCTGGAAAAGGTTGTGTATACGAGGTTGATGAACCACTTTAAAAAATGCAATGTTCTTTTGCCAAATCAGAATGGGTTTATAAAAAGTCATTCAACCACTTATGCAATTAATTATGGAATTAATAAAGCAGGTAGTTTTCCATCTTGAACATCGTGAACCTTCTTTAGGAGTTTTCTGTGATCTCACAAAGGCCTTTGATTGTGTAGATTATCCTATGTGACAAGCTCAAGAGATGTGGTGTTCGAGGAGTTCCGCCGGCCTGTTTTAAGTCTTATCTGTCAAACTGTTGACTGTTTGTTCCGATTTTAGGCACTCGCTCTGTTTATGCAGAGTCCAAATTTGGTGTCTCATAAGGCATCATCTTAGGTTCACTGCTCTTCATTATTTATATGAATGAACTACCTCTCATTCTTCCTCTTGAAAAAACCATCCCCTACGCTGATGACACCACATTACTATTTGGAGGCCCGCAAAGCAGTATAGGCATAAGAGTTTCAGAATCGCTCCAAACTTTTCAAAACTGGCCGTCAAGAAATATCTCTGGATGAGTTTAAAATCAAAGAGTGCTCGTCTGTAAAGTTTCTTGGCTTAACGGTTGACAATAATTTGTCCTGGTATGTTCATGTATTTCATCTGTGTAGTAGACTTGAGTCAAATCAGTTTTTCTCTCAGAATACTACATCATTTGGTAAAACCAGAAGTTTTGATCATGGTTATTTTTTCATCTGTCATGTCCTATGGCCTTGAAGTGTGGGGTGGGTCCTCTCACGCCTTTAGAGCCTTTTTAAAACAAAAAGAGCCATTCGGATTATTAAAAGACTGCATTCCTTATCTTCATGCAGGGAAGTATTCCGCTTGTTAAATACTCTAACATTGCCTTCCCTTTTTATCTATAAAGCAGTTTTGTCTGTTATGGGACTCAGGACCTTCAAAAGATTGGGGATATCCATAGATATCCAACTAGAAATAGTGGCAATCTGCACACTCCCAAACATAGTCTGTTGATGACAGAGAAGAAGTCCTCATATTCAGGAGCTATGTTATTTAACAGGCTCCCATCCGACTTAAAGATAGATAAAAGGGCAAATTTTGAGCACAATTTGAAAGTTTCTTATTGAGAAAGAGTTCTATAGCATTGGAAAATTCCTATGTGCCAATTAAAATTCATAATTTGCTTACTTATTTGTATGTGTATGTCAAGTTCTTCAAGTGCTGACGTTATCTTATCTACTGTAGGCTGTACATTTTCTAACGGCACCTCCTCATTAAGTTTTAAGTTTAATAATTTATCTTTATAGTATTTGGCATCAAAATTTGTTCATATTAATACTTCAGCATTTTCCTTGCCTTCCATTGAATTAATTTTTACCCTCAGCTGTATGGGAATGTGAGCTGAACCAATATATGAACTTACATTACCTAAACACGACTAGCATAGTATAAACAATTTAATGAAATACTAGGTAAATCAATTACCGAAGAACCTAAATGACCTATGAAATTAACTCATCTACACTGTCAGAAACTGACCAGCCATTAAGAATAATTTGACCATTTTTATTACAGAGTTCTAAATATTTTTCACTATTTGAATTTAAGGTATTATCTTTCGAACCTCTTATTGCAGTAATCATATCCTTATAATACACTTTTTCTGTTTTTTTTCTTTTTTTCTTTTTTAGATTATTAACTTAGATTGATGTCCAACTTAATAGAGCCATGAGAACTATTAGTGGTACTCTCATGGCAACTCCACTTCCTTGGCTCCCGGTACTGTGCAATATAGCTCCTCCAGAGATAAGACATCAGGAGGCACTACAAAAAAAAAAAAACATTGTCTGCGTCGGACCAGACGGGGGAAATTATACTTCTTTGGCCGTTCGCACACACCCACAAATAGGCAGGATATATAAATGAAATATTAGACATTTTTCTCTGTTATTCAATATATTTCTCTTCAATATAGTAGCTTCATCATTATACTATACACCTATATATTATCAGTAATTTCTTCTATAAACATTCTTTCATCTTGGTTATTTTCTGGTTCCTCATTAGAAATCGTACTGAATTCCAAGAAAGACACAATCGGTTTATGATAACTAAAGTAACTAACAAATATTCTAGATTCAAACTTCTCAAGATATCTACTAAATACAGCATCGATGGTCGTTCCGTATCTGGTCGTACTTTGGTTCTTATCATTCGACATTACCAAGTCTAGCTTGTATTTTCCGATTCATATTCTGAATCTCTTCTTTCTACCCCCCCTTTCCCCGATGAGAACGACAATAATTCTCTGGATTACCGGTATAATTCTTCACTATATTACTCACTTGTTTCTCTATTAGTTTCTTTGTGTACTAAATTATAGACTTATCACACACAACATTCACTGCGGCGAAGTTAATAATTCCAGTTTTTTAATATTAATAAAATTCAACGCAAGATAAAAATGGATAAGAACAGCTGAGCGCAACAAATGTCCATCACAAGTTTCTTCTTTCTGGCCACGTGAGAACCTGCAGTCAAGGAGTACCTGACAAAAGGACGTAAGGCGTGGCCTACTTAGCCACGTCCAACGTAACACGCAAAACGCGTGACGTGGTTTCTCGACCAACACCCCATCCCAAAAGTATACAACGGGCGCAAAGAAGTATAACTTCAAAAAGAATTTAATAAGATCTTGAATGCCCCGCACCTCCCCATTACCCAGGATCTCCCATATCAGAATGGTCGCTTAAACTCTCTAAACCCACCTGTACGTACTGATTCCCACTTGAGCAGTTCAAATTTTTTGCCTAATACTAGCTGGGCCATAGCGTGGAACAGTTTTGATGGACGTAATAAGTTCTTCAGTAACGCTCCATTAATATCTGTAGGTGGAATGAATCTCTCTCGTAGGGAGTGGACACTTCTGAACCGGTTCCGAACTGGCATGGGTAGATGTAACTACTGGAAGTATAAATTGGGATTGACATTAGATCAGTCATGTGATTGCAGGGAGTCTATCCAAACAATGAATCACATAATCACTGCGTTCTTTTACGGAGGGATTGACCAGCATAAACAGAATAATTGAGGCAGGTTGTTAATGGCTCGATGGATTGGATTTAGCTTTGTGACAGGAGATCACTTTTATTTTATATTATATATTGCATAACTTTTGGATCTTAATCCAAATATATATATATCTCAGCTTTTAAAAGAAAACTATTAAATTGTAGTTGACAAAAAACCATACTATAATATATACATGTGTATTTATATATATATATATATATATATATATATATATATATATATATATATATATATATATATATATATATATATATATATTGAGACAGCTAACACTGTTGCGTCATTTTACGCCAATAACATTGTGACGTCGATGTTAATTTGAAGCGTATATTAATATTTTATTGATGAATATAGGTCTTTTAGTTTATTCTAAATTGGTTAGTGTCACCAGATTTTAAACATTCTGATTAATAACGAAGTTAAAGTAAACTTAATTTTTCGAACTATAGTACTATCACTGTGAACCCATTTCGTACTACTGACACTGTGGCCTCACGAGTATACTCATAGAGATGATTATATCATTATGACGTCGTCAACGTATATGTTTTTCCTACGGTACATACACTATGGCGTCGTACAGTGTTGCCAGATTAAATCACAGATGTTTGGAAGCACGTGTGTCCGGTCCGCTGAGTAAACACTCCTTGGTGGAAATATTCCTTAGGTATCTTCACTTAGACCTACTAGAGTACATTATTTCTTTTACGTAACCAACAAGGCGACTTCTGTAAATCACCGATTCTCATTTACTTGCTCAATAACTACTGACACTCTATGATTGGGCATTCATATAATAATTCTTATAATTTAACTTAATTAAATTTTACATGAGATGTCTTTAGTGTATTTCAATTTAAATGCCATCCATAATTTAGTTTTCACAGCCTTTTTTTCTACAAGTAGAGTTTCCGCGCACTTATCGTCTTACTACGCTTAAGAGACAACGTTCCACTTACCTATAAAATAAAATTTGTGTCGGTACTGGTGGCGCAGTGCTGTAACCCAGCTACTTGGGGACAAACTGTTTGGGAGATTGTAGGCGATAGTTTCCATGCTCGGTCCTCTTAACACCGACGCGGCGTCCGCTCAATGGTTGCCATCAACGTGGACACTACTAGAGAAGTTTAGGGTGTCCATGTTGGATGTTAGTCAAGGTTCAGATGTTGTGTTGGGAAGATAACTGAGTGTCAGACTTGTCAGTTAGCTGAAAATCAGACAAACACTACGTGGTTCGGATTCCACGTAAAGCTGTAGATCCCATAGTTTCCCTGACCATTGGGCTATTAATAAATAGTCCTTTCTGAACTAAGTCGAACTCAGATAAGAACAATGACTATACTAGTTCATCTACACTCATCACATTCATTCACTCCTCATATTCGCCCATATCTTGACAATCGACGTTTTAGATTTAAATAATGAATGAATAATGAAAACTATAATAAATAAACTTTTCCAATCTCAAAATGTGGTAATGTTTCTGATTATTACTTTCCAGATTACATTTCTGTATTTTGTAAAATAAATTAATACATCAGCCAAAGGACACAATTAGATATTACATTATGAGACAATGCCGTCATAAATCCATAATGTACCTGACCAATTGTTTATTTAGTATTGTGTTATAGGAGTTTGTTACAATAATGAAGAAAAAATTGGTCTGGTAAATTGAAACTAATAATATAAACTTACGCTTAATTATAATTTAATATAATATGCGTGTAGTATTACAATAATATACACATCCACCATACTAGTCAGAGGAGATATGATCAATCAATCAATCAATCAATCGTTTATTGCCATGTTACATATTACAGTATCGACAAAGTCATAGTACAGCATACATGCTAAGTCAAAAAATATATCAATAATTTCTTATTTCTATACACAAATAGAATCAAAAATGTCAATGTAAACTCTACAGAACATAATTGTTAAAACACAGATATATTATTAATGTTAAAAATCAATGTTTTTCAAGTTGAAAAATTCATCAATAGAATAAAAAGGATTATTCAACAGCCAGGTATAAAGCTTTGTTAAAAATGTTTTCTCTGTATACTTTTCAATTATAGGTATAAAACAATTATATATCCTCAAACAAATAACCGAGTGACTATTAATAGATTTACTCAATCTATTAAAACCAATAATTGCTTGACTTTTTTGCCTTGTATTATAACTATGCACTGTATTATTAAGATGTAGTATATCTTTATTATTAAAAACATAGTTAATTATATCAAATATATATAGATTAATAATTGTCTGTAATTGCAGTTTAATGAAGATTGGCTTACAATGATCTGTGTTGTGGGATTTGTTAATTATTCTTAAAACCTTTTTTTGTAAGATAAGGATTTCCATAATTCTGTTGGCATTACCCCAATATATTAAACCATACCTAATAATTGACTGGAAATAAGAAAAATAGGCAATTTTAACATAGTTAGAATCAATGCAGGATTGTAGACGCTTCAATAGAAAAATTACCCTTGAGAGCCTACGACTCAAATATTCTACGTGACAATCCCAGGTCAGGTGCCTATCCAGGAAAATTCCAAGAAATTTCACACTATTGGAATAAGAGAAATCTGACGAATCATCCTCATCCGTATTTTTGGTACTAAATAACACATTTTGTGTTTTTTCCTGATTTAAAAGGAACCCATTGGAATTAAACCAATCAGAAACAGTTGTCAGTGTACTCTTAGCTAACAATTTAACATCATTGAAGTCTTTATTAATATTTAAAATAGTTGTATCGTCCGCGTATAGAACAGTGGGTGTCGGAACAGATGATGGAAGGTCGTTTATAGAGATTAAGAATAAAAAAGGCCCAAGCACTGAGCCTTGTGGTACTCCAAACGATACTGTAGCTTCTTGTGACCACAGACCATTAATAAGAACTTTTTGTTTTCTATTATTTAAATAAGATTGAAACAAATTTAGAGCTAAGCCATTAATGCCATAATACTGTAATTTAGATAGAAGATCAGAGTGGTTGACACAGTCAAAAGCTTTGTTCAGATCGCAAAATGTGATCTGAGCAAAACATTTATCTTCAAAAGCTTTTTTGATTTCTCTTAAGAGTTTATCCATTGCGTGTGACGTAGATTTACCGCTCCGAAAACCAAATTGTGAGTTGCTTAGAATATTATTTTCCTCAAAGAAGGAACTAATCTGATCAAATACCAACATCTCAAACAATTTAGATATAATTGGAATTACTGATATAGGTCGATAATTTTCGGGTTTGTATTTAGAACCCTTTTTATAGACAGGACAAACACGTGATATTTTCAATTGATTTGGATAATATCCCTCCCTGATACATAGATTGATACAATTTGTTAATGGTTCAGCAATACTAATTATAATAGTTTTCAAAAGGTTGTTTGACATATTATATATATCATTGCTGTCTGACCTACTCAACCTCTTAGCTGCATTTATGACGTGATCAATAGAAATTGTTTTGAATTCAAAGTGTGTTGGGGGTACAGTGCTCTGTTGCAAAAAATCAATAGGACTATTTTTTGACAAAGAAATTTTCTGCTTAATGTCAGAGACAGAGGTAATGCAAAATTGATTAAAGGTGTCAGGAGTGAAAGTTAATCCAGCAACCTTTCTGTCTGTCGAAGAATTCTTTTTTATAACATCCCATGCAGCCCTACACTTGTCTTTGCTGTTCTCTATGAATCTAGTGTTATATGTCAGTTTTGCTTTTTTAATGGCCTGTTTATAATCCTTTTTTAGTTTGAAAACGTAATCAGTCAATGCATGATCTTTATGTTTTTTTGACAGGCTATAAAAACACATTAGTCTATCTCTCATTTTCTCAAGGTCGTTAGTGTACCAACTGTTTTTTAACTGTTTCCTACTATAGTTGACTTTCTTAATAGAGGTAAAGTAATTTATATTGTCACATAATACAGAAAAGAATAAATCAAAGATATTTTTAGCATCAGATTCTGAACATTTAGAGAACATAAGTTGCCAATTATAAGTGCTTAGTTTATCTGTTAAATCACCAAATACCTTTTTAAGAACTACTGGCTTAAGAGCATAAGTTATGTTTGCATTACTGGAGTTTTTTAATAAGTTTCTTAATTGAGAATTATTGATTTTAACTGATCCGAATAGGGGAAAGAAATCACGTTACATTTTATATCATGATTGAAATAATTTACAAATACATTATCTAAACAGTTGTTTCCTCTAGTTGGATTGTTATTCAGACAGTAAAAATCGTGTTGCCTTAAAATATTTAAAAATTTATTAACAGTATTTTTTTTAGTAGTTATATCAAAGTTTGAATTAAAATCCCCTCCAATAACAATAAAATATCCAGACCAACAGCCTAGGAAAGTTAAGAATTTGTCTAGTGTTTCCAAGAAAATATCTGAGTTACCCGCAGTTGAATGATATACTGACACTACTATGAGTTTCATTGTTTTAATAATAGTGGCCGAAGCCTCAAAATGAAACTCTTGGCAGAATTCAGCTATGTCCAAAGCCTCAGCCTGTAGCATGCTTTTTATGAATATCAGACTTCCGCCTCTTATGTGATTATACCTACTAAAGGCACTTACACAGTAGTAGTCATCCGGATATGAGAGCATGGCCTCCTCATACTCTAGCCAATGTTCAGACAAACATACGATTTTTACATCAAAATTCTTCAACAAAATGCTTTCTAAAACTAGGGTCTTGTTTTCCAGGCCCTGAATATTTAAAAAAATTATCTCAAAATCATTTTTTAACTGATTTATAGCATTTGTGTTATTTGTCTTTTTATATTCAGAGTGATTCACAGATAAACCAGCAGTGCTAAATACAAATTAAACTTTGGTTACAAGGTACAGAACTAGAGCTAATATCACCAACACTATCACCACTGCTCTGCTTTAGCGCCTCACTGAATGTGAGGTCGCCTGGAACTACCACAACTTTCTGACACTGGTCTGATATCACTTCAGAGTCAGTGCACTTGTTTCATTAGCTCCGCCTTTGAACGTCTGATTTTGTGGTTTTTTTTTATAAGTACTAACTTTAAATTTACTGAGTGCATTTTTGAAAAAAAAAACACATAATTAGTGCGTGAAGATTCCTGTTTATTTGCTTTTTCGTAGTGTGTAAAATCACTGTTTTAGCTAGAAGTTTTCATGTTCAGTTCGCCAACAGCTAATCGTACAAGAGGCAAGACAGCTGACAAGAAGGCGGCCAGGCGCTCGTTATCTGTGGACTCTGACCCAGTCGATAAGACAGGTAAACAAACCGCTGCTATGGCTCCAGCTGAAGACAAGGTCATTGTTAAATATACTGTATTGAAGAATGTGTGAAAAAGTTCATTTTAGGTGAAAATTATGTTGAAGCGCTGGTGACAAAACTTTCAGAACAAATTGAAGTAGCAGTCCAGGAGGCTGTTGACTCATCAATTAAACCGTTGAGGATGGAGGTTGACAAGCTGAAGTTGCAAGTAACTGAGTTAACAGAGTTATTGAAGCGGCAGGACAAACATATTTAAAGCAAAATAGACGATTTACAACAATATCAGCAACGGAATAACGTCAGGGTTTTTGGCTTGCCTGAGATACAAGGTGAAGGTACCGACAAGTTGGCCATGGATCTCTGCAGGGAGAAGTTCGGTGTTGATCTTCCAGGGACCACCATCTGCCGTTCGCACCACATCGGGCCCAGACCAAACAGTATGGAACCCCTGGACACCGGCCCATCATCCTGAGGTTTGTGAGCTACCGTGATTGGCACCGTGTATTTGCAGAGAAGAAGAAGCTGAGAAGGACTGGAATAGTCATCAGAGAGGACCTTACGGTGGCGAAGGTTGAGGTTCTCAGGAGGGCAGCTACAATCAATACACGGAGGACGGAACGCCTGGACCACGGACGGTGATTTAATTTGATTATAATTTTAAATAAAGCATCGATAAGATTTTATTTATTTACAGATAGGGAAAGCTTTGTTTTATTGTATTGTTTATTTATCTATTTATTTATAGTTATTACTATGTTTGGCTTACTTTTTATTTATTTATAGAGTTTTTATTGATTAATTGCTTTAAATGAATAGATAGCATGTTTAATAAAATGCTAAAATTGCACTTGTAGAAACAAAAAAAAAATTTGTTCCGTTCAGGAAGGCCCTTATACTGATATTCAGTATTAAATATTATAAAAATATGTTTCCTTTTACATTAACACATTGTCATAATTCGTAAATTCATAAAACTTCCATTTTATATATTTTTTCTTTAATTGAACTAGTTTATTTGTATTCATATTAAAATTTTACTAGAAAATTATTTAGTCAGATATTTTATAATTAGACCTACTAATACTATACCATTAACTTTTAAGTAGCCTATTGTTACTGTTTAATTTAAAAACCATTATCTTTGGGAAAACTGTGGCATGATTTGGGGCATTTTATTAACATTAATACTAATTAGTGGGGCATTCATTAGTCTAAACTTTCTCTTTGTAAAGTTATTTTATTATATTGTACATTTTAATTGATGTAGTGTTAGGATTAAAAATGGTAACCATTACTTACTATTCTGTTTAACATGAAGCTAATAACAAGGACACTGTGCATAGTTTAAATTTAAATTTAAAGATTAGTTTTGTTAATTTTTATTTTAATCAATTAGTGAAGCTTTTTGTCACCACCAATAAGATTTAATAATATTTGTTTTGTTTATTTAATTTTTCTTTTTTAGTCACCAGTTGTAAATAATTTGTAACAATGTTAATCTAAGTTTTTCTGTGTGTGTGCCTGGGTAGCCGTTGACCACTGCTACTGTAGTTACCTTGTTGTCGCACTTGAACTTTGACCCCTTCCCCGACACTTCTTGAGAAGGAAGGCCTGAATATATGTTCTTAGATATCAGCGTTAATGGAACGCATATCCTTGCTAGTGTATGCTACAGAGCTCCATATTTTCTTTATCTTTCTGAATTTGAGGAATCCCTTCAAGTCCACATGGCTCGCTACAGTCATGTCTAAGTGATGGGGGACCTGAACTCTGACTTATTAGGATCTGTTACTTATGATCAAACTTACTTGTCAACTATGTTGCACTCATGTAACATGACAATATTACAACTGTACGCCACTCATCACACTGCCACTGCTGACACTTGGCTTGATATCATGGCTGTCACTGACCCGACCCTAGTTTATAAACTTCGCCGCCCAACAAAACATAGGCCTAAATTCATTCAATATCGTAGGTACGGTTTAATATACCATCAAGCTTTGATGTCGGATGTGGCAGCGCTGCCCTGGAATTAGATTTTTTCATCTAACAACATTAAATGGTGGATAAATTCAAGTTTCTTTTAATCAATATTTTTGATTATCACGCTCTAATGATTAAAAAACGAGTTACTAAAGGACCAGCTCCTTGGTTCAACAAAGCTGTTTGCGGTTCCTGCCGGCCTGAGCGTTCACCGTGAGGTGATTCCTCCACTCACTTTAGTAAAAAGCAGTGCTGACGAGTGGAGGGTGGTTAGGAGAGGGAATAGTTTCAGACAGGGAACAACACATTCAGACACTGTAATTATTTCAAATAAATTTTCTGCATTGCGCGTTTAGGAGCCAGTTTGTAACAAAACAAGTGAATACGTCATTGATGGGCCTGTCCTTTGTCCCAAGAAGAATACTGCTCCATGTAAAGTAAAAAGAACTAGAATTTTCTCACGTTCTGATGGGGTGCTGTCCCCTAATTTAACTAAGTTAAAAAATCATCTTCCATGTAAGGAAAATAAGTTATTAAGCGTTATGATGGTCAGTGACTCTCATGGACCTAATCTATACCCTTATACGGAAGAAAGTGCAAGGCCCCTCAAATGTAATCTGTATTGTTAGCCTGGAAAGACACTTGAAACTGTACTAGAGGAGGACAGCTCTCATACTCGGAAACCGCTGACCAAAAATGACTGTCTTGTTCTCCGGGCTGGAACAAATAATATTCCACAGCGCTGTGGTGATATGAGGGCCTCTTTGACTGATTTCCTCGAATCTTCAAAAATGACGAACGTTGTGGTCCTAGGTATACCAAAGAGGTATGATATCCCCGACCTAAGCATTACTGTTCCAGTAGTTAACAGCAACTTTATTAAAATCATTGAGCAATATGATCATGCAAATTTTGTATCTCTTGACCAAATCCCCCGACACGATTTTACGAGGTATGGCCTGCATCTCAACTGGAAGAGTAAACTTTATGTCGATTGTAGATGCAGTCATGTCTCATAACTCAAAATCTAAACAACATGTAGCCAAATATACTTGCATTAAAAAAAAATATAATGAAGTTATTAAAAAAATTCTGTGCTAGAATTATATATAACTCTAGTTATAAAAATAATGACAGTTTCAATTCAAATACTTAGCTATGTGGCTCCAACAGATCACAATTGATAGTCCGGCCTCTGCAGCTACTGTGGTTGGTGATCTGGTGGGAGGTGAG
Source organism: Stictocephala bisonia (assembly GCA_035578905.1). Taxonomy (NCBI): domain Eukaryota; kingdom Metazoa; phylum Arthropoda; class Insecta; order Hemiptera; family Membracidae; genus Stictocephala; species Stictocephala bisonia. The sequence goes on along the minus strand of JAQJVL010000548.1, from coordinate 109,933 downwards.
GCCTGGTCGAAGTCCCTATCTAACACCCATTTTTTAGGACTCAGCAGGCCCAGAGCACTAAATACCTAATTTATATTAATCCAAAACCTCTATGTCCTCCTCTCAGAATCTTCCATCAAAACATATGTGGTATCAGATCCAACAAAAACCTACTGGAAGTGCACCTTCAATGTGAAAGTCCTGATATATTGTGTCTTTAAGAACATAATCTTAAACAAGAACAATATGATTGTTTCTCTCTACCTGGATAATCACGTGTTTCGGCATATTGCCGAGATCTAAGGAGAATGGAGGGGGATTTGCATTCTAGCTAAAGTAGACATCGAGTTTGAGCAATTAGATGTTTCCCAGTTCTGTTCAGAAAGCTACTGTCATATAGCTGCTGCAAGGTTGAATCTTTCAAATTTCAAAAAACTTCTACTTGTTGCAATCTACAGAATCCCTGGTAATGGATACAAACAATTTATTGAGAGTTTAACGCAATGTCTTCACTGGTTTGAGCCATGCCTACAGTTGTCATTGGCGACTTCAATATTGATGTTTTGAGCGATGGGCTCGCAAGTCGGTATTTTATACATACATTGTCAACGTATGGTTTGAGATATACAATCTCAGACTATACTAGAGCATTTAAAGACTCCAAGTCCTCAATAGATAACATATTCACGAACATCCATGAATCTCAAATACATAGTCAAGTTGTTGTAGCTGCATTATCTGACCATCATGCTCAGGAAGCTATTCTCACTTTCTCTTTACCAGATCCATTAAATGTTCCAAGATTTAAGGTTTGTAGAGCATTCACTAATGAAAATATTTAAATTTTTAAAACCCTTTTGAAAAGCGAATCATAGAACTCTGTTTTTTCGGCTCAGGACATTGATTCTGGGTTCAATGAAATTCTTGACAGTTTAAAACACTTGTTTGACATTTCCTTTCTATTAAAAACAAAAAACATTTTCAACAAAAAACACAGCAGTAAAGTTCAGCTTGATGCAGGACTTGGGCACTGAGAGAGGAAGTTTTGGAACTTTATTTAGACACAAAAGATCTTGACTTTAACCATCCTCAAAGAGCTCAGTATAGGAGATTGAGACACCTTTATAAAAAGAGTGTGCGCAAATGTAAATCAAAGGCTGCGCTCAGTAAGATTCACCTATCATCTAATAAAATAAATGTATTTGGAGTATAGTCAATAGGTGTAAATTTTCTAACTCAAAAAAATCTCTTAGTCCACCTCAAATCAGCCTAATTAGAGAAGATGGCACGAGTGAAATAATAAGTGACCCTAATGAAGTAGCTGACAATTTTAACTGGGTTTTCTCTTCAATAGGTCGTCTCGACTCTGATCAAAATCAGGATCAAATAATTGTTCATCCATCTAATAACTTTCAATTTGACCCTCCACTAATTACATCTTCCATGTTCCTTTTCGAAGTGACAAATGAAGAGGTGGAAATAGAGATCTTGGCTCTGAAATCTAAACAATCCTGGGGGTCAGATGAAATCTCTTCATACGTGTTGAGACAGGTCAATGAACTTATATCAAAGCCACTTACATTTCTCATTCTTGTCATTTAAAACAGGAAAATTTCCAGATTCTCTTAAACATTCAATAATTATATCACTACATAAAAAAGGAAACATGGAAGATTGCAGTAAATACAGGCCAATCGCCCTTGTCTCAACATTGCCAAAAGTCTTGGAAAGAGAGTTCTTGTCTAGATTGTTGTCTTTTATTGGAAAAAATAACATCTTATCAAGTAGTCAGTTTGGCTTTACTAAAGGCAAATCGACAGCAGACGCTGTAAACTTCTTAGTTCCGTCTATTTCCAAAGCGCTAGATACAGGAACACCAGTCATTGGACGCTTTTTGACTTAAATCAAGCCGAATCAATCATGGTGGATCATGACCTATTGTTGGCCAAAATCGACAGGCTTGGAATAAGAGGAATTTCCCAATTTTGGATTAACAAATGTCTTCGGGGAAGAGTTCAGTCAGTAAAAATTCCGTTTGTGAACAATAATAACTATATCAAATGGGCTGAATCTTCTCCTGTTCCCGTTCTTAAAGGGGTTCCTCAAGGGTCGGTGCTTGGGCCTGTATTATTTATTTTATATATTAATGATTTGCCATTGAAAATATCCGACGAAGGAAGTAGGGTGTGTTTGTTTGCGGACGATACGTCTCTGTCAAAAAAATGGTAAAAATCGATCACAACTTGAAGAGACAATGCGAAACTGCGTCCCTTTCAGCCGCATGCCACCAAACCGGATAGTGTGGCAGCGGCCTTAGGCTGAAATGTTTAACTGTTAAAAATTTGCATTTATTTGTAATGTCTTACAATGCGTAAAGTTAAATGTTTCAAAATACTTATATATTATGAAATTGTGGTATTAAGAATGTGTTACAAGACAACTTATTTAAAATTCTTCATGGTACAGTGGTACTGACACACCCGCTCACCCATACACGTACAATGGTACTGACCCATCTACTTAAACATACACATACAGTGGTACTAGAAAAAGAACGAAGGGACAGTAGGATAGGTATGAGTTTATATGGAGAGAGATCAATCAGCAATTCAAACTAATTGTTATTCTTTGATCAGGAAAATAGACAAATTATAGATATTATGTAAAATGAAATCTTTTATATAAAACATTTTCATGAGTCAATGGTTCGTTCACAATTAATTGCTGTACAAGTTGATGTGATCCTGACTCCGCTCACCCTGACAACGCCTGCACTCCGTTATAGGTATTCTCATTGCATTTTAATAGAATAACTTTAGGACAAATTACCGTAATGAAACTTGTTACTGTAGAGAATCCACATTATACTGTCCTAAATGTATTTGATCAATCGGGTGGTCATGTAGCCTAATAAAATACTTCCTTTGGCTTATTTTGTTGTTGCTGTTTCATTGGAATCAAACTTGACGAGGTGACTAAAACCATCCATTTTACCCATGAAATATGGCAAGCCGACGATTCCTTTCCATATTTGCATAGAATTTAACAACCCCTCTGCCCAGCCTATAGACATGACATTTGATATATCCACTAATTCATCTCATACTCATAATATCTGACAATCTTACTAACTCATGCCATACACACTCGATATTCAATGAGGCCACTAACCCACCCCATACATAAGATATTTGACTAGTGTTCTAACCCACCTTATGGACAATATGGACTTTACAACCCAACTAATCAACCCTGAATCTTGGTGAGCCCACTAATCTATGCTATTTATACGTAAATTTTAACGGACATACGAACCCAGGATATAGACACCCAACATTTGACGAGACTACTAATCCATTTAATAAACAAATGACAGTTGATTATTCTACTGATCAATATTATAATTGACACATGACAACTGAATTGTCTACAAACCATACCAAAGAAACACGAAGATTGACGAGCTTACCAAGCCAAACATGTACGGTTACTATCTAAACATTTTCTGCATTAATACCTGCAATTATGAAGGACAGTACGGTCGCGGTAATACGAATATTTGTTTGCAAGCACTGTTCGGATTATAAAATCGTTCGGATTATCAAGGGTTGATTAAAAATGCTGATTATTGCATAAAATCGCTGAGTTAACATTGCGTGTTTACGCTTAGTTGACATTTTGATGAGTGATGGAAAGCCACGAACAGTACAGTATTAGAACTACTGTAATGACACTAGTCGTTTCCAAAACTTACAAGTCTCGACATGTAACAAAAACAGCTGTTGCGAATGACCGGGAGGGGGAAATCCTCGCCTATCGGCTGTTCGGACTACCGCGGGTTCGGACTATCGCGGTTTTGGATTACCACGATACAACGATTTCCAGGGTAGATGGGAGTACTTACCAATACTTGAGTGGATGCGCTTCTAAAGTAGTGTAACTGCTTGTCAAGTTAACAACGGGTTGTCTACCTAAAATTATCAGTGGCCACCAAAGTTGATCTCGGGTGGCTACACAAGTTGATCAAAGAGTCTATAATTTGACCAGTGGGCACTGGTACTGATCCCAAATGGGCTACCTAAGTTGTTCACGGCTGGTTACGCAACTTCATCCTCAAAGCGTATTAGTGAAAAATAAAAATTGATCACATGTCTTAACCAAGTGTACATGTAGTGGTAAACAGCCCATGTAGATAAGTTGAGTTACTTCAGTAATTTAACATGAGTAGCTACTAAAATTAATCATGGGTGGCTACTCAAATTAAATAGCCTACTCAAATTGATCACTATTAGCTACCAGATAATGGGTATCTACTCAATTTTATCATCCATCATAAAAAATATAGATATTTTGAAAAAGATTATTATTTATATCATTTGAAACAACATGACTACCAAACAAAGATTTTAATTTATCTTAATTAAGTGTACATATCTAGTTTTTGAGAAAAAGAGTAGGGACATGACGTCGCTACCAATAATGTTGAAAATAGAGCCAAATTCAATATTAACTACTATATAAAATTAAACATCCAAGTATGAAGTATACTGTTTAACAAATGCACATTACTACAACAGAATAATTAAGTACATCACCCTGCGGACAATTAAAATGATACAGCAATTGGTGTTTGCTATTTTTTTGTATGAACTAGGTTTGAAAAAAATAAACTTTTAGTAATATTTTGTTCATGTTTAAGAATGGGCCACGCATACAACATTTAATGTTTCTATTTCACTCAAATATTACTTTTATATTCGATATAATCTAAAAACATTAAGTACCGTATTTAGCAAACATTTAATTTCAGACATTTTTACAGAAACAGAATTATATATGACAGTAATGCTTGTGAGAGAAATTATATATGCTGTGATAAATTGTCAATATTATATCAATTTAAAGATTGCCCATTTCATATAGACACACACAAATTTGAAACTTCAAGCAATTATAGAATAATTGCTTCATACATCAGTATGAAGTATGTGATTAACATAAATGTGTGGTTAATTCAATTCAGAAGAGAAGTAATGTATGTACGGTGGTGCAATGTTTTCTGACTTCTGTCTTTTATTATCAGGGCCAACTTGCGTACCAGTGCACACGTTCTGAAGACATACAACTTGTATCTGGTCTAATACTGAACTAAGCCTTGCGAAGCAGCTGAGTATTGTGTTTCACAATGCAATAAATGTACATAACAAATGAATTAAGGTAATTTTATAGAACAAAGGTTTTGTCGAATGTTTTGCTGACAAGTTTTTTCGTAGTAGCTAAGAAACAAGACTATGATCTTTTTTTAGTGAAAAAGCCGGAAAAAATACGAGACTAAAGAAAAATGGAAAATGTATATTTCCATAAGTATAGCGATATGGGTACTGAAATTGTGCGGAAGTTTCCTCTTATTACGAATATGACAAGGTCTTTGCAATCGAACCATTACTAAGCACCGGAATGTGCCGATTTCATTAATGTTACGTTCTATTAAGATAGGACCAGGTTGGGTATTGATAAGTTAGGTTATGTTAGGTTTGTGTAGGTTGCGTTATTTTTGGCTATGTTATGTTGGGTTTTTTTTAAGTTGGTTAGGGGTTTTAAAGTTAGGTTTGGTTATGTTGGTTAAATTAGGTTTAACGTAACATAACTCAACAAACCTAACATAACCAGTGATGGATTTCTCACTAGGCCAGTACCTACAGGCGGCACGCCTCAGGGGGCGGCTGACATGTCCTGACGGGTGCCACCTCCGCCGCGCCGGCTGGTCTGACTGTCGATGTTTCTGTCGGCGCAGAAATTATGTGAACCTGAGCTGGAAGGTTCTTTTCTAAGAAACTAAGAGGCCTATGAAACCTCCTATAAAATAACTTTAAATTGATTTAAATCAGTATATAATCACTGCGGTTACTTACAAATATGGCATTAATGCATCGTAACTATACATGTAACAATTATTACAACAAGGCTAAATAATTAATTTTACAACCTCTAGAAGCTAAGAAAACAATGTTTATTGTAATTAATAGGAACGTTTTTTGTAAACATAAAATTCTAAAATTAATAACACTTATAGGAAACATTTCTATCAACCACGTATTAAAATATAAACGCACTATATGAACGGGTTTTTAAGTAGTAACGAGGTAAATTTGATGTACAGTGTTTCAGAATGTAAATAAACAGAATATTTTATAATATCAAACCAGTATTTGAGGGTTTAGGCTGTTTTCCAGACATTTTTAAGATCAAAATAGACAGCAAACCTGTTCCACAAGCAAGCTCAGTAAGAAGAATAACATTTAAAGTCAGTAATAGATTAAGAACAAACATTTAAAGTCTTTGGAATCAAGATATTACAGAACCAGTTAATGAAACTGAAGAGTGGGTTAGTAATCTTGTAATTGTAGAGAAACCCAATGGTTCTTTGCGTCTTTGTATTGACATAAATAAATATATTATTAGAGGAAGATATACAATGCCAACTATTGAAGAACTGTTACTAAACCTAGCTTATAAAAAGTACTTCTCGGTTTTAGACATTAAAGATGGATTTTATCATATTCGTTTGGATGAAGAATCAAGTAAATTACGAGTATATTCGTTTAGTAAAATATTTGGAACATCTTGATTTTTAAGAGCACTATTTGGCCTTTCATGCCTACCAGAACTTTTCAAAAAACTAATAATAAAGTATTTTGGTGATATCAAAGGTTTATCTATGTACTTTGGTGATTTGTACATTGTATAGGGGAATCTGTAGTAGATTTGAGCCAAGAAAGATTTGATGAATTAAAAACTGAAACTTAAAATGACTTAACCCTGGGTAAAATAATATCATGTAACTATGAATAGCCTTCAAAGGTTGAAGATTGAGCGATTAAATACTTTCAAATACAGAGGTGGCATATCATTTGAAAATTATGCACTTTCTTATGAAGATTCGAGAAGATTCCTAGATCATTAAGAAAGTTTATTCTATCTAACTTACATGAAACACATTTAAGTATCAGCAAAACAATATCAATGGTACCAAGTTTGTCTACTGGCCAGCTATGACATCGGATATAAAAAAAAACCAATATTAAGTTATAATAACTGTCAAAAATATCAAATCGCAAAAGTTAAAGAACCCCTAAAGTCACAAAAAATTCCTGACCTTTCTTTCTTAAAGATTACATTTGACCTTGTCCGGTTGTCACCGGAAACTGTAGATTCTAGTTATTACATTTGACCATTTGATTTTAATCATTACAGTGCATATTGCTGAGCACCAAGAAAACAACTACTTGGTTGTTATGGATTACTATTCAAGATGGCTGGAGTTTTTATAAATGTATAACAAAACAAGTTGTAGGCTACAGTTTATTGGCAAACTGAAGGAGTTGTTCAGTTGGTTCGGTATACCAAAGTTAATAATAGCTGATAATGTTCCTTTTAGCAGTCATGAATTAAAACAATTTAATTTGCTAAATTGTGGAACTTTGAAATAGAGAATACTAGTCCTTACCATTCTAAGAGTAACGGGTTAGCAGAAAAAGCAGTTTTCTCACACACTGCGTCAGTTCAGTCTGCTCAGGTCTGTCGTAGATTTCATGCGCCAACCGGTCAGTAGACGAAAGACAATGTTATTATGTTATTATTGTTCGCATGTAAATTCTTTGTGTCGGCTTCCATTTGTGTGATTTGTCATGAGTTCCAGTAGTAGTGACGAAGAAACTAGCTGCGGAAGAGGATGATCAAGTATCGAGTAAAACAATTAAGAGTTTGGGTGCATAGTTTGCCACACATGATTTTGAGGGAGAGTATAATATGCATTTCCAAGTCTGAAAAATAATAATCAAAGATTTTTTCGTATAAGTTACGACAATGTTATGGAACTATTACACAACAATGGATACAAATGTACTGCTGAAGTAAGTCGATCATCAAAACTCATCTTTCAATAACACAGCACTGCTTTTATATGTCGGACCACCCAGTTTCACTCAAAATACTTCTGTCTAGGCCTAGACCATTTGTACTCTGCAAATGCGCGGGCTTTCCGTCGCTTCCGTCAAAAATTGCTCGCGAAGCGATAAGTGGCTGAGACGATGGAGCGGACTGAACTGAACGGACGTAACGAATCATGTGTGCAAGTCTACCTTTGAATAAGTGGTTTTCGATTTTTGGTGGAAGCGACTGAACCGGACAGACTGAACTGAGTGGATCCAGTGTGCGACGACCTTATAGTTCACTAATCGTTCCTTTATGACTTTTACGTCGTTCACACTAAAAAACTTATGTATTGTATTTAATATATCTATTCTAATATTGATTTTGTTGATAGGGCTCGTTATAGAATTATTTATAAGATTTATATATAATTTATATCATAATCGTATTATAATTGAAGAAGGAACGTGCCCTTGTTACATAAAATAATTATAAATCATTGGCATTACTTTTGAAGAAGACATATTAATTACTTGTTGATAATGTTATCTGACTGTTAGTTATATATCTTATATCAGTTGAAACACAGTGTCCACCTCAATCATATTGGGGTGAAAGCTATGTTAACGTCCCCTTATTCCGTTAATATTTTATTCAGTTTTCCTTGCCTGTTTATTATTGTTCTTTAACCTTGTGAAATTATAATTAGACGTAAAAATTAATAATGTTTTTACACATTACGATTGGTGGATGGCGTATGTTTATAAGGTAGAATCATTAAACATATGAGTTGTTTTGTCTTATAGTTTCCGGTTAGAAGGGTAGTCAGTGAAAGAGGAAATACTTGCTAATTTGTTCTAAAATATTCTTTATAAACTTGCTGTAACATATGATTTTGTTATTTGAGTAGGAATGAAGATAATGCTGTTACAGACAAGTATTTTTATTTACAGACGCCTACAATTATATTTTAATGTATTTGGTATTGATATTAATACATTTATACATTTTATGTTTATAAGGATTTTTTTAGGTATACGAATATGGCCTTTGTTGGTTTGCAATTCTAGTAACTAAAAAAAATCCCAAATGTTTTTACTTATGATAATAAGACTAGTTTTATTGATGCAATGTAACGTAGCATAAACATATTTTGCGTGATTTGCTTTTATGTACGTGTTTTTTATATAGTGGAATAACTGTTGAATACTTTTCCGTAGATATGGTTTCTTTTATCGTTCACTAATCGTTCTTTTATGACTTTTACGTCGTTAATACAGTAGTATTTTAATATTAAGGACCACTGTTTATTTATAGCGGTCTTTGATTTTCTTATCTTTTGTATACTATAAGGCTGGGTATAGAGTAGCGTTGGCTTGGCAATTTTGGATACAGAAAGTCCATATTCGAATCTATTTTTTCCCACGTAATTAAAATATGATTTTAATAATACATTAACAATTACCATTCGTTTATAATTTAGCTTCTTAGCCAATATATAACGAATATTTATAAAGCTAGTACTCACAATTAAGTTAATTTTACAAAAAATCTATGCCAGACGGCTCTTTATATCTCACAAGACTACTGTTACTGCACAGAACTATATATCCTTATTAATAAAGAGCTAAGTTTAATTTTACATTTCTTTTCATTTTACTGAAAGCTTCTTAAGATATCGATTAATTTAAAAGTAAATATTCGACGGTAGTAATAGGTATGTATGTTCCCATTAGTTCTGTTTCACCATTCTATTCCCAACCCGTTATTTATAAAACTATAGGCATTGAACATTAAATAACATACAACTCTATAATATTTGTCTTTATTAGCTTATTATTATCATTAAAAAGATCTTGGCAACGTTGGTCAATCAAACTGTAGAAGAAACCACGCTAAATCTAATAAGCCACTAGGTGGAGATGATTTAGGGTAGTCTGAACTGCTGGCGATGTCGGCAGTAGGCAGGAGACGTGTTGAGAGCGGAAGTGCTGTTGATAAGAGCAGCTGACGTGAGCGTCTGACGCTGTGGATTCTTGCTATTGAGCCACAAGATTGATAATACATGCACACCTGACCTATCAGCCCACCAAAACAAATACAGTAGTAATTATCCACCTACCATTCCTTATACTTAGGTACTGACCCACCCAATCTTCCATACACGTATAGTGCTTGTGGGTGGGTCAGTAGCATTGTACGTGTTTGGGTGGGTGGGTCGGTCAATATCATTATACGTGCATGGGAGGGCAGGTGTGTCAATACCACTATACTTAAGTGTGTGGTTAAATACCACTGTTCGTGTGTGTGTGTGTGAGTGGGTGAATACAACAGTACGAGTATGAGAGGGTGGGAGGGTCAATAGCACTGTACGTGCATGGTATGCTGGGTGGGGCAATACTACTAGGCTTGTATCGATGGGTGGATGGTTCAGTACCACCGTAGTATATGTGAGGATGGTTGGTTCATTACCACTTTACTTGTATGGCTGGGTGGGTTGGTCATAACCACTGTACTTGTATTTGAGGGTGGGAAAGTGAATATCACTGTATGTATATGTGTGGGTGGTTGATTAAATACTACTGTATATGCATGGGACTGTATGAGAGGGTGTGTGGGTCTATACCACTGTACGAGCAAGGGATGGCAGAAGGGTCAAAACCTTACGTGACGGGGTAAGAGGGACGGGATGGCTATTATCACTAGGTGTATACGGGTGTAGGAGTGAAACCCACTATTACTGTACGCATACGGGTGTACGGAAGGCTTATTTTTACTGCAAGTAAGTCCAGACGGGAGAGCTACATTACCAATGTACAGTATTGGTCGATAAGAAGGCCACTGGCATGGTAAGGTGAAAGATGTAGGTTCATAATTTAAAATCGAAGTCTAATAATAAAAATGTATAGTTAGTCCAAATTTAAATAGTGATGTATGCCCACAAACCTAAATAGAATGGAAATAATTCTAGTTCATAATAAGTTCAAACGACAGTAAAAAAACAATACATCCGTAATCCGAATGATAAATTGAAGAACACATGCAAATTCTTTTACTTCCCCAGTATATGTATTTATCTCTAGAAATTATTTTTTAATTTAACAGTTTGGGTAAGCATGTGAAATTCGGTCCTAATTTCACCTAAACAATAGTTTTTTTTAAACTAAATTGTAATTGGAGTAAACATCAATAAGAACTGAAGAAATATAATCCATTTGCCACTAGCTAAATGATTATCTACGGTCTGGTTCCCAACACACGCCCACCTACCGACCGACCTGCTGTACAAGGTTCTGATTCACTGATGCCGTATTGTAGTATACACGATTACCCGCCAAATGCGATGTTGCCAAACTTGGTGACGCTAGAATGATAGCAGAGAACAGTGATGCCATAGTGGTAAATACGCGTATAATAATATACACCAGTAGACAGCAACGCTCGCCGTGGCAACTGCTTGAACTTTAAATTATATACTACTTTTTAATCTACCCACATTGTGACGTCAAACGGCATATTTTAATTTTTCATTTAAATAATATTGCGTTGACTGAATTAAATTTAACTCATACCATTTGAATCTACATTTTTAACTCTACAAAATGACTATTTTTGAGTATTTTTAATTTCACGTTCTTCCAAACTATAAGGGAATTACATTATGGCGTCGTATACTTGACGCCACAATGTAAACTGACGCCACAATGTTAGGAAATTTCTTTAACACTGACGCACCAATGTTAGGGGGCTATATATATATATATATATATATACTGTATATACAATATACTATGAACTCATCTATTTCATGTTCCTTACCAATTCTTGCATTTATATCTCCTATAATAATAAAATTTTGTTCGGGCCTTGATTCAATATAATTTGAAAGTAATAAAAAATCTCCAACCCAAGTATTAAAATTCATGTATACTAGAATAACAGAAATTCTCCTATCATTATTTATACCAATTTTCATTGTACCCATATTTTCTGAATTTTCAAAATTTTTAATTTCTCAAATTTAGACGATATTTATCCCAAATAAAAATCCACCAATTCCTATCAAAAACATTTTCTCTTAAAAGTGGGCTCAAAAAGAATAGTAAATTGCTTGAAATATTGGCTGGAATGAGGCACACTGCCCAAACAATTCAGTATTCGGAATATAGAAACTTGTTGTGACATTATACTTTAGCAAGAATGAAATTAAAGGCTATAATTTCTTAAATCCAAGTATACCTCAATACTGTTGAAAAATATAAATACTGCTCCTAAGAAAAAAATGTTAACAATATTATTATCCATTGACATGAGGATTAAGGGATTGAAGTAGACATAAAGGTTTAAGTTCTTATTTCTATGTATGTAGACACAAAACTATATTCTTTCACTCAACTAAAATAGATGATCTCAGGTTTTGATCAAACATAGTGATATGTGATATTCAATTCAGTATGAAATTTTAATCAATTATTTTTGTTTAACTATTGATATTTGCATAGTGTTTTTGTTTGTTTTAGATTTGTTGCAAGTTTGTTGCGATCGTCTTACAAAACTTTATCAAACGTTTTTATTTATCAACATAGATTTATTAACATGAAATCTATTTTGTTAATACATTGTAATCTAATCTATATTTTGGTAGATGTTCATGGCCATTACTCGCCAAGTTCTGCACACCAAGAAGGAGCGAAAGGAGAGGCAGGCTGGACAAAACAGTGATACAGTGAATCTTCGCAAACCCAAGAGCAGCAAGAGACAGAAGTGTTGTTAGCACCCTTTCCCCATGTACAGCTACCTGTCTATTTGTATAGTATTTGTTTAATTTTATTTGCTTTATTTTAAACTCTTATAAATTTCATTGTAGATAGGTCAACTGAAGGTCAAATTCCACTAAAGTGTATATCTAGGTGATGTGCATAAACTTTTATGTATGATAATTACCTATAATTAAATTGTAAGTACAGTACTTTATCATTAATATATTTTTTTAAATTGTTAATTATTTATTTTTACAACCATAAATAAGCTCAATTGGTTTTCATTACTGTTGTGGTCTTGCTCACATGATTATCGATGATGTGCTTGTTTTAGACGTACATAAATAATTGTCTGTTCTGCATGCCAAAATTGTACGTTTTATTGTGAAATTTGCATATTGAAATGCATTGTGTTAAAGTTATGATTTTTGTAATAAAAATTTGGATGTGACATATGTCAGAGTATTTATTGTGTTAAAAATGACTAAGACCAAAGCAATATTTTCTCATTTTGAACCCTTAATAGTATTAACCATATTTAGCCCACAAACAAACATCATTATCATTGTAATTTTAAGACAAATAATACTTGTATAGATATTTTATAACTCAAATGTTACAAAACACATTTCTATTACATCTGTTGCTTTTTATTAATGACTGTAATTTCCTCTCTTGTAACTATAAAGATTTCTTTATAGTTGAACAAATTAGTTTTTTTAAGGGCACTTTTAAGGTTGCATAATTGTTTTGGGGTTCATTTGATTTCAGTTTTCTTGTTAATTGATATTTTAAGCTAAACAATAAATACAATATTATTTATTTGCTTAAGTCTTCTACTGTTAGTTCAAACCTTGTTATTCATCTTATTTTATTCAAATAAGTAAAATAATAATGGAAAAAAATATATTTCAATGCGTAATATCTGTATGTTTTTTCTATCCAGGTATTTTATATTGTATCTTGTTGTTTTTATTAATATCTTCCAAAGTATTATGTGAACATTGTTTTAAGTGTGTGTATGATTGTAAATGATAGAAGTGCTAGAAACCGAGCGTCTCTCTGATCTAGAAAAATGGAAGTACAGTGTCAATTGCATTACTAATTGTAATTTGAAATTAAAACTGTTACTATTGAATATAGGTTATTTTTTAACTCAAAAACAAAAGAAAAACTTACTATACAAAAATATGAATAGTTTTTTTGCCTGTCTCTTAAAATAAAATTGACGTAAAAACCTTGTAAGATGAATCGTTTCATGAATTCTCTTATTCAATCGAAATTGATATGTATATAATTTTCTTAATGGTTTTACCAATTCTGAGCAGTTGTGAGTCAAGTCATCCTGATTTTTTTACTTTCAGAATACTAAGTAATGTTGTAGCATTTAATTTTTTGCTGAAATTTAAATTTGATTCATATGTTAGTAATTGGCTTAAGCTGATTTAATTTAAACAACGTCTCTTTGACGTATTATATTGGTTATGTTGGAGCATAGTAAGTATAAGTACTTGTAGTACTTATAGCATCTGACAGTAAACAGTGTTGAGCACTGCATATTGAAAGTACTAATACAATATGCCAGAAATAGATAGTTTGGACATTTATTTCATCCGTATTGAAGAACGGAGTTAATAAACTTGTACAAAATACAAACATCATAACACATTCCAACCATTGACGTTACTCTGTTTTTTAAGAATCAGTCAATTTTACATATAATTTTTACAATAAGTACTAGTTCTTCATTTATACTCTAACCAGTTAAGCTTTAACTGAAATAAAGAGTTAAGTAACAATTAACTGTCTTATAATTTTTCCCATGTGTTCATTTTGTTAAATTTTTTCATTGCTCGATTATTGGTTTTAAGCTCAGCTCTCTAAAGTCCTTTATACTTTATAAGATGCTGTTTCTGAATACCAACAAATACTGATTATGTAGTTTTGTTTTTAATTGCAATACCAACAAATATTTTTATAATTCAAACAATTTTTCACTGAATTCTGTTAACATCAGTACCTATGCAATAAATATATTTGGCTAAATGTAATTAATTTTGCACAATGAAAAGTCCAAGGTTCTGAAATCCCACATTGTCAACTTATGGTACCTAAAGCTTATGCACAAGCTGTAACAATTTTTGTCTTAAGAGATTATAAAAACATGATTTCCCCGAGGAAAAAGAAAACAAAATTAGTAATCAACAAATTTAAATTTAGTATCAAACAGAGCTGCTTAACCCTCCATTAGGCACTTAACACTGAAAACACCGATTAGTTCTATTCCAGGTGCTAAAGGAAATACATAATCATGGTTCCTTATCGATTTTAAAGCCATAAAACAGACATAAAGCACATATAAATTGACAACATTACAGAAAAAGTCAATAGTTATTGTATATGATATGTTAAAGTAAAACAATATACTTTTGTAAATTACTTGTAACACTTCTGCAAATCACTTATACAATGACAAATTTAATAATGTTAAAATACAATGGAAAATAATTTTAAATAATACCAAACTTATTATAAACAAAATATAAAGAAATTAATTAAAATATAATGTACAAAAATAATAAACTTTTGTACGTTACCTGAATCACTTCTATAAAGCACTAAAAAATATTTGTTAGTAATAGAAAATTAATTCTTAATACTAGTAAAGATAAAATTAATGTAAAACTGTACAAAATATGTAGTAATTCCAAAATATGTAGTGATCCCAAAATATGTAGTGATCCCAAAATATGTAGTGATTCCAAAATATGTAGTGATTCCAAAATATGTAGTGATTCCAAAATATGTAGTGATTCCAAAATATGTAGTGATTCCAAAATATGTAGTGATCCCAAAATATGTAGTGATTCCAAAATATGTAGTGATTCCAAAATATGTAGTGATTCCAAAATATGTAGTGATCCCAAAATATGTAGTGATTCCAAAATATATAGTGATTCCAAAATATGTAGTGATTCCAAAATATGTAGTGATTCCAAAATATGTAGTGATTCCAAAATATGTAGTGATCCCAAAATATGTAGTGATTCCAAAATATGTAGTGATCCCAAAATATGTAGTGATTCCAAAATATGTAGTGATCCCAAAATATGTAGTGATTCCAAAATATGTAGTGATCCCAAAATATGTAGTGATTCCAAAATATGTAGTGATTCCAAAATATGTAGTGATTCCAAAATATGTAGTGATCCCAAAATATGTAGTGATCCCAAAATATGTAGTGATCCCAAAATATGTAGTGATCCCAAAATATGTAGTGATTCCAAAATATGTAGTGATTCCAAAATATGTAGTGATTCCAAAATATGTAGTGATTCCAAAATATGTAGTGATCCCAAAATATGTAGTGATTCCAAAATATGTAGTGATCCCAAAATATGTAGTGATTCCAAAATATAATATGTAGTGATCCCAAATATGTAGTGATTCCAAAATATGTAGTGATTCCAAAATATGTAGTGATTCCAAAATATGTAGTGATTCCAAAATATGTAGTGATTCCAAAATATGTAGTGATCCCAAAATATGTAGTGATTCCAAAATATGTAGTGATTCCAAAATATGTAGTGATCCCAAAATATGTAGTGATTCCAAAATATGTAGTGATCCCAAAATATGTAGTGATTCCAAAATATATAGTGATTCCAAAATATGTAGTGATTCCAAAATATGTAGTGATTCCAAAATATGTAGTGACCCAAAATATGTAGTGATTCCAAAATATGTAGTGATCCCAAAATATGTAGTGATTCCAAAATATGTAGTGATCCCAAAATATGTAGTGATTCCAAAATATGTAGTGATTCCAAAATATGTAGTGATCCCAAAATATGTAGTGATTCCAAAATATGTAGTGATTCCAAAATATGTAGTGATTCCAAAATATGTAGTGATCCCAAAATATGTAGTGATCCCAAAATATGTAGTGATCCCAAAATATGTAGTGATCCCAAAATATGTAGTGATTCCAAAATATGTAGTGATCCCAAAATATGTAGTGATCCCAAAATATGTAGTGATTCCAAAATATGTAGTGATCCCAAAATATGTAGTGATTCCAAAATATGTAGTGATTCCAAAATATGTAGTGATCCCAAAATATGTAGTGATTCCAAAATATGTAGTGATTCCAAAATATGTAGTGATTCCAAAATATGTAGTGATCCCAAAATATGTAGTGATCCCAAAATATGTAGTGATTCCAAAATATGTAGTGATTCCAAAATATGTAGTGATTCCAAAAAGTTCAAACACATCATTTATCTTCCCGCTATATTCTTCATTTTCGCCCTTTTTTATTAGATAAGAGTCATGATATTTTCTTTCATTCTTATTCCATTACCAGTCATATAAAACAAAATATTAATGTTAGATAAAAGTGCAGAATCCCCTCTAAGAATGAGGAATGTTAGGGTTGTAATTGTTTCTAAGGAGTAGGCATGTAAACTATGGTTTTTGATTTGGTGGCTGTAATCACCAGGAAAGAAGTATTTTTTCACTTATTAGTTGCAGTACGAAGTAGCCTACGTGTAGTGCTCAATAGAAGGTTAAGCCTTGATCAAGACTTATTTTTTAACTCCGAAAATGTACACTTGTATCCCTATTATAGGTTGGCTCTATATAAACAGGGTATTTAAAGATAATACTTTGGGAAATTAATCCTTGGGTCAAACAAGGAAAACATTTTTTATAAACATAGGTCTCTTAAACTCATTCATTTCATAACTATCATGTTATTAGACTTTTTTATATAATAAATGGATTTTGGATCTTTAAAGAATTAAATATTTATTTACTTCAACGGACAGGCAGCCAATTTACAAAACAATACTTTCAAAATAAAATCTACAAAATAACAACAGTACGATGGCAGAATATCCACTAACAATCGGTACAACAACAATATATGAGTGTGTGAAATACAGAGTATATAAAAGCCAAATCAAATTACAATAACAATAATAGGTTAAATAACAACGAGATAAATACCAACAACAAAATAAACAATGTAATACTACAATAAATAACAGTACAAAACAAATATAACAACAGCACTAACAAGAACATTAAATAATTCAACATGAATAAAATATGGTTATTGTAAATACAAGTATCTTTAAAAGTAATAACTGAATTACTTCCCAGATAATCTTCACTCTCCAGGTGGAAAGAGTGGGAATGGCATGTCTTCAGATGACCTGTAAGTTGTCATTGGAGAAGTCGCACTCAGGAGCAACACGGTTCCCCAGTTGAACAAATCTTGCCAAAGGACTATAGAAGTCAAAGTTGGTAGAATGATATCTGGGACTAAGAAATTCCTGGGCTCTAGTACTCTGAAGTCAATGTGTGCTAGGAGATCAGGGCACTACTAGAGTGTTGATAATCTTGTAGAGGATCAGCACGTCAGCCACATCATGCCGCAGTTCAAGTGAGGGAAGATTTAAAACTTCTGATAAGACTTCTACAGGGACCTCCAGGTAGCCATATCCCAGCCGAACACCAACTAGACGAATGAAGCGCTTCTGCAGAGCCTCCAACCTAGATTTGGCACATGCTGTATAAGGAGACCATACGGAGCTGGCATATTCCACGAGCTGTCTTACCAGAGAACAATTCAGAGTACGCATAGCAGGTGGGCTGTCCAAATCCTTTGAGAATCTGCATATCAAGCTGAGCATCTTATTAGCCTGGTTGCAGATCTTATCAATATGTGAAGAAAACCCCATGTCACTATCAAAGCAAACACCTAAGTCTTTCATGCTCAGATACCTTGGAATTTAAGATTCAGAAATAAAGTAAGTATATAACATGGGAGATTGTTTCAATGGAAAATGACGACAGAACACTTGCTGGGGTTTATTGACATATTATTTCTGGCACACCAGTCTTCTATAGCAGATAAGCTCTATTGGATTCTTTGGAAGTCATTGCAGGAGGAAATTTCACTGAAAATCTTTAAGTCAACAGCAAATTGTAAGGCATTAACACCAACCACATTCAAAAGATCATTAACAAAGATATTGAAAAGACAATGTCCCAAAAGTGAACCCTGAGGGACTCCAGAAGAAGGTGAGAAAGGTACAGTATCTTTGTTGTTAGAATATGGAGGAGCCAATTCTAACAACAAGAGAGCGATCACGTAAGTAGTTGGAAATCCATGCCAAGAGTGGATCAAGAACACCATAGCCTTTGAGTTTAGCTATTAGAAGGGAATAGTCAAGGCCTTCACATTGTCAATATATATCGTGTCAACCTGTTAGTTCCTGCGAAATGCAGCCAATACTTATTTTTGAAAAAGGAGAAGATTGGAGGCAGTAAATTTTCCACTAATAAAACCATGTTGCCCAGGATGGATTACTTTAGATATGATGGGATTCAGTCTATCGGCCACAATGGCTTCGAACAATTTCCTGATACTAGGGAGAATGCATGTGGGGCAATAATATCTAATGTTGCTAGGGTCATTAGCCTTATGCAAAGGAATTGTGTAGCCATTCTTTAATATTCTGGGGAAAACACTTGCAAGTGATTCACTAAAAAATGTTGCTAGAAGTTCAGCAAGGATAATCCAACAGTGGTCAAGTACAGCAGGAGGAATATTGTCGATATCTGCACCTGTTTTAGTATCCAAACGTTCCAGTCTGAGTTCTACCTCCCCCCCAGTAACTGTGATGTTGTAGGAAAATTGAAGTAGTGGTGCTACGAGAGTATACGGAACTAAAGTAAGAAGAGAAAATTGGCATCTACTTTGGGAGCCCTTAGCTTCCTTATCGTCAAGTTGTAGACAAGTTGGTATGTCAGGAGATCCCCTTTGAGCTATTACCAGGTCCCAAAAAGCTCGGGGATGGGATGAAATGTTTGCTCCGACTCGGGACAAATACTGACGGTAACATTCACGAGACAGTGTTTTGCAAGCACCTCTAAGATTAGAAAACTCAAAGTAATGGGCATGGTTGAGGGTTGATTTAAAGAGTTTATGAACTATCTTTTTCATCAAATAAGTTTCTTTAGATCCCCAGAGAACCATCTAGGACAATGAGAGACACCAAACTTTCATTAGACTCGCATTGAGAATAATACCCTCCAAAATGTCCTTTAAACGAGTAAACTTATCAACAGGAATAGAAAGACTAATGAAGGTCAAGTCTGTTTGTTGTAGAGCGGCATGCACAGATAAAAGATCGCATTTCCTTAGGTTGTGACTCTCCAAGCTTTTGGCAGAATGGGCAGATATTGGCATTAAGAGATCAGCAGCCAAGGGGAATGGTGAATATCAGGTGTGATCAACCAATAATTATCCTTTGTGACTTGAATATCATCATCTGAGCAGAAGATAAGATCAAGTGAAACACCTCTATGGTTACGAATGTGATTGACCTGATGGAGAGAATGTAAGTGTGACATGTCTCGTAGAAGTTCAACTGCTTGACGAGGAAGACCAGGTGTTGAATTGTTTAGGTCGAAGCCAGGCAAACTGAAGTCGCCAAAGATGAAGATTGTCTCGGGATGAGTGGCTATTTCAATAACTTTGCTGAGAGCATCAAAAAAATTATTGTAAGTCAAGAGAGGACTTGATGGAGGAATATAGACACAAACCAGTAGAAGGCAAATACAAAGTGTCAGGGTCACTAGAACAAATACGTACTCCATATGTATCCTTGAGTAAAGTTGTCTACTAGAAATGTTTTTTCGAATAGCAATTAGGGATTCACCACCAGACTCCTTGTGGCTAGTGACCACAGATCTATCTCACATATATACTACAAAATCCGTACCACTTATAATTTCAGAATCATGAATATCAGGTGAAAGGTTTGTTTCACATTAAAAAATAAAATCATTCAGAAATGCAGATAAATTATTTTTAAGTTCAATGATTTAAGAGCGGAGCCTATTGACATTAAATATTTAAAGAAGAGTGCTGCCTACTGTTGGAATTTACAAGTATTTTTTATGAACAATGAGGGTGTTCCATCTTAACTGAAAAGGCGATTTCATATAACATAAAAAATCATTGACAAGTTTAGCATCATGGTCCTTTGCAACAGCAACATTAGTGGCTATATTGGATTCGGCAAGGTTATGAATGATTATATTTGTTGAGGGCCAATTGCGATCATTGCACTTCAAAAAGATATCTTCAAAAAGTTCACAGACATCTGGGACCTGATTAGATTTCAATGATAGAACCTTGGATTCCACCTGGGCTAAACGAGGCTCAAATTCTTCCAGTTAGGAGGTAACTTTATCAAGGTCTTGCTGAATTTGTTTGAGTCTGTTAAACAATTCTTCTTTGGTGGCAAGGGATAATAGTCTGGGTAGAATTACATTCAACTTACTATGGACAGGGTCAACTGTAATCAGTTTGCAGTCGGTTCTACTACAGTGCCACTTATACGCTGAGACTTAGGCATTCTAAGGCGCTCCCTATGAAACCAGTGCTCACAGGCACTAGCACAGCCGACACCCTCCTCAGAGTCTAAAACGGCCTCAACACAAATAGGACAAACCGATGACACGGTTCCGCCGAATTATGAGACTTTTGTTTAGATATGAAATTATGTGATATCGAAGTAAAACCTAGATGCCACAATATGTATCTGCAGTTACTAGTTACACCTGTCACTTCCAGCAATTGATGATATTTTGATAAAATTGACATAGAAAGTTATAGCAGGAAGTGAATCATTAATTTTAAAAGTAAAAATGTTTACTAAAATTTGGTAGATGTACTTGAAACTAAAAAAATGTGTAAAGAAATGTTGCTTAAATAATTATTAGTATATTAGAGAGATAGGACATCAGCAAACTTACCTTAAAAGACAAGTTCACTAACATCAGAGTAGTAGTCACAAACACAAAGTAGACATAATCTCACAAATTTTCAACTCCACAGGCATTTTCTTCAGGTGAGTAGAGGGAGAGAAAGAGAGAGAGACACTGAAATGACTTCCACTATTGCTGGGTAATTATTCACTTTTAACTGGCAACCACGAGAAAAAATATACAATCAGGCTGCAAATTTGATCAAAAGTTGTAAAATTTCATAGTACAGACGGACAATTAAGTGATTTGGAAAAAAGTCAATCTAAAATTGTTTGCACCAATGTGTTATACAAAATTAAGCCAATTTTTTGCAAAACACTGTGTATCATTAGTAAGCAACTGTGGTAAACCAGTCATCAGCTGTAGCATTTATCAGCTGTAGCATTTATCAGCTGATTAAACCTATCGTTGAATGCACTAATTTATGAGAACATCAGTTTTTAAGATGCTTACTAATAGTGAGTATGCTGATATGCACTTTGTGTATGGCTTTTGCAATGGAAATTTAAGAGCAGCCATGGTTGAGTATGGTAAAAGATTTCCCAACAGGACTGACTGTACCTGATAGACAAGTATTTACAAACTTACACAATTGTTTGAGAGAAACAGGTTCGTTTGTTAAAAGTAAACCTGGCGGGATCAATCAAACTCCAGTTGATGTGAGAGAGAACATTTTAGCATCAATTCAATAATGCTCAAATTCAAGTGTAAGAATACTCACAACAAGAACTAGTATCTACTACTAAGATATGGAGAATATTAAAGAAAGAAGGCTTGTACTCTTATCATTTACAGAAAGTTCAGACTCTACACCCTGGTGATAGTGTGAGGAGGTCTGAGTTTTGTCGAAGGGTAACAGTAAATCGTAGGTTACTTAAATTAATACTCTACAGATGAAGCTCAGTTCATAAGTAATGGTATTAACAATTAAAATTAAAAAAATGTGTGGGATGTAGAAAATCCCCATGTTATAGTTGAGACAAACTTTCAGCAAAGATTTTCAGTGAAAGTTTGGTTGGAATTCATTAATGACAAACTTATTGGCCTTACATTTTGGATGGGGCACTTAAAGGCAAGACCTATTCCCAGTTTTTACGATATTCTATCGAAGCTTCTTGAGGAAATGTCCTTCCAAACCAGGACTTCTATGGTTTACCAACATGATAGAGCTCCTCCTCACAGAACATGGAACAATTATTTTAAATGATCATCTTGGTGAGAAAATAATTGCTTACAGAGGAACAGTGAAGTGGTCACCTAGGTCTCCAGATCTAACACCATGCACTACTTCCCCTGGGGGTACATGAAAGCGGAAGTGTACAAAAAGAAACCCCAAACCAGAGGTTTTCCAACTACCCATGTAGGTAAAGAGCTGAAATTTTGTACACTGATTCTTTAGGTCTTCGATACAACAATTAAGCAGTTTTCACGCCGGTATCTCCATAGGGCTTTGCCCCACAGGCCTTTAAGTTTCACTATTATTCTTAAAAAGTTGTTTTACTTATTTAATTAATCATCAGTTGTTAAAACCAAATGAAATGTTTTGTTGAATGTAAAAGTTGAACAGCCCAAGTGGGGTATCAAGTTAAAGGTATTTTTCCTTTGATTCCTAATATACCATCAGATTTTAGAAAAGACTATGTTTATGGGCTCCACTGCCCCAAAATTCATTGTGATACAGTCCAAGGCTGTAGGTCGAAATCCACATATGGGTCTGTACAGTGTCCTGACGAGACCATAATCCAAACTTCCTCAAGAGACTGCAGGCTGAGTTTCACAATAGGGTCTATAGCAAAGTGTCCTGCCGAGTCCACAGGCCGAGTTGTACAAGGTTTGTGGCATGGTTTCATTCACTTCCAACTCAAGTGCTCCACCCCGGTGCATTTTAAAGTTCCAATGATAATGTAATGGAGTTACTTTATTTTTTAGACAACATCATGTATTAGATAAACAAATAAAATGAATACGTTTGGAAGAGGCTAAGTGATGATTATTGGAATTTAACATTTAAAATAAACCAAAATGTGCTGTTTATATGTTAATCCTGTAGCAAGGTTCAAATTAAGGGTATTTAGTATTAGAATATAAACTCAACAAATCCGACCTCAAAAGGTTCACTCTTTAAAAAATGATGATGGTTTAAAGTTTAAAAAATTTACTAAGGATGTCTTGTTTTAGATAGTTTAATATTCTTCTCTTAGCTCAAACTGGCAAAGTTAAACTTTCTATATGCCTACTGGACTTTAAAAATAGTTTTCAGGGTAGTTATTGATTGTTCACTTCTACCCAGGATGGTCCAACAAATATTAAACTGAAGCATAGGTCAAGATGTACATAATTTTAAAGTGGTTTTCTAGCAGATATGAATAATACAAACAATAGTTAAAAAAGTTGATTCAGTGTGAAATGCTAGGTGTTCAAAGATTTTCTTGGTTGTAGTAAGACATTTTATTAGAGACCACAATTCAAGTGCACTAATAAATCAAAGAAAAAATGCTGCTGTAGGCTTTGCGCCTGTTGCACAAATGTAAATTATGAAGTTAGTCATTAACAAGAGCTAGAAATTGGAATATTTACTCTAAAAATTGGGAAGTAAACATCACTTTTTTTCAATAAACTCTTTGAACATCCTATTTCGTAAGCTTAAGCGGCTGGAGTCATTATTAACAACTAGTTCTTCCGGTGTCAACAGCGTCAAAGGACTATTTACAATATATACAGTTCCAGACGTTTCGCCCATGCTACGATGTGGCATCCTCAGTGGTTAGGCTGAGACTCATCAGTGGTCTCAGCCTAACCACTGAGGATGCCACATCGTAGCATGGGCGAAACGTCTGGAACTGTATATATTGTAAATAGTCCTTTGACGCGGTTGACACCGGAAGAACTAGTTGTTCTTTGAACATCTGCTGATTTTTATTGGATTAACCTTTTTAAATGCCTTTTCATGGTGTTCATCTGTGCTGGACAACCCATTTACGACAATTTACATGTTGACCTCTGCCTATGGTTAATTATTTTTGTCAAACTCCTTGTGGACCATCCTCTGTTGGATGTGAAGAGTCACTAACTTACATAAAAAACTATTCTTTAAGTCCAGTAGGCATTTACAAGGTTTAACTTTCCCAACTTGAGCTAAGAAAAGAATATTAAACCATCTAGAACAGAACATTAATTGTAACTTTTCAAAACTTTAAACCAGCGTAAATTTTTTAAAGAGTGAATCTTTTGAGATCGGATTTGTGGGTTTATATTCTACTACTAAACACCTTTAATTTGAAATACTACTCGACCTATGCTCTCATGTAAGATTTTTCTCTGACTCTTTGTCTCTGTAATATATCAGAAAAATGGTAGTTAATTAATTTAAAAAATAGAATTATAGATGCAGTAATGATTTAATAAGTTTTCTTGCTTATCTTAATGTAATGTTTTAGAATTTATCAAGCCGTTCCAGGCCTTTTTCCCACACTCTATCTATATACTGTAAATATACATTATATCAATCACACTAATCAAATGTCAAATACAAGCTCAATCCTGAGCATACTCAAAAATCTAGCTTATCATAAGACTATAATATTAGACAATAGACAGACAATAGACAATAAACTTTATTACATTTTCTTCAAGAAAAGTACATGCGTTAAAATATTAATAACTAAGTTTCAATGAAAAAGTGTCTTGAATTCTTCCAGTGTATACACAGTATTATTCAATAACAAATCTCGAATATTTTTATTCAGGATTTGTAGATTGGAAGTCCTGAGGTCATGAGGCAGCATGTTGAGCAGCTTGGTTCCAGCATAAGATTGCTTTTTAGTAAAGAGGGTTGTCTGTGGGCAGGAAGATTGAAATCATTTGCATGCCGAGTATTATAACTGTCATCTGCCTATGTGTTGGCAATGTTTGTTTTGAAGCATACACTATTGTCTCAATAATGTATATGGGCGTAACTGTGAAAATATTTAGATTCCAGAAGGCTTCTCTGCAGCTATCCAAAGATTTTAACTCAGCCATTATACGAATGGCACGCTTTTGCAGAACAAGTACTCGTTGTAGGTTAACCTTTGATGAGCCTCCCCACAGAACAATCCCATAATGGACATGAGCTTCAAATGTGGCATAGTATGCGGTTTTGGAGGCATCTACTGTACTGATATGTTTGATTCTCTTAAGAGCAAAAATTGCTGAACTTAGTTTTTCACACATTCTGTCTTCATGGCCATTCCATGAAAAATGATTATCAAGTACCATTCCTAAATGTTTAACCTCATCAACTTTTGTCAAATTTGGTAGTAAAGTTGTGATAATAGATCCTTCCTGTTCCCCGTAACAATATACTTGGTTTTGGATGTATTGAAGACCAAATCATTGTCAGCACAATACTGCTCAGCAACACTTACTGGTAGAAAAGCGCTTACTTCTAATTCTTCAACTGAGCTCTTAGATGTTATCAGTGCTGTATCATCAGCATACAGTACTGGATAGCAAGTTTCAAGATATTTATGGAAGTCACTAGTAAATAATACAAATAAAACTGGTCCTAGAACAGACCTGGTCCTATTGACTTATTTATACTGTATAATAACCCTGTGTGTTCTTAGAAGTCACATACAGGTTAGAAATATATACATACCAATTGGCAAATTCATTTCAAAGAATCAATCACAGTGGTGGGGGCAGAGCAATTTTTGTTAAAAATGGAACTAAATTCAAACCAATCAAATTGAAACTAAGCTGTGATCTGGATGTAGAGGTTGAGGGCATTGAGATATTCTTGGGTTCTCTATGGAGGGTAGCTTTTATTGGTCTGTATACTGTATAGTCCCCTAATGGACTAAGCAACATTTAACTTTATGGGCCCGACAGTCTCTTGGCTTTCCTTGGCAAACATATAAATATTGTTCTATTTTGGATGACTTCAATATAGATTTTTTTAAATTTGGGTGACAGTCTTACAAGACAATTTAACGTAGTTTTGATATCTTATGATTTGAATTGGTCACTGAACATACCAACCAGTGTACCAGCGTCATCGTTCACAGTGATCGACAATGCCATTTCAATATACCAAATCAAACCGTATGCATTCGGCTGACTGCAATTTCATATCATTACGGGAAAATCATGACGGTGGATCAAGCCAAAATCGAAGAAGAATTATTTCATATCAGAGTAAAAAGGGCTGTGACTCCCAAAAATGTTTTAAAACTCATCTAAAATTTACAAAAAGAAAACTGGGATTTTTTTAGATAAATTTAATTCTGAAAATTATACGTACAATGCTTTCCATGAATGCTTCTCTATTTTCACTTTGATGTTTGTTGGCCCTTAAAAATCAAAAACAAAGAAAAATCATTGTGTGAACACGTGGATTACGACTTTTATTTTAATTTCAATAGGGAAATTAGAATGTTTATCTAAAATTGCTAAATAAACAATAAATAAAAATTTTAAATAGTTTTTTCCCAAATACAAAAACTTATATAAGAGAGTGATAAAGTCTCTAAAAGCCTTCGTCCTCGATCGAGAGCTTAAGAACTCTGAAAGCATTAAAAAACACTACGTGGATAAACAACATAAAAATTAAATTTCAGTTAACAAAATTGAAATAAAAGGACAAATAGTGAAAGAGTCTAAGAAAATAGCGACCGAATTTAACAATTTTTTTCTCTTCTGTAGCTGGGGCTTGCTCAGAGCAAGCCAACAAAATTCAAGACATTCAAAATCTTCTGAGTCCACTCCCCCCTTTGAATTATTGCCGGTGCATGAATCTCAAACCGAAAAAAATCATTTAACAATTTTCATAAAAAACCTCTTAATATATCAATATCATGCCAATCAATCTCACTAAAAAGTGTGTAGAAAGTTTTAAATGTCCCTCGACAAAAATTGCTAACTGTTCATCTCAATTGGGCGAATTTCCGTAAGCATTAAAATAGGGCGGGTTGTGCCCGTTAATTACAAGTATGATCCTGCTCTATTAATCAACTATCGGCCAGTTTAAATTCTCCCGGTGTTGAGAAAAGTAATTAAAAAGATTATGCTAAATCAGCTTCTATTTTTTCTTTAAAAAATGCTTGCCAATAATCAATTTGATTTACCATCAATCAGCCGTGGATGCCATCTTACATTTGTCCTAAATAATAGTCGGAGGAATAGATCAAAGTAATCAAACAATAATTGGCGTTTTTCTGTCAAAAGCCTTCGACTGGTGAATGATGCCACTCTGCTATATATCATTCAATAATATAGTGTGGTAGGAACATGTACAAGTGGCTTAAATCATATCTGAGTAAGAGGAGTCAAAGCGTGCAAGTTTTAAATGATTCATATAATAAAGTTCACATCTTTACATGGAGTCCCACAGGGATCTATTCTTGGCCCTGTACTTTTAATCTGCGTCAATTACATCAACACGTCAATGAAAAATGGTGAGTTAATTCAGTACCCGGATGACTTTAATTCCTCTCTGCTTTAAAGAAAATACAGTTGAAGAATGAATGATTGCATTAATTTGTTAATCTCAAGTTTTGAATTCAACATTTTCAAATGGGGATTTAGCAATTAACAATTTAAAAACTAATTATATTCATTTTGGTCTAAGAACTCGAAATACAACATTCCTCAAGCCTTCGGTAATTTCTTAAGCCGATAGATACTCGATGATGCTTAATCAACAAAGTTCTTCGGATTAAACCTTGTTCAAGGTTTAACCTGGGAAATGTAAGAAAGTATTTGCTCATAAGTTGCAATAGGCCTATTTGCATTGCGCAATATATCTAAGTGTTGCACTTCAGAAACGAAGTTTATGACTTATTTCGGCTTAATCTATCCATTTGTATTGCATGGTTATTCAGACTTTTAAAAAAGTAGTAAGAATTCTAGCGAAGCTAAATCATAGAGAGCCTTGTAGGGGTGCTTTCGTACAACTCTGCCTCTACATCCTGGAGGCTGCCTTATGTTGTTTGTTCAAGTGCAAGCTGACACAAGGTGGGGAAACTCATGGATACGAGACAAGCGCGAGAGTTACTTTTCGTATTGCTCAACAGCGGACCGCCACGGTGGAACCACATCCCTAATTTTTTGAGAAATGAACAAGACCAATAAACCTTTAAAGCACGATTGAAACGGCACCTATATTAAAATAACAAATGCGTTTTATTCGTTTGATAAAAAACCCCAGTGGAGAGGGTGAGTTGCGGAAATTGCTTTTAGAGACTTGTGTGAGCGAAGAGCTGTCGTGTGTAAGCGATACGAATGAATGTATGGAGGTATAATTTAATATATTCGCTAACCTTTGCAATAATGTATATCATTGTCAACTGCAAAAAATTGAAAATAAAAATACATAAATTATACTTTACAGATTATGCTCGAATCTGATAAAGAAAGAACGTTTAAGCGTCCGAGCGAGTATAAACTGGCAGGTGGCACAAACATCTGAACCAAGGCTGATACATTCTTTTATGAATATTAAAAAACATAATCTGTTTAAGATATGTTAAGTTAAGATATGTTAAGTTGGATGAAAAAATTGTATAAATTCCACTTTTCTCAAATGTTTTAATTAAATAAATAAGTACAACAATAAATTAATTAATAGCTAAATAAGTAGCATACGAACATCAAACGGTAAAACTACCATTTAAAAACAATTAACAAATCAACAAAATAAATACTATAAATTATTTTTTAAATAACTTAAATGTTAAATATAACTTATTGAAAATGAAAATAACATTCTTATTCAACAAAAAAATTAAACAAAATTATTTTAATAGAAAAATCTATAAAAATGTATCTAAAAACGGTTTTGAAAAAAAAATTATGATGTATATGTTTTAATAAGTTTAACAATTAATTAACGACACTGATAAATAAATCACATTGGTTTGAATAAAAGACAACCTTTTAAAACTATACAAAAACTAGGGTCTACAATAAATACTACCCGCTAACTAATCATTCCACAACTACATCATTTGATTTATTGACATTTCGATTATTTTTAACTGTTTTTAATTTCTAAGTTCAAACATCGAGACTCAATGATTTAGTTTTGCTTATAACAATATAACAGACCCGTTAGTTCTTTGGTGCTCCCGCTGTTCCCACCAAGTGATACATTGTAACAGTTTAGATTGCTGTGCAAATCAGAATTATTTATAAAAATATACAGATTTAGACTATCATAGTTTTAGCTCATGTACATAACATGTACATTTATAAAAAATCGTTCTTAGTATTAAAATATGGTTTAAAAATATAGTCAGAAAATTAAAATTTACATATTGAACCATTAAGTACAAAGACGAAAGTTGTGAAAGCAAGATCTTTTACAAGGATATGAAATCATTTGTCCGAAATATATGTTTTTAAATTACAGTAGAAATGTAGTTGGCAATCTGCTTATTTAATAACAGCTCAACAAGTCGAACAGTTACAAGCCGCAAATATCTAAACCGATGTATCTCTATTATCTCTATTTGAAGGGTAAATCAATAATAAGCAAAATAAAAATAAATGACATTAGTTGTCAAGATTTAAATGTACCTATACGAATACTGTATAATATATTATTTTTGAATGTGGTGTCTTGTATTAGTTTGAACATTTCACTAAAAAGTAATAGAGTAAATTTCTATTATATTTGTGCGATCCCAGTCTACGCGGGCACTGCGGTGACCCCAGACCGCGGCCTCTGCCCTCGGTATGCGATCTCCTGAGCCTTGTCGGCGTCCAGGCTGCGGGGATAGCTGTCGTACACGTGTGTGCGAACGGCACTGTTACTAGATGGCGTCGTCTCTGGAGCGACAATACTGCGGCCCCACAGCCCCCCCCAGCCTCCCCCACTGTGCTCATGGTCTTCGAAGTCGTGGTGCTCTGCAACAAAACAACCAATAATTTGAGTTTTATAATTCACAAACCACAAATTATATATATATATTTATTTATTTTATCAGTAACAGATAGTCACTAGATTTGTTCTATTTATCATGGTAATAATAAAATATAGGGAACTTTTCCGACCACTACTTTTTCCGTTACTTCGCTACCACTACTTTTTATCGCAATTACGGTTAGGTTAGGTTAGGTGGATACTAAAGTTAATCACAAACTGGTAAATCCAATGACTAATCGCCGAACGCGCTCTCTCCGTGTGTAACCTTGGAAAGCGATAACATAAGGCCAGTGATATCGGATTCCTAGCGGACAAGGAATAATACCACAGTGGACGTAAAAATGATTGGGGAACAGTTTTTAGAGCAATAGAATATTTATGAAGCGGTAGTGAATTATCAAAAAAAAAAAAGTAGTGGTAGTGAATTAACGGAAAATATCCAGGTATAGTAGTAACAGTAATAATAATTGTCTTATATAATAATACTGATATTTGTTTTATTGCCTTTATGCCATTTTTATTTAGATTTCCACCTGTTGCATTACAATTAATACTTTCAGGCTAAGGGTTTCTTTCCATCCTCTCCTAAAGTGAACTAGGTGTTGCAAAGACCTGCTACTTGAACTCCTTAGCTGAACTGTCGAATTGAAGAGCAAACAGGCACACGAAATGCAAACATGTCAAAACTTACTGCTCAGAGAATAAGTTTGCAACGTTTGCACGCCAAATCTTTGGGTAACCGATCCCAAATGACAAAAGCTTGTGAATGGCTTGTGATTTGTCACATACACACACATTTCCCAAAGAGGGATCCGCTACCAAAAGTTTGGCCTTGGCAAGTGTGATTTGATGTAAAAACCGTAAACTTATTGTTTGAGGTGTAAGCTCTGTCATTTTTACATTTCATGCGCCTGTTTGCTCTTCAGCTCATACTCTTCAGTTCAAATAGATGTAGGGGTTCTGCTCTTAAGACATGATAGATATGACAAGAACACCTTCGCTTAAAATAATAGCATACTCTATAGCCTATACATTTGTTATCTTTGACTTTTGTATAATATTAAGACTTCCAGACATATAAATTTGTACATGCACTAAGATTCCCATTTATTTGGCAATTCCACCCATTCCACTTCTTTCAGTATCAGTTTTATAATTCGGTTGCTTGCCCATTAATCGCTAAAAAATCACGCTAAAAACTTAAATAATGGGCTATTTGAGTCTGTCATGCAATTTGGCATGTACTCTAACTGCATTTTTTTAATTCTGAAGATTCTGGTCAGGATTGCATAAGAGCATCCTCAACATAAGTTATCCCATAGGATAAATAGTAAAATATATCATCATAGTAAGTCATCATCTTAATAAGTACTCATTATATTAAGCCCTCATCATAGCAAGTTCTCGTCAGTAATGTTGTAGAATGCTGATGGTACATGTAACCCTATACAACTAACTGCTGGGTGGTATAAGACGCAACCAATCTTGGCCACTCATTCAGTTATCCGTATCAGAGAGCTGGCTTTTTTTCTACGCGGGTTAAATATATATACCAATGTACGTGTATGGGTGGGTGGGCTAATACTAATGTACTTGTATGGGTTGGCGAGTGGGCCAATACCAATGTACGTGTATGGGTGGGTGGGCGGTTGGTCCAATATACGTCCAAATGTGGTAATATGGTTAAATTCCGTTATTTCTTTCGGTATATTTCTTTCTTGTTCTCAACTTAATGCCTCTTAATGTAGTCTGTTTGCCCTTTTTTTTACATGATGTTCCAGAAGGTATATGCCTACCTTGACACACGAGTTAAATTAATGTTAGAGTTAGACCCAAATATATCACGGATATATGTAAGCATTTGGTTTTAGTGTTGGAAAAGCTTTTGAAGGATATAATGAATTTATAACCTGAGGGAAATGAAATTAATAGTAATAAAATGCTTAATTAATGTAGTAAAATACAGGTATTGCATAGCAGGTGTCAAACAATTGTTTTCTATTTAGTATGAAAGAAAAAAATGAGTTAATTTATACTAATGAAGAAACGAATTTTCAACATGTCAGCCTTCAACAGCCACAACATACAGATTGTGTTCAAATTCGTGTGATAATTTACCATTATAATTAATTTTCATTTACATTCTCCAAATAAATATGGTTAAGTCTTTTTTGTGTCTCAATACCAAAAGTGAAAGAGAAAGATTGCTTTAATCTAAGTTGTATTCATTGCTTTATTTTGATTTGTCGTAGTTATAAATAACTTATAGTATCACATTTTGTCTGAGTAAAAGTGGTTTTTGGACACCATTTCCCAAGATATTAGCCACAAGGACTTATAGTATGTTGTCCTGGTAGTTAAATACAACAAGCACACAAATCCCATACTTGTGGACAGGACAATATGGCACTAAGTATATTGCTTACCGGGTTCGTAATGGTGTTGGTGATGAGCGTTTTCGTAGTAGATAACCTTCTGTGGGTTGTGCTTGCTCTTAACGTCCAACCAGATCTTAACGATGTTACTGATGACGTATACGATAGCCACCAGCAGGAACTTGAACTGGAGGAAGGTTTGTGCCACCATCAGCAGCATCTTAATCTTCTGTTTGATAAGCAAGCCTACAATGATCAGCTTAAGGATCGCCTTTTTGATCGCCTTCTTAACCTTCTTTTTGTGCCCTCGAGCTGAAACAAATACACTTTCTATTAATTATTGTTTCGAAAAAGCCATTAGGAAGAATCAACATTGTTAACAGAAATGTTCTATTTTATGTAGTTTAATCCAGTAGACACAGAAATTATGTAAAAGCAGTCCAAGAAGTTAAGTCGGTTTCAATTGATTGTGTTTGTAAGGTCTGTGGGTAACCATAAAAAGTCGCTGCTTTCCACGATTTGTAATAAGGTAGTCCAATAAAAGTGGATTTCATAATATTTCATATTATTTGTGTGCGTTTCAATGTCGAGGCAACAAGTTAATACGCAAGTCAATGGCATTATTGAGTTGTCAAATTTTACAAAGCTCCGATCTCGCAAATTTGAATAGGTTTATCCCGACATGTTCATACGAACCAGTGTTATTACCTATCTGTTAATGTGTGGTTTTAGAATCACAGGTTGGTTTATATCTTCGGTTCATCTGCATTCACCAGACATTAAAGATAATTTTTTTACGAGGGATCGTTGTTAAATTAATCTCATTGTTAGTGGAGGATAGAGTATACGATGATTCGTAAGTATCTGCCTTTGGAGGGAGCACAAGCAATCGATGTGGCTGAGTGACAATAAGTAAGAAACACAGAAATCCTAGTATTTTACTATAGAGAAAAAGAAATATTGAGGTAACACATATTTTGATCTTACCGCACGCTTGGCACGCTAACTGTGCCTGGGATCAAGGATAAGAGGCCTAACCTGCCCCAACCTTCCACAGCGGAGCTCGAAGGAGGTCTGACTGCACTCCGTTGTCACGCGTTCCGTGTATAGCAAGGGACTAAACTAACTAAACAACTGCAACGTTAGGTGTGTTTATCAGGGGACAACACTAAATAACTACATAGAAAGATGTATTCCGAAGGGGAAAACACTAAACAACAGATCATGGAAAGTAGTGCGTAGTAAAGTGGAGGTGGAGTTCTTATAACAGTTCGAGATACTTCCCTTGCACCGTTCTTGTTACTCCCCGCTGCACCACCGAATGCATTTTTATCTCTTGTACGCTCTCTTCTTGTCCAATTCTACTTGCTTGTGCCTACATATCTCCAGGACAACCTTATCATTGTTACTATGATTTTTGTGAAACTGTCAATGAATGAATTGCATTGACTGATTTTCTTGAGAATGTTCTTCTGATGGACGACTTTAACCTCCCTAACACTGATTGGAGCGCATATGAATCTCATCATTTAGTGGACTCGTCTTGTTTCTTGAGAGACCATTTCTTCTACCTATAGGCTGAGGTAGAAGACACCTAACTACCGAGGTGTCACTCTTGATTTAATCTTTTCTTATATCCCATAATCGGAAGTTGTTCCTGCTGAAGATATCTTTGTGATTGAGGATAGGAATCAACCAGCTCTTTCTGTCATCTTCAGGCTGAATACTCTAAAAAAAATTAAATATATCCTGGACTACCGTAAATGTGATCTTTATGCAGTCTTTCTGGTATTGCAATCAAAACACATCCCTATTATTGATCCATCTACTGATATTGAAGGCTGCTTCAATGACTTCTGTGAGTTGCTATGCAGCACAATCAAGTGGCACTCACCGGTCAAGACAGTCCAATCATCTACTTTTCCCAGATTCTCAGGAGATCTCAAACGCCTAGTTGTTAACAAGAAGATTGCTCAAAGGAACTTCAAAGCAACTGGTAGTTATCATGATTTGGAGATGTGTCGCTACCTGAGAACGCAGTGCAAAGATCTAGCCAAAAAATGCCATAAGGATTATTTATCTAAAGTTGAAAGCAGCATTCCCTCCAGTATAAAGTCTTTCTGGACCCACATTAATGGACTGAAGCGCAACACAGGTATTCATTCCCAGCAGAATGTCAATGGATTCTACAGTAGTGGCAAACTCTGATTCCATCTGTGAGCTTTTCGCTCAATATTCCTACTGTTGATTTCAATTGCAACTTCACTGTGCCCAACTATATCATTACTCCCACTTAAGTGCAACACAGGCTATAACTCCTACTATCCATAACAAAAGTTTGGAGACTCGAGTTTGGATGCTTACAAAAATTAAACTAACAAAGCTATGGTAATGGGACCTGTACCAATATTTTCATTGTTTTATTGTGCGTTGAAAGGTGTCAACACAAAATTTGTTGTATTATTTTTCATATTTATTCTTCGTACAGAACGGAAAAAGTACATGATTTTTCACTAATTCCAAACAAATCTTGACTTTTGAAAATCGCTGACTAAATACCCGTTCATATATCTTGATGAAAATTTAATACGTGATTGGTTATGGTATTGAAAATGCTATATATATAAAGTTTCAAAATTTTTCTTTCATTAGAAAAAAGTTCTTGTAGATTCTATAAAACAACTTTTTCTAAGCAATGGTTGATCTGACGAGGTTGAACTTGACATTGTTCTAATAAGCTAATTTCACATATTTAACTACATACTTTGTTAACCTTTTACAGCCCATCGTGTATTTTGTTGGGATTTTTATTTGATAGCGAAGCGATGTTCACTGAAGCGAGAACGCCGTTCGCAGCGAGGCGCTCGGTCCTGAGTTAAGTGTCAGGAATGCGCTGTTGCCAGGTGAACAACCCTCTTCAGGCTAAAGTCGTGACTTACTGGTAAGGCCACCCCTGTAAAATATCTGGTAAATATGACTGTTGTCTCTGAATAACGTGTGACTCATAACCTGTACCTCTATTTAAAGACACGCTGACACTTATTTTCTATATTATGCGTGAGTTGTTGTCGAGTAAGCATCTCCCAGAGAACAGCCATGCCTCCCAGAGAACATTTTTCCGAGCAAGAAATTGTAATGATATTAAGTGCAATATGTTTTTTTAAGACCGAGGGTGAGAGATTGGGTGACAAACGCTTTCCAGTTTATGAAAAAACGAGGATGTGTTTAGGAATATCTTTGTCATCGGTGAAGAGGATTGGAGCAGCGTCCAACAAAGAAAATGGAAGTTTTTCTCCACCATCAAGGAAGAGACAATGTGTGCAACAAGGACGGCCGAAGATCTGGTTATAGATGACTTCACTCTTGGTGCTTTAAGAAGAACTATTTATCACTTCTATTTGAAAAAGATGTACCCTACATTAGAAACATTACTACATCAACTCAATGAAAACATGTCGGATTTCCCTTCAAGTCAAAAATGACACTACAAAGAACAGTAAAAAAAACTTGGATTCAGATTTAGAAAATTTAATGAATCAATGAAGACCTTCCTGAAGTACAGCCAATGGTTATTTCAGTTACTACTGATTCTGAAATATCCGATGACAGTGATTATTCTGAAGAGGACGAGTGAAGAATGTTGAGGTGATTTTACTCTGTGAATTGAGTAGCTGAGTTTAAATCCTCTTGTATACCATTGTTCGTGTATGGGTGGGCGGGTGGGTCAATATCACTGTACATGAATGAGTGGGCAGGTAGGTCAATGCCACTGTAAATGTATGGGTGGTCAATGCTACTGTACATGCATGGGTGGGTGGTTGGGTCAATAACACTGTACATGTATGGGTGGGTAGGTAAATCAATGTAGGGAAAGGTGGAGTGTAAGGTTAGGTTTGGTTAGGTTATATGTATATTGGTGTGAGAAAAACAATGGAATTTCTTACTAACGGATGTACAGTAGCTTACATCCGTAATTGACTACATTGGGTTATTATATAAAACCGGGGTCTTATAGACGTTTTTTCTGCTTTTTCCGTAGTAGATATAAAACTAAGAAACAAGAATATGATTCTTTGTTCAGTGGAAAAGCCGGAATATTACAAGAATGATGAAAAACGGATATACTACGTACATTGACATTAAATATTATGACGTGGCCCTTCTTGGGCTGAGTATTTCTAAATAATGTAAATATTGTACATAGATATTATGACAAATCCTTTTATTACAGAAATATAACCATTTTTAAACTTGCCATTGGAGGTCCACAGCCCTCATGAGAAAAAGTGATTGGAAATGGTATAAAAATATTGAAAACCAAAAATATTACATTATCTTTTCTTATACGAACCTGGATGACGGCTGGACTGGCAGCGACTTGGCAACGCCGCAGTCCCGCTGGACTCGTTACTCACGGCTCAGTGTACATCGCTTCGCTATCAAATAAAAATCCCTACAAAATACACGATGGGCTGTAAAAGGTTAACAAAGTATGTAGTTAAATATGTGATATTAGCTTATTACAAAAATGTCAAGTTCAACCTCGTCAGATCAACCATTGCTTACAAAAAGTTGTTTTATAGAATCTACAAGAACCTTTTTTTTAATGAAAGAAAAATTTTGAAACTTTAATATAGTATTTTCAATACCATAACCAATTACGTATTAAATTTTCATCAAGATATATGAACGGGTATTTAGTCAGCGATTTTCAAAAGTCAAGATTTGTTAGGAATTAGTGAAAAATCGTGTACTTTTTCGTTCGGTATGAAGTATAAA
The DNA here is from genome assembly GCA_035578905.1 of Stictocephala bisonia. Taxonomy (NCBI): domain Eukaryota; kingdom Metazoa; phylum Arthropoda; class Insecta; order Hemiptera; family Membracidae; genus Stictocephala; species Stictocephala bisonia. The sequence goes on along the minus strand of JAQJVL010000548.1, from coordinate 72,353 downwards.
TATGAAAAAAATACAACAAATTTTTGTTGACAACTATCAACGCACAATAAAACAATGAAAATATTGGTACAGGTTCCATTACCATAGCTTTGTTAGTTTAAGTTTTGTAAGCTTCCAAACTCGAGTCTTCAAATTTTTGTTATGGATAGTAGACCCCAACTAGGGAGCTGAACCTAACAAGATTCCTCCCCTCATACATAAGTTCTGTGCACCTACCCTGGCGCCTCATGTTGCTGTTTTGTTTACCTTTCTCCTGTCTTCTGAAATCTTTCCTGAAACTTTGAAGATGGGTTTCGTGGTGCCTATATTCAAGTCGGGGGATGCCAGCAATGTTAGAAACTATCGACCGATAGTCATTCAGCGTGTTATCACCAAAATGTGAGTGCATTATCTTTGGCCATCTTTACTTCCATCCGGAAATATATTTCTTCTGAGCAGCATGGATTCTTAAGGTGTTGCCCTACTATTTCAAACTTACTCCAATTCCAGGAATACACCATGGTGGCCTTTGCAGACTCCAGACTGATTGCATCTACCTTGACATCTCTATGGCCTTCGATGGAGTCAACTACACTTTACTGATGGCTAAGCTTAAGGGTTATGGTGTTGGCGGTCACCTCTTTAAATGGTTGGATAGTTACCTGAAAAATAGATTCCTTATAGTCAAGTGCAATGGCTCCTTTCACTCCCCTTTAGGGCATTTTCTGGTGTCCCTCAGGGCTCCCATATCGGCCCACTCCTATTTTGATTATTCATTAATGACATTGGTGTCAAAATGTTTTCTAACTACCTCTTATTTGCCGCCAACATGAAGATATTTGGTAGAGTCCGCACGGTTCTTGATAAGATTAATCTTCAGCGTTCACTCACGCTCGTCGGTGAATGGTGCTTGGAGAATGCCATGGAGCTTAACATTGCGGAGTGTGAGGTAGTTTCTTTCATAAGGGGCCACAACATTTACCTATTTACTTGACTATCAACGTGATAACGTTCCACTGAAGAGAGTTAACTCAGTGAGGGAACTGGGTGTGGTCATGAATTCTTCTCTCAGTTCCTTTGAGCATATTGAGAAGGTCACAGCCAGGGCTAACTCTTTAATGCGATTTATTTTTAGATCTTTAAGAGGATTCAACTCACCATACACATTAGTATGCCTCTACAATGGTCTCCCTGTCAGCTCAACCATATAAATCAACTGCAAAACGTGCAGAACAGATTCATTAGGCTGCTTGGACCCAGGCTGGGATTTACCTATCGGACCACTCCAGTTAACGAGGCTTCTGCTCAGTTTGGACTCCTTTCCCTCCAGTTAAGACGTCAACACTCCGACTTGGTATTGCTATTCAAACTGGTGAACGGATTCCTCGACTGCCCTTCCATCTTGGCTGATATTGACATATGCACACCTAGGGGAAATCGCTCCATGTTCGCTTTTCGACGTAGCTTGATACTTACGCTCTTCAAACTATGTGTATCAAAATGGCGTATCAAGACTTTTGAGATTTGGAAGTGAAGCAGCGACCCATGTCGACTTTTTCAGCGGAAGCGTTACATCCCTCAAAAAATTAATTTTCTTTTCAGTTAAAATGATTTGTTATTTCTTCTTTATTATTTGGCCTATAGATGTTTATTCCTTGTTAATTTATGTATAGTAGATTACCTGTTTTTCCTTAATTATTGAATTTTTTGTTTTCAGCTCATTTGCTGACTTCCCAAATAATTTAAACTCTTTATTGCTGTTATTGACTTGAGTAGTGAGTTTGGGTTATGATTCAATTTTTCATTGTTATTATTTATTATTCATATAATTCTATTATTAAATTAATTATTTAGTATTATTCTATATGTTATATTTTACGCTTAAGATTTTATCTCTATTTGTCCATCTTTTTCGTAACTATTTATTTAGTCTTGTATTTGATGCCATCTTTGTTATGTTTGTTTTGATTGTTACATTAACGTAAATGATGTTATCCGTTCATCCAATACATAAATAAATAAATTGTAGGTAACATCTCGACACGGTCGTTACCGGAAACTACTAGTAGTTATAAGTAGAAGCTCTCAACGTTTTCAGTTGTTGTTTCATCAACATTTTAACTGAAATATTTATAAATATATAAATTTGTACAATTTAAAACTTAAAGTTTATGTATTCCGTGCAGTGCAAGTATAAATATGTATAAATATGTTTAGCTGTAAACAAACCAACTAACATATTTGATTTTACAAATACATTTTTTAATGATTTACCATGTATACAACTTGTACCCTTGATCAACGTGGGCAGTTTTACGTGTTTGTGCAAGTTATCCAATACCACTAACAAGGTTGACCTTGAATTTTGTGTATTTATTTTCCTCTCTCTGTTATAAATTAATGCAAATAAATTATATTTAATTAACACAAATATATTATTTGAAATAAATTAAAACTTAATTGATTTAGCTTGCTAATTAATTCTTAAATGTTCATTCAAAGTTCTTGTGCATGGATTTGCTACGTGTTTTGCATAGCATTTCTTCCTTTAAGTAAGAATGCTGAATATTTTCCACTGAAGTCGTCCTGGACTGTAGCCTTCTCCACTGACACCGCCTCTGCACGTCTCCTTCCGCTATTTGTAACTAACTCCTGACCGCAACTCATCAACGAAATGCCCACACTTTGCTACAATCTAACAGGTGTATCTCAACTCACTTCAGTTCACCCAGTAGGCCTGTTTATTTTATTCATTTTTATCAAATTTAAGTTTAATCAGCTAACAAAAACCAATACAACTTATGAGTTTTTATATGCCTGATAATTTTGGAATCATATTCCTCTAAAAATAACAATTATTAATTAATAATATTTCATAACTTAAAACAATAACTACCAACGAAAGCTATTAGCATTCAAAAAGAACTAGTTTCATGAGAGTTATTAATATTACTGTCATAACCATATGTGATTGAATCCAATTATTGTTTTTCATTTATGGGAATAAGTGTTTTTTTAGATATTTTCTAATTTTTTTTGCATTTGTAGCATATTGTCTATTAAATGGTATTACATTCATTGAAAACTATTTTAACTATTGAAATTTATTTTTAGTATACTTTATTTAATTTTTGAGTTGTTCTTCTGATAGAGGTAAATTTAAATGTAGTCTAAAAATAAGTGAATGGAATAAAGCTCTTTTTTTGTGCTGGAGGATGTTTGGAGTCATTGGTTGTAAATCGATCAGTATGAGTACCTAGGTTTACGGTAAATATCAAATTCAATTTATAAGTATAAAAATGGAATAGAATAGTTAGCTACAGTAGTTAGATTCTATTTCATGGGTAAATTTAATGCTGAAGAAAATGAATTAAACTAATTTATAAATGTTGATTGTTTTCATTTTTATTCAATACTGCAAATATGTCGTCAACATAACGAATCCAAGTTCTAGGGAAATATGATAGTGACTCTATTGCTAAATTTTCGTAGTTTCTCATGAATATGATAGCTATAAAGCAGGGAAGAGAATTCCTCCATTTATTTTTGAGTAAGTAAGTTTTTGGATTGAAAAGTATTTTGATTCATGCATAGATTAATTAGTTGCATGTATTCTTTGATTTCTTTACTTGTACAAATGACAATCTTGAACAAGGAGGTAGGTTCATTGGGGTGTGGTCAAGTGTCATCAAATAATACTAAGTATTCGTTATCTTCAATTTTGGTAATTTTTGTTTGTATATAAAAACATTAATATTTTTTAGTTAAATTAAAATCTCTTCAAATTCTTTTAAAGCAGTTTGGATGCAATTAGTTTATTCCATTTGCTATAACAATATGTGTTTCATTAATTATAGCAAGATTGTTAATTTTTTATTAACAAGACGTTATACAATAGTGGAGCACATCGGACATGACGTGTGATCATCGTGGAACCTTATCTTGGCAAGGTAGAGAGAGGGGCTTCGAAAGTTATAGCTTTGTAAGGTTGAGAGGGTCATCTCACAGAGCCGTTTTAATCTGTGGAGAATGATAGGCGATAGGAGGCTAACCCAACCTTAAAGTAATACCACTGTAGAGTGGAGATGAGCATCAAGGTATGTGAGTAAGGTGGAGTGACAGCGAGTTTCACTATCCCACTCAACCCAGTGAACCCATCAAACTAAATATACACAGTTACAAACTATAGACACAATATACAATCGCCGCATGTTATCAAGCATCATCGTAATGCCTAGTAACTCTGAATGCGTTTTATAAGTGCCCCCCCCCTTTCCTTGTCATTGGCCTCAGCCGTTCACAGTCGTTTACTCAGCCACTTTCCTTTCAAGCATGTAATCTTCTAAAGGGCGATTAATGCGGTGTTGATGGCCCTGTTCGCTTGCTTGTACACAACTGACATGTGCTATGGCACTTGCTTGTACACAACTGACATGTGCTATGGCACTTGCTTGTACACAACTGACACGTGCTATGGCACTTGCTTGTACACAACTGACACGTGCTATGGCACTTGCTTGTACACAACTGACACGTGCTATGGCACTTGCTTGTACACAACTGACACGTGCTATGGCACTTGCTTGTACACAACTGACACGTGCTATGGCACTTGCTTGTACACAACTGACATGTGCTATGGCACTTGCTTGTACACAACTGACATGTGCTATGGCACTTGCTTGTACACAACTGACATGTGCTATGGCACTTGCTTGTACACAACTGACATCTGCTGTGGCACTTGCTTGTACACAGCTGACATGTGATATGGCACTTGCTTGTACACAACTGACATGTGCTATGGCACTTGCTTGTACACAGCTGACATGTGATATGCCATTTGCATGTACACGGCTGACATGTGCTATGACACTTGCTTGTACACAGCTGACATGTGCTATTTCACTTGCTTGTACACAGCTGACATGTGCTATGACACTTGCTTGTACACAGCTGACATGTGTTATGACACTTGCTTGTACACAGCTGACATGTGCTATGACACTTGCTTGTACACAACTGACATGTGCTATGACACTTGCTTGTACACGGCTGACATGTGCTATGTCACTTGCTTGTACACAGCTGACATGTGCTATGTCACTTGCTTGTACACAGCTGACATGTGCTATGTCACTTGCTTGTACACGGCTGACATGTGCTATGACACTTGCTTGTACACAACTGACATGTGCTATGACACTTGCTTGTACACAACTGACATGTGCTATGACACTTGCTTGTACACAACTGACATGTGCTATGACACTTGCTTGTACACAGCTGACATGTGCTATGACACTTGCTTGTACACAGCTGACATGTGCTATGACACTTGCTTGTACACAGCTGACATGTGCTATGTCACTTGCTTGTACACGGCTGACATGTGCTATGACACTTGCTTGTACACAGCTGACATGTGCTATGTGACTTGCTTGTACACAGCTGACATGTGCTATGACACTTGCTTGTACACAGCTGACATGTGCTATGTCACTTGCTTGTACACGGCTGACATGTGCTATGTATGAGCGAATATGTCATATCTACGCGGCGTTTTGTTATTATTTGTTGTTGTTGTATTTTGCACCTAGTTCTGTCTTATATATTTATTGTTCGTTTACTGAATACTATGTATGGGAAAAGTAAATCTAATTATTGCCTTAAACAAATCAATTTATTTAAATATTAAACATTAGTATTTAAATTATATTAAGTTAGGGGCTTCCATAAAGAGGAATTATAGTAAAGGAGAGACTAGTATCTTGTTTAATTTTTTTCATTCCTCATTCTTGACGTCTGATCTTATTTAGACAGATTAAGGGGGAGGAGTTAGTAAAATAATATGATAAAATAACAGATAAATACTTTCAGTCCAGGGCAGGTAACGAATCTGCGCTATTTCTAACTTAAGCTCAGTCCTGACGCCTTAAGAAAAGATACGAAACCCTTTCTCGTTGTATCCGTTTGCTCTATGTTTTTTATATTTTTCTTGAAGATCCTTTTTCTAACATTTTCTCATCATTTGGTAGTATATTTATGCTTAACATTACATTAACATTAACGGAGTGTGTAATTATATTTGTATAGACCTAATACAAACTATTTAAAAATAATAACATGTTCCCGCTACAAGACATTTATTTATGTAAAATAAAACTTTTTGTACGACTTTCTGCTGAAACCATAGTTTTTGTCAAAGAAAATAGTAAGGCTGGATACAAGTTTATCGGCCGCAGAACGGCACTAGAAAGTAACTTCTCCAAAGATAAAAATATAGATTAAATGTGATGAAACAGGAAAAAAATCAAAACAAGGAAGGTGAATTTCATTACAGTTAGTTTAGTTTATGTAGTGTATTTATTTTAATAAACTCTGCAACATAATTGAACAGGACTTTAGACTGTGTGCTACTGTGCGTTCGCATGTTCCGGGCACATGTCGCATCCTGTTGCGTCCCCGCCAATTGCCCAACAATATTACACAGACCGTTTTCAATATGGTAACTTGTGCCAGCACATGTCACGCATCAAGTCGAGGGACAAATTTTTTGCAATGGAACCAGGAATTTATGTATATTTATCCAACACGTACCTGTTGTTATTCGACATACAAAAATCACTCTAGGGCCACATTAAAACTTTGAGTAGACTTACTGACCGAAAAACAACATAATAATGAGCTTTTGTTGTAAAGACATTTTGATAGAGAAAGTCGTCTCAATTGATAAGAGTTCCGCAACAAGTCAAGCCGAGTTACTATAAAGGTTAAGAAATCAGGAGGACTTCGTGTTTTTATGCTAATTTACAGTGGAACAAAAACTGAAAACTTTCTTTATAGAAACTCGGTTATAGGGGCATTCGATTAAAAGTTCACAAATTATGAAAGCTGACAAGCTGCTTGAAATATAATGCAGAAAGTTTGCTCCAGTTATCCTCAAACAGGAGGCGGACTGGTTTATCCTGTGATGGCGTCGGGGGAAGCGCCGGCCCAGACACGAAATGGGCGGTGACACTTGTCCTCAGGAGAAAGTCTTTTCTTTTCCGTATTAAGAAGTTATGTGAATTAGTCATATCACGACTTCGCTAAGTACTTTTCTATGAATGAGTCGTCATCTCGTTGTCCTAGAATCCATCTAGACGACGTTCTGTCCCATATTTTCCCAGTTCGTTTAATACTACTTATTGAGGTTGGAGCTCCGGAATAGAGCTCTAAGACTGTGTAGCAGATTTATATTTCATCACTGTAATAGTTGTGAACACTCTACTTGGGAAAGAACTGCGTTGCAAAGCAGTCTAAATTACACTGAGAAGTATAATTACATCGAATTTTACAATAATGAACATAATCACTTTGGGCTATCAGATCTTTCAGCAACTGAAGACAGTCTGGAGAAAGGGACTGTTACTTGAATTGTACAACCTAATTCCGTGTCCTCGACTGTTGAGATTTCTGAATTCCAGCCTCAGCAATAAATTAATTACAGTTTGCCCGGGTCGAAGAGAAAGTTCTTTTAGGCATCTAATGACGGACTACTATAGGGCTCTGTTCTTGTTCCTCTTTTATTCAATGTATATAATGCCGATATATCCACCACGCTGTCAAGAAAAGAAAATTCACCCATGCAGTATGCAACTGATATTGCTTTGGAAACTAAAGTGATATCTGAACTGAAAGAACACTTACACTTGATCTAGTCATACTCAATAATAATTTTAGGCTTAGAAGCTAAAGCTCAATCCAACAAAGACATAAGTAACCTGCTTCAACCGAGATAGTAGACTAGCTAATCAAAATATTGAATATCTTTTTCGACTGAGTTAAGCTCATACACAGTGAGCATCAACAACACTTGGGAGTCAGTTTGGATCGATCTCTCTATTTTAAAAGTCATCTACAGAAAACAACAGCTAAATGAGAACCAGAACTAAAATTGTGCAGCAACTTGCTGGATCTTCGTGGGGAGCCAACGCAAAAGTCCTTTCTACCACTGCTTTGTTCCTGGTTTACTCCACTGCTAAATATTGTGCTGCCGTGTGACTAACAGTACACATGTACGAGAGGTTGATATACAACTAAAAAGAGATGAGGGTTATCAGAAGCTTCCTCATTACAACCCCTCTACCACGGCTTCCAATGCTGTGCAACATCGCTCCCCCGGATATAAGACGCAAAGAGGCACTTCTCAGAGAATTTATAAAGATCTAATCTACTCGAATTAGATATTTATCCAATAGATATCTATCCATTTTGCAAGATATCCCACAACGTATCCACAAGATATCCAACAACCTCTTCTACTAGCTTCTGGATTAATCTCAAACAAATTTTTGCCAGAAACCAACTTGGTGTTAACTTGGGATATGTTTCACGGTTGAAACAAGATTCTGGTCAGACACTTTGACCATCATTGGTGGAATGAACCTTCCTCATACGGAATGGATTATGTTGAGTCGCTTTCGCACGGGTAAGATGCACCTCCTGGAAATATAAGTGGGGAATGGAAAATGATCAGTCGTGTGGTTCCGAAGTGGAAACTAAAACTATGAATCATGTAGTATTTGATTGCCCACAGAGCGTTGTCTTGTGGGCCCACAAAGGTGGTCTTGATTCGATTGGAGAAGCAGGTATTGAATCGTTGCAAAACTTGGATGGTTGCTCGAGCGATCAATATTTAAACTCTACGACACAAATACTATATTGTTTAGATTTTAATTCCTTTGCATATTTTTCAAACAGGTTTATCCATTTTTGCATTTTTTTATTTTGTTTTGGTAGCTGTTATTGGAAGCGATACGATATATCACTTTATTGGCAAAAGAGACATTAAAGTGTGGTGGAATCGCTGATCTAGAATCAATCCAGTTGAAACGTAAGTGCAGAAGAATACACAAAAGCACTACAGGCAACACCTTAGAGTAATTACAGAAAAAAGGAAACATTCAGAGTAAATAGAAAAATAATATGTTAATGCTAAATAAAAAAGAATACAAAATGAAATTTAAACGTTGTAAAGTATATAATTTGCACTACCATACATTTACACCAGTTTCTTCACTCTACCGACACAATACATATTGACGTGGTTAAACAAAACTTACCTTACTGTAAACAGGATTCACATTGGAGTAGTAGGACACAGAAAATCGACGCCCATCAAGAACGACTCGTCCTTCATGGCTGAACCACTGACCACGAAGTATACGATTACAACTCATGCTCATATTTTGTGTACCATGACTTTCGTTTCTCATATAAGCGTCCAAAATTACGGTCTCTTTCAGGTTACAGACATCAGCAAGTGAGCAAGGTTTCTCAGCTGCTGAACAGTCATGTGGCACATGATTTCACATTCTAGGTTTATTGTGCAAGAAACCCTCACACCAAGCTGAAGCTAGTGACTTTCGAAGATAAAAATACACGTTTAGAGTTCACCCACCTTTCGCATGCAAGATTGTCGAAGTGTTTCCCCACTCAGAGTAGAGTGGACCTTCAAGATGATGTAAAATACTAATGAGTGTCGAATGTCATTACAGCAAATGACCAGACGAGTTTTCTGATAGTTGTAGAGTGTTTAGTACTTTGTTATTACCAGAAAATATGTTGTCTCTGACTATTTACAATATTCAAATTCGTAAGTAAGCTAATGTTATCTTATCTCATTTAACTCTAGATTTGCGATTTTAGGCATTTGATTTTGCAAGTTTGAAAACGAGAGAGTAAATTGATATTAAGTTCGTGTTTAAAATAAATGTGCAAAATCAGGTGGGACGTTCCTTAAAGCACAGATCTTCTACATTTAAGTACAAAAACAGGAATCCTTAAGCTCACGGTCAAGGACTTTATCGTAGTCCTTCAACACTTCGCTAAATCGTTCCCCTAACCACGTGTGGCTCGGTTTTCATTGACCATAATATGGTTACATACTGTATTATGCAACTTTTTAATTCTTGCTGAGTTGGTTAGATGTACTTTGTTGTTTCTTGACGAAAACTAAGCCAGGTCTAGATTCATATTTCCGACTTTTTTTTAACGCTACGCGTATTTTTAATTTGGCCGTAAATTGACTGATTTATGTTATTTATTTATATTTATCAAATCATTTAAATGTTGAAAAAGATCTGATACTACAGCAAAGAACAAGAAAAATTTCTTCATTCTTTGTTGCTTGAGGCTACACAAGTTTTCCACACAGTAAAAGAAGTTGAATTCATCTATTTTCTTAGTTGCAAATTTATTTTCCCGTTGTATGGGGAGATTACACAAAACCTAAGTATAAAATACCTAGTTTGTCCCCCTTTTCAAAGTCACAATTTCGTAAGGCTACACCTGAAAAAAGATTCCTTCGTCAACAGTATATGTTTTATTACTAAAATTAACTTATACTTTCTGTAAGTATTACTCAGACATTTTTAATTGTTTATTCTTTAGGATTTAATCCCATGCTGTTTATCTTTTTAGTTTCCTAGCACACTTTATAGATATCTTACTTAGGAAGTCTGTTCTTTACGAAATATGTTCATTCAGGGAATTCCGAATTATTCTACTGTTACCTAAAGTTTTTTTTCAGATTTAAAAAGTTTTCAAATCTGCAGTTTTGGTTACAATATTAACTGAAACATCAGGGAACTATACATTTAACAGTACAAACATTTAAACACAGTGTTATATACAGAATTACAAACGCTACATGGAGAAATGGTGCTATGGCAGACTGGATCACATAGTTCCCTCCTACAGTATACAGTATATTTTACTACCGTATAGTATTAATTCTTCATAACATTTAAACCTCAACTTTTGCAAAATTGGATTCGAAACTACATGATTTTGTTTGTTAAGTACCTTTTTCTTAAAAATACTTAAGTTTTCGGATTTTTTATCATTTTAGTGACATTTCATAATTTACCTTGAGTTATTGCTACAGCTGGGAATGCCACCTCTATACTACAGGTTTGTTAATGCTGAGAACACGTGTCATTAAAATATAATTGAATATAATGTATACACATATCAATAACATTTCAAAATTGTAAATATCCCGAATCGTAATATTTATGTTATTCCAAACATTTATATATTTTCTTACAAACAAATAAAATGTCATATAATATAAGTTTTATGCGATCCTCTGATTTCCGTGAGGAAGGTAAAAGCGTAATTGGCCGAAATTGATCACCATAATGTATTTCACCATAATGTATTTCACCATAATGTATTTCACCATAATGTATTTCACCATAATGTATTTCCTCCTGTAGTAGAATACTAAATTTGTGTTTTATAACGTCATTTCTAACAAAACCTAATATGCTAATTAGGGAACTAAATGATACTAATAAAAGTCGCTTGTCGAATAATTTAATAAATAAGCTACACCAATAACATATTAAGTTGAAAAAAAGAAAATCACTACTTCGAAAGTAGTTTTGTTTGGAGGGATTTTCAGGTGATTGAATCAAACTATGGTACTGGTAAACTGTTATTAGAAATAAACAAATAACTTATGCCAAATAATAAATAAATACTATTTACAACATGTACGATACTCGAACAATAATAATATGGCACTTGTAGTATAAAGATAAAATAACTACCAAAAAATGGCACAATAATGACTTGTAATAATTTACTACATTTTGTATATATCTTTTATATTGTACATATATATATATATTCTACCTACTACAATGTGTATGTAATATATGGATACAAATTCGTGTAATTTTAAAATAAATGGTATACTAATAGTAGTAGATGATCTTCGTATTCTTACACATACGTTAAGCGAGAGAGGGAAATCGTACCTACACAGTTTGAAGAGAGCTTTGCGGTTAGGTAGCTTGTGTTAATAGCTTTGCCGAGTTTGTAACGGCATTACACGTGCCATCACCGTTCGAGTCAAACAAATTGGTGAACATCTGCACCAATTAAACTGAAATTTGCGTGTAATTTAGACATTACAATCGAGGCTTGGATTTTTATTTTACGATATTTTTGACAACCTTTTCCAGATTACACAAGGGGGTTCCTTGGATCCAAAATTACTAACGTAATTCCTTGGTTATGTTCCAATATTTTTTAATTAATGCTATAGTTAGTTATTAAAAATATTGCAAGATTTACTGTATGATTTAGTACACACATGTATGGAATTGAATATATGTACATATGGAGAAATAAATGAATTATTAAATTGCAATTGTTGAAGTAAAAACTCGGAGTGTAAAAAATGCGTCAAGTTATCGATTTATCAAACTCAGTGTCTCAAACACTCAAGGTCACCTCAAGTCAGCCGGATGTGGCTTGTCAGATTTTTGGCTAGTTGAATACAATTTATATTGGTGGATTCCGTTGGATGAATGAATAAATAAATACAAGTTTCACTAACTTCCAATATATAGTAAAGTTACTCCGTAAACATTAGTCACTGTTACAAGTAACAAGTACAGAAGTAATAATAACAAGTAACGGTATACAAGAAAGTACAAACACTAGTGCAGTAAAAATAAAAGTTAGATACTACAAATATAGAAATAATAGTAACATGACACAATAACAGTATACAAGAAAGTACAAACAATAGTGCAGTAAACAGAAAAAAGATGATACAACAAACAAGTAGAACGTATACAAATAATTCTGTATATAATCTGCATAGATTGCTCTTGTATATTGCAATGTTTGAGTATTTATACAATAAATTAGAATAACCTTGAGTACACTTATTAACAACGCTATTTTTTTCTCAGTAAGAGTTAAAAATATGATTTTTGTAGAGTAGTATGAATATAAATGTAAAAACAGTTGTCAGTACAATAAACAATAACAAACTTGTACTATACTACTCAAAATATTGTTTTTTTACACTTATGTACACAACGTGTAAACGTAGAAAATATGACATGTGTTTTTATTAAAACATTCAAAATATATTATTCCATGATTACGATAAAACCAATCTCATGGAATGTACAATTCTATAACTAAACAATTTATGAATCTGCATATTAAAATTGTTCTCTCTGCATGTTCCAGATATTATTCTGATGCAACTATGTAATATGTGGTTTTAGGTTTTAAAATGTATCGCATGACGCCGACTACATATTAAAACTCCAAGCGTTTATGGTGATTTGTCTCCATTCCATGTTTATTGGGTCTTATATTTCATGGCGTTTTACAGATATTCACAGTTAAGAAGATGTTTAAATTGTACAATATTTTAAAATAATTTAAAGTTAATATAAAACAAATATTTACAACTAAATAAATAAAAATATTGATAATCGAGTTGATATTTTTATTTGTTTAAATAGAAATATTTTTGTAACGTGAAAAGTAAAAGGCCAAATAAGATTGCTAGAAAAGTAACTCAAAATTATAATACGAATAAAATAAATCTTATAAATTTGTTAGTAAAATAATTTGTCTTGATTTATAGTTCATTAGTATAACTAAGTCACTTAAGAGTTGAAAGCTTGGAAATATAAATATATACATACAAAGGGTGTTCAGTAAAACTGTTTCAATAATTTGGAATGTTATTGTACACATAAAAATGAGCAAAACACTTCATATGAAGTTATGTCCTAAAACCTTTAGTTTTCCGTCTATCTGTCTTTATGTGTTTTTTAAGTAAAAATGCATAACTTTGGATCCACTGAAGGTACAATTGTGAAACTTCATGATTGTACTACCCTATAGTAGTTATATTTTAAAAAATATATCTTCACGCATTTCTAAATGGTGGACGTTTAATTTTGTCTAACTGAAATATCTAAAAACTGACTAATTTTACGAACAAAATGTAAGACTAATTTTTTTAGTAAATCTTATTATAATACTCACAGTGTTTGTTTCAACAAAACCTGATAATAAACAGCTGAGTTATGCTGCAAAACGTAATATAATGTTTTACAGCACTAACCAAAGGCTAGTGCGGTTTTAAATATGTGTGTACTTTGAACATTTGATTTCATGTCAATCTGCTATTTCATATGAACAGCTGTTTATTTATGCAATTATTATTAGGTTTGGTTTTACATTGTGGGCTTTATTCATTAGTAACAAAAAGTACAATGTCATGTACACGTTTTTTGTCAGTGTTTCTGTAAAGTTTTTTTAATTGTATTGTTAGTTTTAATTAGTTAGTGTTTGTAATTTATTTTCTTATGCTAGATTTTAGCAAATCCTTTGACTGTCTGGGACATGACTTAATCCTCTGGAAACTTGGGCAATTAGGAGTTAAAGGACAAGCTAAGGACTGGTTTAGAAGTTACCTGGAGGGAAGAAGTCAGACGGTTGATATTCAACATATCTGCAACAACTTCTCACAGACAACAAGATCGGACCCTCTGCCTATTAACAGGGGTGTACCCCAGGGATCTGTGCTGGGACCAGTCCTTTTTATCCTCCTGACAAATGACATGCCACAGTACTTTAAGCACACACTGTACTCCTCTGATGTATGCTGATGACACAACACTTCTGGTGTCAGAAGTATCACCCAACAACTTGGCCGTTAAATCCTACACTGCTCTAAATATGGCCTATCAATACTGTCATGAAAATGACTTAGTAGTCAATACAGCAAAATCAAAACAATTAGCTTTTGGGAGAAGACAAGAAGAAGTTCCAGCATTACCTGATGTATCAATAGAAAGCCAGACAACATTCCTTGAATTACTATTGACACCAGCTTATCGTGGAACAATCATATTGACCAACTGTCCAAGAAATTAAACTCTTGATTATACATCCTTAAGAGAATAAAGCAAGTCAGTGATGCTGTGATTACAAAAACTACCTATCACGCGTTATTCGAGTCTTGCCGAAGTACGGACTAGTAGTCTGGGGGGTACAGCATCAGGAAACCTTCAAAAAATATTAGTACTACAGAAAAAGCAATCATAATAAGGACCAACAGTCCAAGAGAAAGCTGTAGGGCTGAATTTCCTCGCCAGTGTATACTAACAATCATTGGTGTGTACATCAGAGAAGTCATAGTTCATGCTGAGAGAGAACAACTGCAAAGATGCCACGACATCCACTCATACAATACCCGCCATACATCAAACTTCCAACTTCCTCTACACCACTCCACACTTGCTGAGAAGAAACCATCTTATGCTGGCAGGAATTTTTTAACCTTCTTCCTGAAGACCTTAAAGCACTGCAAGGAAAAAAGCTGAAATCAGCCTTCACTAAATGGCTCACTAATCAACCATTCTACTCATTGAATGACTTCTTAAACTGGAGGAGTGCAGAAGAAAATTGACACCAATAAATGATGGAAGATCCTAATAATATTCTATATGTATCCATGATCCTTGTTTTGACATCAATTGTAAATCTTAATGTACTGAAACCATTGTGATCTCAAAGATTACCAATAAAGAATTTTGTCTGTTATCTATTATGACATAGTTTTTTTTAATTATTTTCATAGTTTCCTTTTATTAACAACTAACAGATAATGTAATGTACAACTAACTCAGAAATGGCAGACATGCATTTGATGTATAGCATGGCTCATTGTAGTAGTACTCAAGCGAGAAGACTGTATCAGGAACGTTTTACAAATCGTGTTATACCTTGACATACAACTTTTACAAAGGTCCATCAATGGTTTGCAGAGACAGGAAGGTTTAATCACCAAAGAAAAGATAACTCAGCCGACCGGTTTCAGTAAGAACGCCTGAATTTGAATGGAAACCAAACCTAATATTAATAGCATAATAAACAGCTGTTCATATGAAATAGCAGATTGACATTAAATCAGCTGTTCAAAGTACATACATATTTAAAACCACACTAGCCTTTGGTTTTTTTTTTTTTATTATTTATTGCATTGACAAGTACAATATACATGTATCGCAATCGTCACTCTTTTAAAAAAAAAGCTATATTTACACAATCATTCTACAATTTTCACAATCATACATACAAAAGTGTCACATTCATTCATTGCTCTTCCATACATAAAGCTTGCAGCAGTTTCATTACCGGTGTCAGTCAGGCCAAATCATTGGTCTCCCAGTTATGTGCTAAAAACTCTCCTACACTGTAAAAGGCCTCAGATATCAGAACCCTTTTTAAACTTGCCTTAAACGCCTTGAGCGAATTGAGGCTTTTATATTTGGATGGTAAACTATTGATTAAATGTACACCAACCTGTGAAGGAAGGTGTTCAAAAACGACCGTTCTCTGTTGGCAAGTTCGGAAGTTTTTGTTAATGCTGTAAAACATCATGTTACGTTTTGCAACATAACTCAGCTGTTTTTTATCCGTTTATGTTTAAACAAACACTGTGAATATTATAATAAGATTTACTAAAATACATTAGCCTTGCATTTTGTTTGTAAAATTAGTCAATTTTTAGATATTTCAGTTATTTTTTATATATTTTTTAAAATAGAAGTATTATAGGATAGTACAATCATAACGTTTCACAATTGTACCTTCAGTGGATCCAAAGTTATGAATTTTTAAGTAAAAAACACATAAAGATAGATAGATGAAAACTTAAGGTTTTAGGACATATCTTAATAAGAAGTGTTTGCTAATTTTTATGCTAATTTTTTGCTAATAACATCGTAAATTACTGAAACCGTTTTACCGAACACCCTGTATATATCTTTTTAAAGATATTAATAAACAGTATAGTATCATATATGTTTAAGTAGTATATGTATTTTTCAGTTGATTCGCTGGATTCTTATCAAATGTTATTTTCAATCCATACAGAAACAGGCCATTGAGTTAGTGTAATTTAGGTTCATTCAGAATTCTGCCATGTGTCATTTTCAAACTCACAAGTGATTAAGGGTTGACAGTATTTTAGAACGTGACCCGTATTTACTCCATGTATCTAACCTAACTTTGGTTAAAACTTAAAATTTTACATTGAATCAATTAAGTACGGTATTTCTACAATACACTAACAATTAAATAAATAATTAAAGTGTTTAATTCTTATTATAGGATACAATGATGTTAAAGATATTTATCAAGGGAAGCTTAATATTGGTGATTAGACATAGCTATTTTGGTAGGATCAGTGTACTTGAGGAGGCGCCTGTTTGGCGTAGGCCAATCGTTGTGCATCGTCGGTAGTTCGAGCCCAGATTGGCTCGTGGTCTTCCGCCGGTTCGTAGTCATACCCTGCTGGGGCATAGACATCGTGGTGGTCTTCTATGCTGGGTGGAGGGCCGACGTGCGCATGGTGCTGAGTCACGTGTTTGATCTGCGGCTCGATGTATAGTACCTTAGACGCGTGCTTCTCGTGGTGGTGCCATGCCAAGAGTGAGAAGACCTTCACTACATTGGTCAGCACGAAGATGCCGGCGAACACCATAAACTTGAACAAGACGAATGTCTGGACGCTGTACAAGAACAGCTTGATAGCTTGTTGTTTTACGTAAAGAAGGATTAGCACCTTTATAATCAGTTTCTTCATTGCCTTGTGCATCTTCTTCTTCTTGCCTCGAGCTGTCGTAACAGAGTAAATGGTCAGTCAAGTGCAAGTAACAGAGTAATGTTGAGCTATGTGATTACAGTAAAAGTGAGCAAGTACAGTTAAAGTAGTAGTGTTAGTTCAGTAACAGTGCAACAGTAATCATATCAGTACAAAATAAAATAAGTAAAGTAATGTCATTGTTTCAGTAAAAATCAAGAAGCCAAATGCTGAGTTTCGAAGATAAGAAGAGTCCACCATGTCATAACATTTTGTCTCATACGTTTTTCTTATTATAAGCCCTTCGTTTGGTGATATTACCCATTAAAATAAAATCTCAACCATTATTGGGTGCATATGTTTGTCCAGAAATAAAACGCTTTTATATAATGATCGTACGGGATTAGAAAACCGAACGGAATATAAGTACTGTACATCACAATAAACACACAAAAAATATATATGTACCAACACGTATTATGCTAATTACAAAGCTATTAAAAAAAACAATATCAACGCAATCAGAGATGATGCATTACAAATGTTGGTCTCAACGAGTTCTATGAGTCATACCGATTCTCTTGATTTGTCGGAGATTTACTTTGAGTCAATCGCGTAGGACATTTCGAGTCTTATAATCATGAATGCCAACAAATAACTGACCATCAAAATACATTCTATTATGAGCAAGGTCTGAACGTGAAGATATCGTACTTGAATCTGAAGAGTATCATTTCAACAGGATGCGAGAGAAGAGTTGGTGAACAGTACAGGTTCAACAGGGTGCGAGAAAAGTTGATGAACAGTACCGGTTCAACAGGGTAGGAAAGAAGAGTTAGTGAACAGTTGAACCGGTTCAACAGGGTGTGAGAGAAGAGTTGGTGAAAAGTACCGGTTCAACATGGTGCGAGAGAATAGTTGGTGAAGAGTACCGGTTCAACAGGATGCGAGAGAAGTGTTGGTGAATAGTACCTTTATAACAGGGTGCGAGAGAATAGTTGGTGAAAAGTACCGGTTCAACAGGATGCGAGAGAAGAGTTGGTGAATAGTACCTTTATAACAGGGTGCGAGAGAATAGTTGGTCAAGAGTACCGGTATAACAGGGTGCAAGAGAATAGTTGGTGAAAAGTACTGGTTCAACAGGGTGCGAGAGAATAGTTGGTGAAGAGTACCGGTATAACAGGGTGCGAGAGAAGAGTTGTATAGAGAATTTTCTGCCTATTGAAACGACAAGAGGACAAAATAACATTTCATATTTAGTTATAACTTCTACCTTACGGTCCAATAATATTTGATATTTAATTCAGTTATGTAACAGTTTGATGATTTCAATGTTGTGTGGCTTAACTGTTTAGTATTGTTTAACTTTGATATATTAAATGTTAAACTTCTACCATAACGGTCCAGTAATAAAACACAGATACCAGACTGAGCGTTCTCCGCTGATAGCTGCAGTAATAAAAACAATATTGGTAATTATATTAGTAACCTTTGTTACCCATATGATTCATTTGTAGGATTATTTTCAACAGTAATTTTAAGAGTACATCTTGTCCGGGTAAACGTTAGACATTTTATTGCAATAGCCCATTAGATATTCCCATATTTATGAGTTACCATATTAGTGTAAGGAACATTTCTGTGGTCTACAAAAAATTATGTCAACTAAAATAATAAACGAAAAGCTGGAAAGCAATATAATCGCAGTGTGGATATTATGACACATTAAGGAAATTACTGTTGTATGAGTTTCTGGTAGACTGAGTAAGTGAGGTGGTGGAAGTTTTACCAAATTTCAATGTACACAAAAACAGATGATGAACTAACCCATTATAGAAAAGGATGTTGGAGATATGGAATTTGAATTTTTTGGTTTTTTGAGATGAAACAGGAGGGAAAATACTTCTGGAACTCACTAGTAATGTTGTGTACATTCTATCGAACAGGATGAGAGTTAAACAGACAGGACAGGAAGTCGTGGTACACTAACTGGAATTGATGCTGGAGATTTATAAATTACACACGTTGCTGGCGAAGAAAGTAGATCTGAGATGCAGAGCAAGTGGATTCGGCATTGGGTGTGTTCTGTGGATGAACCAGTCAGAGGCGGACCCCGTGACCTACTCTCCCACTGGTTGAACCTTCGCCTAACGGCACAGGCCACCTTCCAGATTCACTTAATTCCACCTACTTATCTACATAAAGATTTCTCTTGTGTGCGTCGCCTCCTTACGTCACAATAACATTAACTCAATACGAACGTCAAATTAGTTACTTTGATTGCGATTGAGGAAAGTGTCTTGGTTTGACCCTTCAGTCACTAGTAAAATCTTTCCTTTATCTGATATAACCTTCACCTACCTTCATGTTTGTGGGTGAGAACTACGTAGTACCGTAACCCAGCTACTTAGGGAAAAAGTCTCGTGTAAAAAGGTTAGCGATAAACTCTTTCCTCAGTCTTCTTAACCAACACAGCGTCCACTCTTTAGTTGCCAAGCTTACCCTGGGAAAGTCAAGGGTGGCCATGTTGGGATCGTGATACTCAGTCAGCCAAAAACCATTAATTCGTGGTTCGGGTTCAACGATAATATATAGGGCCCTTAGTTCGCCTGGGTGCTAAGGCTAGGGTTAGTCGACATTAGTAACATAGACTAGACTCAATCGCATCGTCCATGATGAGGTCGTTATGATAAAGTTCGCAGCCGTAGTCTTTCTGTCGGCAATGTAGGAAAACCAGTTGTAGCTTATATATGTATGTACACAATTTTTTTTAAATTTCAGAACGCGGATTAGTAAGATAATTTTATATTTATGTCTCTTAAAAATGCTTACATTCTTGTTTGGTAAGATATAGTACACTATACTTCCATGGGAAAAAATCTGCCAAGGTACGTTCTACTAAATAATTACTACCGAGTGTGTGCAGTGGCCTGTCAAAAGTCGTACGTTAAAGTGGGAGGGAGTTCGTGATGCCTCGAAAAAAAAACACGTCCTAAGTAAGTTGAGGAATTAACGACAAGTTTATACTGAAGGTAGTCTGTGCCGAGCTGTTGTAACGCCTAGCTAGAATTGAACAGTTGCTACGAATTTGTCACAGCACCATCGCCTCACGTAGACACACACCTGACTCACGTCAACCGCTGACCTCAGTCCACACTTCTCGTCGATATATAGAACTACAGTAACACACAAATAAATGTACTATACAGCTATGATTGCTCTGATATTTATAGTGTTTTTGTTTAAGAGTATAGCTATTTTTATCTTTTTAATTTGTATGATTCCTGATCAAGGAATTAAAAAAAATCAGTTAATAATGTTAACAAAGCCAGGGTAAAACAATGACGTAACAAAACTAAACAATAACCAATACCAGAGGTCTAACCTGTTGTCAGGGCTATGGCTTAGTGTTGACTTTAGTTTTATAAATATATTTATTTATCTTTGTCAAAAGATTTATCAATTAAAGTGTAAGATAAAGTTTCGAAATATTGGCAAACATAAATGAATTTACGTGAACTAGTCTCCGGGTTTTTGAAAAATTTTAATTAAAATTATTGTAAATTGCAGTTATTCTATAATGAATTATTAAATTTACGATACAAATAAATTCTTAGATAATTGAAAACTTTCCCTTCCTGTCTTAGCATTCAATTGGTTGGTTATGTATTAGTTAGGGATGGCAATGATATATCGATATAACGGAAATATCTATAAATATCTTTCAATACATTGATATATTAGTATCGATATTTTCTTTCGATAATATCGGCCATATTGATATTTTGGTCCGATATATCATATCACTAAATATTGACGTTATTCTCCCTCCTAAAAATCATCACGATTCGAAAACAAAACACATTAGAGGGGCCTACCAGTTATGCATAAAAAACATACATTGAAATAATAAAGTAACTTTATTTAGTATTTTTACGTGAGGTTAACGCACTAAAATGTAGTTTATTGTAGACCAGTTGGTGGAAGGTGGAAGTTTAGTGTATAGAAGAAGTATAATGGCATTTTAAACGTGAATAAAGCAATAAAAACAATATTACTAGATCATTATTTTACAATTAACATAATAATTAAAAGTATAACTATTCTTATTTTGAATTTTTTTCATTCAACCCCACAGAGCACATTTTGTATTGTGTAAAGAAAATTATTTAGTAGTTTTTACATTCAGTAGGCTATTTTAAATAGTGACAGCAAAACAGAAAAACAGAAACAGAAATATATTTTTGGTCATTACATAATTTACAATTCAATATATCGGTTACCCGATATATTGATATTTTTCTTTCGGTATTATAGTTACATCGATATTTGGTTTGCGATATTTCGATAATTAGATGTATCGATACGTTGAACATATTTGCTATCCCTAGTAATAGTAGTTCCTAAACCCAAAGCAATAAAACATCTCAGTCGACTGTTTGGTTACCGTATCATCAATTACAAACTATCATTGACGATACTAATTTTACTAGGCATCCAAATTTATGTTTTTTCTTTTTTTAACAAACTTCCTTTTACTTTCAGCTTGAATAATATATAACGTTTTATGAGATTACGTTTAAAAGCAATTTGTGAAAAACATATTATTCTTGCAAATATATTTCCAACCACTTGGTAGTCGTAGAGTGGGTGTGAGAGTAATGACCTAACACCACCGACTTTGCTCCTCGTAAATTAAAGCAATTTTTATTTAATTAATTTTACAACTATACAAATATGCATTTTTCAGAACAACACTCATTTATATACCAGTTAATAAAGCATGCAAATAAGTGTTAAATGTTATGAATATAGATTAGCAAATTTAGTTTTGTTGCTAATGTCAAACCTTGTTTGGAAAGTGTTTCTAACTTATTTTACAAGTCAAGCGATTGTGAATAACTGGCGAAAAAATCCATTGAACTCGATTGGGTTTTGACGTGGGAATGTCTTGCTTTAACGTCTAACTTTCAGGACAACAATGACAATGTATTTTTACTCCAAAATTATTTTGAAATCTAATTATAAAACCGGTATCATTCATGTCTTTAAAATTCCAAACAAAGAGGCCCATTTCTGTTCTTGTAAACGACTTCCTCGGAAGATAGGAAATACACAATATTTTTTATCCAAAACTGGCAAAACCTCTTTCTTTTTAGTAGCAAGGAGAACAAGAAAGCAAGATTATCGATGTTTAATGAAATATAAATAAAAAATTCTCAAATGAAAAAATAAATGAAATTCTCAAGTTAAATTGATTATACGTTGAAAGTTAAAAATAATTAAAAATAAATAAATAAAATAGATGGAAAATTGTATATAAGCCTTAATACAATTTTGTTTTGATTATATGTAGATCAAATTTGTAATTAATTGCGTGAATATAAAGTTTTTTATTAATTGCGTATCTGCCTTAATACAATTTTGTATTGATTATTTTTCGATAAAGTTTGTAATTGATTGCGTATAGGTCAAGTTTGTTTTGTTCACTCAACTTTGCACAGGAGATAATTATTTATACTCTTGATATCTGTGAGAGTTTCTTTTTCTTTTATTTATTTTAAATTTCAATCCAATATAAATAAAAAAAATGCCTCACTAATAAATTTTAATCAATTGTTTTTAAATAATTTAATACTTTCATTTTTAACTATGATTCCTTCCCTAGCACCATCAGACACCATCAGTTCTGGGATAGAATGGATCAGTGGCGATCGAACCACTAACCCTCGTCAAAACTGCAGGGGGCGGAATTTCAGTCCGAGGAATTCTCTTGGACTGAAATTCCGACCTGCGCGCAGAAAGATTATGTTGTTTACTTCCTGTCCTTGCTTTACCCAAACTGCTTGATAGATAGAAAGAACATCGCCTAATCAGGATTCATAGACATTTTTTAATGTATAAAAAACTATTATTTCAATGTACTCAAATTTAGTTTTATTAAGTTAAAGTTTAAAAGTAATAAGTTTTATTAATGTATGTTTATTTTATTTCATAAAGTTGTAGCGTAGGCTACATAGAGTTAGCCTTAGTTTTACGCGTGTTGCGTTCATTACCAAAAACAGTTATAATGCAACTATGGACCAACTCTTCTCGTTTAGTGACACTGTATCTTGTTTGAGGAATGTTTCAAAGATCAAGTTATGATTATTATTGAGTTATCCTTAAAATATAAGGGATAACGCTTGAAATAGGCCTACTGTGATAGTAAAGCTTTATGTGTGGACAGGAATCATCATGTCTTACAAAATATTACTATGAGATGTTGCATTCCAAGATGTAAATTTTCGTATTCATTTTGGATTAGGCATAAAGTAAGTCCACCTAATTTGGGATATGTTTCTAATTTGTGGTAGTTATGTTTCTCATTTCCGGTATGTGCTGAAGCTTATCGGAGGATGCTTGGAGGTAACTGTTCCTAGGAGGATTGAAATTCCGGATCCCATCAATGGACGGTGCGAGCCTAGTTTGACCCACTATAAAGACATGTACCTTGACCCTAAGGGTCATTTACCTACTTCTTGCCAACTGTTTTCCTGTTTCCAATTGTAAATCATTTATACAAGTATTTGATCAACCCCTCCATACCCTCCGACCTCCAAACCGACTGGTCGTATGGCTCCCATACAACATACCCTACTTTAATGGCATTTTGTCTGACTACGAATTCACTAAGTTAATATGCTTGCAGAAAGTAATTTCAGTCTCATGGTTTTATTCCAACAGACGTAGACTAACATTGTTAGAGGGGCTATACAATGTATTGTTTATGTTACTTTACGGTTCACATAGACGTATGTGTAGTTACATAATTCCCTCAAGACATTTTCACTATACCAATAATCAAACTTCATTTTTACAAAATCCTTATAATTTGTAAAAGGATGATTATGTGATTTGTTTTATCGTTGTTATAAAAGGTGTATAAGAACTTGAGCTATACAAATCCATAATAAACACGACAAGTTTAGTACACTACACAACATTGTAAATAAGTTGATTTGTACTGAATAACTTGCTTATTTTCGCATTGTTATTTGTTATTGTGATCACTTAAATCACTGATCTATGTAAATTATGTAATATATAATATATACATATTTAAAATGAAGATATTGTTGTCAAATTACAATCAACGTTTAAAATAAAAAAGAGTTACAAGTTAATTAGAAAAGCTTGACTAATATGACTAATGGTGTTACGAGTAGGCCTACCTCACACCAGTGGGTGTACATCCGAACGTCCAGTTTAGCGCTCTAAGTAATTTATTTATACATTTTATTGCATCTGCCGCTAAGAGTAGTAGAGATCCCACCCCCCGCAAATTCGACAGATGAATTTTATATATATATATATATTATTATTCTACTTTTTAGTCAAAGATAATTGTCCAGATTTTAACTCAACATTTGAACAAATATCATTTATAGAAAAATAATTGGTAACACTTAAACAAACATTTTTTTACATTCACTGTATACTAGGCTGGTTATTAACTTTTGTCCACTATATTCTAACAATGTTAATGAAATATATCTCACGGTTTGTTAATGACTTATGCACAAAAAATGCCAAATTAGTCACTTTGGCCATCCATATCTCCATTAAGAATTTTTTTTAATTTTTTTCCTGTAACACAGTTATTACTTACGTGAATACAAACAATTTTATTAAAAAATGTTTCAAAAATAATTTTCGATCGGACACCCTTAAGTCAAGTAAGATTCACTTGGATAGTTTTTGTGGAAATGAAAGTGGGAACAGTTTATAGACCGCATCTTCTTTCAATTAGGGCGATAATATTATTCATAACGCCGTTATAGTACTAATTATCATTTTTTTAAATCATTTGTTAACTTATTTATGTTTTTGTTATTTACTTATTTGTATTAATTTTTATACTGCTGTACTTTATAAAGAGGTTTTCGGGTTAAGAAATGTTTGCATTAACTTAACTTGTACACGTTTATATAAAGCGTGGATATGTCCATCAATGCATGGTTATTACACTGCTCAGTCATGCATTCTACGGACGTACAACAATCTATTGTAGGGATACATTTATATAATTGATAGTCAGCAATCTTTGGTAAGGTTTTCACTTTTAAGTCATATTTTGGTGTATTTCACACTGATTGGAAAGTATAAAAGTGAAATATAAGATTTTCAATTATCTACTACATCTATCAACTACGCCGAAGTATGGTAAACGTAGTGCGCTGAAGTATGGTAAACGTAGTGCGCCGAAGTCGATCACCATAATACTTATATTTTTGTTGTTCTTAGATTGAAAGTCATTGTAACGTTCATTCGTTGTGTCAATTGTACAGTTAAATATCATAAATAAAAAGTGAGAGGGTCTGTAAGATTACCTTTGGGACAGAACCTACACAATCTCCTTCCTTGTTGCCCGTATCATGACTGCATTAACGCATGAACACGATGTGGGACAGAAATTTTGGCCATACCAACTCAATTTTATTTATTTACGTTTAATTCTTAAATCTACGTGTTTAGTAAAATCCTATTTACTTTTTTAATGCAATTAGTTGGCCACTTCATCCCTTCCTCTTGTGCTAAGTGATACACAAGTAGTTGGCCACTTCATCCCTTCCTCTTGTGCTAAGTGATACACAAGTAGTTGGCCACATCATTCCTTCCTCTTGTGCTAAGTGATACACAAGTAGTTGGCCACATCATTCCTTCCTCTTGTGCTAAGAGTAGAATTGGCCACATCATTCCTTCCTCTTGTGCTAAGTGATACACAAGTAGTTGGCCACATCATTCCTTCCTCTTGTGCTAAGTGATACACAAGTAGTTGGCCACTTTGTAATAATTTGTTGTCACATTCATTTTAGACCAATTAAAATATTAGAAAAACTACTTGTAGTAGAAAAGTAGTCCAAACTCTGTTTTCTGCAATTTACAGGTTTTGGTGACGTTGTTACGTTTGCTTCCTCCCCGAAGCTCCCTGATTGGTTTTCATCCCTTTTGTTTCTAGGCGCATTTTGTATGGAAG
This sequence comes from Stictocephala bisonia, assembly GCA_035578905.1. Lineage (NCBI taxonomy): Eukaryota > Metazoa > Arthropoda > Insecta > Hemiptera > Membracidae > Stictocephala > Stictocephala bisonia. The sequence goes on along the minus strand of JAQJVL010000548.1, from coordinate 45,891 downwards.
GGAGCCACGTAAATAGTTCGTGCAACGGTTTTCTCGGCCTGTTTCGCCACCGCTTATAGCTGAGTTGAGTTCACCACTTCTCAAACCACTCTTAAACTGTTCTTCTGCTTCTTTTTGGAGTTTGGCATTTTTCCTACGGGAAGCTTTTGAGAAGTTGTACTGTGCTGCGCAATGTGGATGTTTGTTTGATTGTGCGCGACGTTTACGTGTCTGGCGGTCCATTGGATTAACTCGACTGTTCTCTGGAAGCAACGTAGCTTCGACCTTTGTTTTTAGCTTTTAGATTCTCGTTGTTAGCTTTGTTCCTTGCCATTTAAGCTGTTCACACCAAATGTTTCTTAGTTTTTCTTGTTATTTTAAGGGCCGCTCTTCTAGCAACATTCCAGTAAACATTTTGTCAGAAGTCAGATTTTAGTAAAAAAAGGAAATTTTAAAAATCAAAATAACTATTGGTTATTTTGTTGTTTTACAGATTTCTGGGGCAGAATCATAAGAAATATAGCATCATAAAGACATAAAGAAATACAGGATCATACAGAATTGTCGAATCGGAATTAAAAAATTAAAGAAAAGAATTTTATCTGGAATATTTAGAAGATATTAAATTATTATTAATATTTGTCAAATTAAAAGTTAATTTAATTTAAGTCCATTATTTGAGAAAAGTTTGGTTTTTAATTTTAAATAAAATAATTAGAGAAGAAATTAATATTTTTATTTTGTTGAAGAAGTTTTATTTTATTTCATTTTCAATTAAATGTTACTAAAGAAGAAAACTTGAAATATTTATTATTTGCTCCTGAGTTTGAGAAATTAAAAATAGAAAAAACAAATTTGTAGCTATTCTTTTTTTAAAAATACGTTACAACCTAGTCGGCCACTTCATCCCTTTCTCTAGTGCTAAGTGATACACAATTAGTCGGCCACTTCATCCCTATTTCTAGTACTAAGTGATACACAACTTGTCGGCCACTTCATCCCTTCCTCTAGTACTAAGTGATACACAACTTGTCGGCCACTTCATCCCTTTCTCTAGTGCTAAGTGATACACAATTAGTCGGCCACTTCATATCTTCTTCTAGTCCTCAGTGATACACAATTAGTCGGCCACTTCATCCCTTTCTCTAGTACTAAGTGATACACAAATTGTCGGCCACTTTATATCTTCCTCTAGTGCTAAGTGATACACAATTAGTCGGCCACTTCATCCCTTTCTCTAGTGCTAAGTGATACACAACTTGTCGGCCACTTCATCCCTTCCTCTAGTACTAAGTGATACACAATTAGTCGGCCACTTCATCTCTTCCTCTAGTACTAAGTGATACACAACTAGTCGGCCACTTAATCCCTTTCTCTAGTGCTAAGTGATACACAATTTTCTCAAAAGGTTTAAGCAGTTTTGTCTTTACGATCTTAATGTTTGCAACTATTTAGGAAGGGAGTGAACATTTAGATATTTTAAAACACAAGTTTCCTAATTCATATTTCTTTGGTTACATTAATTAAACCATTGTTAAATAAGACCATTGTCAAGGCATGTTTCTGGACATAATTTAATTACAATAAATTCATAGCATAATTAATTACGTATAAATTCATGTTCAAAAACGTCTTGATCGTTGACTAAAACCCAGTAGATGTACGGCATATAAGATTGGAATGTTCGGAAGGAGGGTGGAAGGATACATTTCAACTGTCTAATTGGAACAATTGAACTATCGTACTATTGTATTATGGAAAAATCTAAATATTGTATTATTATAATTAATTTTATAATATTACTATGTTATATTTAGATTTTTGTATTTACCTTGAATGTATTTAAAATTGAGTTACTCGACCGAAATATTTTCCACTAATAATCAACGTAAAATCGGTTTATTTTTCAAGTGGTCTCCAAGTGTACTTTTCACCAATTATTTCAAATTCCCTGTTAAAGAGAAAGCACTGCATATGACCATTGTAACAATTAATAATAATAATAATAATAATAATAATAATAATATATTTTATTCCATCCAACATTTGTACAATATTAACAATGTATTAATTAGCTAGGAAATTCAAGCCATCATTTCAAGTAGGCGATGGCTAGCGCAGGTGTGTTTTGCATGAACAATGTTCTTATCAGTCCAATAGATTATCACTTGATAAGGACGGTCACTGCGGTATGTGCTTGTCCATACGCTATCTCCACTAAATTAATAGTAAGCTGCTAAATACGGTTTAACAATAAGCTAAGTGGTGCTTCACAATTACAATATTGAAGCTTTAATTATCAATTTAATCTAACAACTGTACAAAAAAAGGCATCCCCTCCTCAATGGTAAAACAAGTACACTATTTCTCAAGGAAAGTCTTAATAATTTACACTAAGATATCAAACATATAATCAATTTTGCTTTTGGTAAAAAGCCATTTCTTAATTCTAGATATAAATATAGTCAGTCTTTCACATTGTTTAAGGTGTTGTGGTAATTGGTTGTACAGTTTAGGCCCTAAGTATATGAAACTTTTATTAAAAAATGATTTATTTACCTTTGGCCTAATAAACAAACCTAAAGTAGCACTTCTAGTTCCACTATAGAGCCTATTAACTGCCGTGTTGCCACTTCTGATATAAAATACTTTCAAGACCTTAAACACAAAAAGATGACGAATTGGCAAAATATTCAGCTGACAATAAAGAGGAAACGCATGCTCACGCTTTGCTTTAAAGGTGATTAGCCGTACATAATGGTTTTGTGTTACTTTTATTGGATTTATTGTGACACAGTCCGTTCCACCCCAAAATTCCAATCCGTACAGTAGTCTAGATTGGATGAGGCCAAAATACAAAACTCGCAGCATGTCAGTGTGTAGGTAATTTCTCAAATGGTAAAATTGTCGTATGTTTCTCTGAAGTTCAGTATGCAGTTTTGAGCAATGATGCTTCCATGAGAGCTTTTCGTCTAGAATCACACCAAGGTATTTTAATTTATCAATTTGCTCAATTTTTTCACACTTACAATTTGGAATTTCTAAACAGTTATTTGAATGTATCTGTAGGTCAGATTGGAAATAGAAACCCTTAAGGTCAAAATTAATAAATTTAGTTTTTGTTGCGTTTATTATCATTTTATTGTTGTCGCACCACATTCGAATTGTTTTTAAGTCGATCTTCATATCGTCCCAAATTGCGTCCCATGTACTTCCGGAATATCGGAGAGACACGTCATCCGCAAAGGCGCTAATTTCACCCTTAAATTGATGAATAAGCAAGTCATTGATGTAGATCAAAAATAAATAGACTGAAAGTACGGACCCCTGTGGGACTCCAATGTTAGTCTCTTTACATTCACTCAAGGTGTTGCCTATTCGGACTCGTTGACTTCGATTTGAGAAATAACTCACAAACCAACGTAGCGCAATGCCTCTAATACCTGCCAATTCAAGTTTATTAAATAAAATATCGTGATGCACAAGGTCAAAAGCCTTTGAAAAATCTATGAAAATACCTGAAGACTTGTTATTATTATTAATGCTATTGTAAACTCCCTCCATAAAGTCATAAATTGCTGTTTCAGTATTTTTGCCCTTTGAAAATCCAAATTGTCTTTGGCTAAAAAAATAATGTTTATTAAGAAAGTGTAATAATCTGGTTTTCATTGCAGACTCAATAACCTTAGACAGTACAGACAACAAGGCAATAGGTCTATAGTGCTGGACCAGGTCCCTGTCACCCTTCTTGAAAATAGGAACAATAACACTTTGTTTTAGTTCATTAGGAAACAAACCACTCGTAAAGCTTAAATTTACAATATGTACTAATACATGGGATATTTCAGTATTAATTTCTTTAATGAGCTTGACAGACAATAGATCAGAACCTGTAGACTTTTTATTTTTTAGTTTTTTAATTATGTTACTTATTTCTTCAGTTGTAACAGGGTTTAGAAAAAAGGAGTTTACAATGCGAGTATAATACGAGGTATCAAGGTGAAAGTTAGGAAGGTTGATTATCAGATCTTGAGGGGCTTGAATGAAATGCTCATTGAAAAGGTTTGCAACTAACAGGGGATCGTCCACAAGGACGTTACTGTTATCTTTTACCGCGCTTATCGGTTGCTTATCTTTTATGTCTGTCAAACTATTCACAATTTCCCACTGTTCTTTCACATCTCCCGCACTCCTCATAAACAGATTTTTATAATATAATTGTTTTGTATCAGAAATAAGGCTGTTTAAATAGGTATTAAAATTATAAAAGTAAGTTTTAAGATTTGTATCATAGGGCCTTCTTTTAAGTTTTATTGCTAATTTATTCCTTTTCTCTAACTTTCGAAGTAAAAACTCATTTATCCATGGACTCCTGGACTTAGCTTTCTTTAATTTAGCACTTATTCTAATAACCTGTTTACAACCCTTAATACCATCAGATAGAATACTATATAACATTTCTAAAGCTACATTTACGTCATCACACAAAAGAACGTTATTCCAATTAACTTCACGTAAGTACTTTTTTAATCTTTCGTAATTGAATGTTTCAAAAGTTTCTTGCAAAACAGGATAACAATGTGGTGACCTTTCAAAATTCATAATTAAACCAATCATACTATGGTCGGTAATATTTAAATGGAAAACGCCAGACTTAAAAGTCTGAGAATGTTTAAACCTAACAAAAACATGGTCAATACATGATGCAAATTCGTTAGATATTCTAGTATGCTTGTCAATAAAATTTATAAAACTGTTATTATGCATTACTGTTAGGTAAGAGTGTGATTCCGGTTTATTACTTTTAATATCCAGATTGATATCGCCAGTTAAAATTACATTAGAAGATAAAAGTGCTATTACTTGCTCTAATTCATTAATGAATTCATATTCGGAATAATCTTGTAATCTATATATACCAATTAAATTAAAAATAAAGTTAAAGCATTTAATTTCCAAAACTAATATATCAGCAGACACCATTTGTATACTTTTATCTTTGGCTAGGATGTTATCGCGAATGTATATTGCAATGCCACCTGCTCTATATGTCTCATTGCAATTAGTAAACATGTTGAACCCTGGAATTCTATAAAATGACACCTCTTCATTATAAATCCAAGTTTCTGTCAAAATAAGAATATCTAAGCTATTTATGATATTATGTATATTCAGCATAAACAAATCAAAATTTTTTCTTAAACTACGAATGTTAAAGTGTATACAACTTAGAGACCTTTTCGACTTACAAAAGAAACTCTGATTCAAATGATCAAACTCCAGACAAGTGATGTTATTCATATATGGGATAGTATATAATCAAAATTATAAGTATTTATGTACAAATTAATTATAAATACATTATAAATAAATACAAACAAATACAAATAAATTATAAATATAATACAAAATAATGGAGATATATATATATAATAAATAAGAGCTAAGGTAGTCTCAAGCAGTTTTGTGACTTACAGTTTATCCAGATCGTCATAGCAATCAATTCTTTTGCACTTTTGCCCATTCTCCTTTCTCACGAATATTTTGCCCTCCTTACTCCAGACATAGAGGTATCCCTTAGCCTTGGCCAGTTCTTTGGTTTTTGCCATGAGTAGTTTTGTTTCAGGGGACAGGTGCTCACTAATAAATACCTTGTTATTCGGGAAGCTGCCATTTATTCTGTCCGCTGTAAGAGGTCTTACGTCCTTAAAGGCGTTGATCCAGTGGTCACGTTCCTGACGGGTTGTAAACTTCACCACGATGGGGGAGTTGCGCCTGTTGTAGGATGGCACCCTGTGGGCCGCAGCCACGGTCTCCAGCTTCAAATCGATGTCCACGGCTCTTGCGATGTCCTCCAGTAGCTTGTCCATGCTCTCGTTCTGGGTCACTGGAACACCTGAGATCTCAATGTTCTCCCGACGAGTATACTGCTCCATGTTTCTTAATCTCGTCTCGAGAGTAGCGACCTCCTTCCGCAAGACGGTGTTTTCCTGCTCCAACTTGGTACAACTTTGTTTTACCTCTTTATAGTCTTTATTTAATTTTTCCAATAGTTGATTGTTGGTGTCTAGTTTAGCTGAGACGAATTCCATTGAAGTCTTCACTTCGTCAAACTCGGAACGAAAGCTACGGATCTCCGCGAACATTTCGTTTTTGAACGCCTCCATTTGGATTTTTAAGGTGCTAATTAGGAATTCTTTCGTAATTGCGGTGGTCTGCAATGTGGATTTTACACTTCCAGATGTAGCTTTATCCTTATTTTTGCAGGTATCGCACAGAAAATCCTTTTTCGAACCCCGCGTTTTTAAATGTTCTTGACTGTTAGCACCGATACATGTCACGTGAAACACACCTTTACAGCTACCTGTGCACTTCACTATCTCACCTTCGTCACTGCACTGTAAACTACACATACCGCAGTTAACCGGCATCGTAAAATAATAAAATAAACTATTGAAGTCGTGAATTGACACGCCACACAGCCACGTGAAGCTAGTGAACTTGAGCTGGCACGAGCCGATAAGATAAGCGTGCGTCCACGACGAGTGACTGAACTGAACTGTTCAGATTCACACAATTACATTGTGTGAATCTGAATTACATACAAAATTACATTGCAGATCCACACAAATATTTCTGGAACTTATAAATTAGGATTTGAAAGACGTATTAAATATCAACTAAGCCTCGCTCAGTTATAAATGATTAGAAAGGCAAATAAAGAAAGTATAAATCAAAGTTTTGATTCCAAGAATATTAAATCAAAGTTTAAGTTATATATAACTTTATTTGTTTCATAATATATATGAAAACATGCTCATTCAATATAGCTACAACAAATACTGAAAACAACGTAAATAAGATGCCATAATATAAACTAAAACTAAAGTCCATGAAGTTGGTAGGGGCAATAATATCTATTGTTGACATGTAAACACGTTGACATATTGTAAACAAAAGATAAAATATGTATTGTTTACTATTCATTTAATAAAATATTTGTTTAGCTTTTTTATAATCAAATTGACATTGTATTATGTATATACTCGCAATTTAAATTAATTCATTTCAACATTGAACAGTTGATACAAATGTAGTATCAATAATGTTAAAATTATAATCTACAATTGTTGTATGCTAATGATATTTTAAATATTAAATTTATATAAATTATACATAAAATGTAGATTACTATTTGAAATAAAGTAACTCCATCCAACTAAGATATAAATATTATAACTTTAGAGTTTAATATCGTTTCTGCTGAATTTCTTGTAACCTCAGGTTGGTATGACGTAAGGTTGGTTTCTGTAAGGTTGGTATGACGTAAATGTACTTTGAATTTGTGTTCTAACGTGAATTTGTTCGACGTCATAAATTAACTTTTTTTAACAATAGCTAAACAATTATAAAGAAAATTAACATTGCTCTAAGCTTATTGGGCTCGTAAGGCATACAGTATTTTGTATCTACCTTTTGCGCCGGAGACGTGTGCAAAGGATCTGGTTTCGTAATAGTGGTTTGAGCTTAATAGGTTTTAAAAACATTAGCCATAAGTAAATTTTAATCGACGTATAGGCTGACTTTAAATTCAATATATATTTTTTAAGAAACGTAAAATTTAAAACTGAGTAATTATAAATAAAAAAATCTTATTCAAAAATGGATCTACCGATATCTAATAACGTAAAACAACTAGTTAGCTTTAATCTAAAATATATATAAACACGATGTTGACAAAAGTAATTCATAATTAAACTTTATACTAACCATTATTATAATTGTATTTGAATTACTTTAAAATGATACGTGTAAAAATGTGCTTCAACATTTGAAATACATCACAGACCTACATATGTGTAATTCTGGCGAAAGTTGTACAAAGTGTAATTTACAACTTTTACGCCAGTGTTTGAAGTACATTTGTACGTTCGAAGCCGTAAAACTGGGCATTGACTTAGTTCCTCTAAAGGAGTGTAACCCACTACATGTCCGGTCCTCGTTCATGTACATTTAACATATGTTAGTAATTCAATTTCACTATTGATAAAAATAATATTTAGTTATTCTGACTTATGAAACCAAAAATAAAAATTGAATGTAATTTGTATGTGTTTATTGACATAGCAACATTAAAAAAAATAGTGGAGTTTGAATGTATCAAAAAGACATTTATTGTATTTCAAGCACATTTAAAGCTCGTATTAATTTATTTTAATCACAACAGTTTAATAAATTAGATTAATTATTCATTTTATTGAATAAAAAATACGATATTAAATGTTTTTAGAATTTAATTAGTTGATTAAAATAAAAGTAATAATATAAACATTTAATTAGGAGTTGTCCCTAATATCCTTATGTTTGTTTAAATTATAACATAAATAGTTAATACAATATCTAAAAGTATATTCTTAACAAAGTCATAATATTAGTAATGTGTGTAATTACAACGTATATACACTTAATTATCTGTAATGTGTTAATTTGCTAACCTTGGTCCAAGCTATTGGGATCCTGCGTATCCCCCTCAGGGTACCACTGAGAGACGCTGGACGCGATCATCTCCCCTAACCTGTCGATTACTTTGGCGATCGATGGAGAAACCCCCTTGGGTAGCTCCACTTCTTTCTCGTCGTCTTGGGGTAGAAGGTTCTCTAGAGCCCTTACCGCCCTACGCTGAACGCACGCGGCAGCACCGTCGCCGTCCAGACACCGGACCATAGACACCCAGGGGTCCTTGGCCTCGGGAACGGTAGCCCCACTCGCCCCGCACACTAACCACAATGCTACCGCCACCGGCGCGACCACTACTACCATACTCTTATGAGACATCCTGAACCAGACTATCCTCGCCCCGCTCGCCGCCTCCTTATATCGAGTGCCCACCGGAGAGGGGCGGATGTAGCACGCCGTCCCGCACGGCATGGCCCGCTCAGCACCACCGGACCCACACAGTTAATTAACATTTTGCCGATCAACTTACTTTCACGCAATTCTAAGCTCGAGTGGTGCCTATTATTTTCTGTGACATTCGGAAATAATTTTATTCAAAATTATTTAGTATAATTTAAACGTAAATTTATATAAATTCTTGGATAACTTGCCACCAGTAGGCCTAATGTGCTAAGAGAACACTTACAATGTTATGCAAAAGACGATTACAAATGGTTCAGAGAGTAAAGTTTATAAAATTTATTTAATTAAATAGTTACATATACACTTTATTTTCTATGATAGTAAATTTGTTCAAAATCCAACTGTTGCAGTCACCGTAAAGATTACGTGTGCTTAAAAGCCACTATAGCCTACATACGGTGCATATAAGTTTACTTAAAATAAACAAGTTTTTAATGTTATTATTATGAGAATATGTGCAATCTTCAATATTCAATTAACTTTCGCCTTCAACGAACCAGCGAGTCGCTTTTTTGCCCCTTTCTATGAGTGAACATTAAAGTTATGATTATTGCTAATACATGTTTTCTTTGGTAATATGTAATATTCGATTGTTTCATATTCATATGGCAAAGCTGATGGAAGTTATTACACTATCTTACTTATTCGAACTTCGAATTACGGATTTCCAAATCAGTTGAAAAGTTAATTGTGACAAACTTTACAATATTTTGTTATATTATTATTTTTGGTGGTCTGTGAACATTTCTCATAATAGCCAGTCCCCAAAGTCTGCTAAAGGTCAAAGATGACTGCTCGCAAGAGGGTGCATGATCCTGTTTCTCATGTCATTCTATGAATACAAAAGACTACCGATATTTTTCTCCTTTATTGGTTAAAAGATCCTGTAAAGAAATTCAGATGTGTTATCTATATGCATACAAATGAATGTATGAATGTCTGTCTGTCTTCTATACATTACAACACCGTTCGTCCGATCGTCATGAGACTTTGGGAAGTTGTGGAGTACACTCCTACGACTGCTTCAGTTACAATGGCGATATCATGGAGTTATTTTATTTCACTAATTAATCATCAGCTGTTAAATAAAAGTAAAGTAAATGGAAACTTTTAAAATAGTGAAAGTAATGCTTATTGAATATAACATATGAAATCTAAGCATTAACGAACATATATTTATCCTGTATAAAAGCACGGGCAAACATCTAATAAATCCAAACAATAATATCAGACTTGTAAATACCAATTGATGATGTGTTACCTTTCCCCAAACTAGTCACCACTGAAGCCCATAACTCCTTCCGGGAGAAGCTCTTCACTGTTGTCAGGGAGTGTTTTAAGAGTGACGTTTTACTCGCTAACCTACATCGTCCTCACCCCTGTCCCTTGCTATGGATCACTCCTGGGTGAACGTGGACGATCTTCCACTCCGAATGCTCCGGCCTGACACTTGTTCATCCGACTCCAAACATCTCCCACCACCAATTTACCTAATACCACTATGTACCAAATGTACCACCAAATTCTGTACGTGTATTGGTGGGCGAGTGGGTCAATACTAATGTGCGCGTATAGGTGGGTGGGTTAGTACGACTGTACGTGTATGGACTGTTGGGACGATTGGGTGGATCAATACCACTGTGGGTGGGTCTATATCTAGGCCGTTGACAGCGGGGGTGGGAGGGTCCAGGGGTCAGAACCCCCCCCCACCTTCGAAATGTCAAGAAAAACGTAACGTTTTGTTTGAAACAAACAAATCCTATAAAACGAAAGAAATGTGCAATATATTTGGTTTCCCGTAGTGAATGTATTGCACTCTTTAATTTGGGAAAGAGAATATTAATGGCCGTAGAACGTTTGGCACACATTTTTGGCCGATTTGGAATGGCACGTTTGGCACAGTCATTAGAGGGGATTAAGAAGGGTCAACCTGTAAGTTTCAGAAAGGCACGATTGGCACACACCGCCCGGCCAGGTAGTAGCAGCCAGGTGGCCAGAATGCGGGAAAATGGGAACTTTTTTGCCCCCGCAAATTCCCTGCTGTGGTGCTTATTGAAGTAAGCAACTAACCTAACCTAACCTAACCTATCCTAACCTGCGGTAGATCACAGCTGCTACCCAGGTAGATCACGGATGCTACCCGAGTAGATCACGGCTGCTACCCAAGTAGATCACGGATGCTACCCAATTGGAACACGGATGCTACCCAAATAGATTATGATCTAACCTAACCTAACCTAACCTAACCTAACCTAACCTAACCTAACCTAACCTAGTGAGGTTTAAATTTAAAAATTTGTTATATCACGGGCAAATGACTGCCACGCAGAGTTGACGGGAATAATACAATTCCCGTTTTCCCTCGTTCGATGGCGTCTACCTGGTCGAGCGACTGTGCCAATCCTGCCTTTTCCAAGCAGGCGAGTTGACCCTACTTATTCCGCTCTAATGATTGTGCCAAAACTGCCATGGGCAGAAGGTCCAAAAATGTGTGCCAAACGTCCGATCCCCATATTAATACACGCAGGTGTGGTGTATTGCGCGTCTCGCCAAACAGTTACTCACAGGGCGGTTTCTACCGTCGCGGCAAATATTCCACATCCGCTACCGCCGGTATGACTCAAGGACCTTCGGCTAGTTTGTTGTTTCTCAGAGAATGTCGGTTTTCAGGCCGTATTATTTAAACCATTTTGTTTCAGGATTTGATTATATTAGTAATTAGTCAAGGCATACCATGAATACACAATACAACCTAGTTTTACATATGTATCGTTAACACGAGATTAGAAAAAAAAATTTACTTCATAGGGTATATGAAATTTAACAAGGAAGGAGAATTTCCATAAGGCCTATAAACTATATTTATTAACCATAACACTTTTCAGTGTTGTATACAACATTATTTGTTAATAAAGTGTTCTACTTGCATGGGAAGAAAACGTTCGAGGACGGTTACTTTTTAATTAAGAAACTCAACAATTGGACAAAACGTATACGACTGACGCTAACCCACCCCACCTAGACACAACGACTGACGTTAAACCACCACACCTAGACACAACGACTGACGTTAACCCACCCCACCTAGACACAACGACTGACGTTAAACCACCACACCTAGACAGAGCGACTGACGTTAACCCACCCCACCTAGACACAACGACTGACGTTAACCCACCCCACCTAGACACAACGACTGACGTTAACCCACCACACCTAGACACAACGACTGACGTTAAACCACCACACCTAGATAGAGCGACTGACGTTAACCCACCCCACCTAGACACAACGACTGACGTTAAACCACCACACCTAGACAGAGCGACTGACGTTAAACCACCACACCTAGACAGAGCGACTGACGTTAACCCACCCCACCTAGACACAACGACTGACGTTAACCCACTCCGCCTAGACACAATGACTGACGTAAACCCACCCCACATAGACACAACGATGACGTTAATCCCCCCTTCTAGACACAGCGACTGACGTTAACCCACTCCGCCTAGACACAACGACTCACGTTAACCCACTCCGCCTAGACACAACGACAGACGTAAACCCACCCCACATAGACGCAACGACTTACGCTGACAAAAGTTACATACGATGACAATAAATAATACAATTTCAGTTAAATACGAAAATTTAAGTATTTTTAACACTGAATTTACCTATAAAGCAGTGGTTAATGCAGTGAAGTTTACGCCCTATGGATGTATGATCCATTTGTAAGGTAACGAAAAGTTGTGTATTGTAACTAGGACTTCTCTGAAGTAATTCACGTGTTTAAAGGAACTTATTATTATGACCAACACAAAATGGCTTTGCCGACGACTCCAGTGGAATGTGATTAGACCTACTTTGTTCTCGAAACTGCACACATCGCCGATCCTTACTAATTAATAAAAAAATTTTAAAATACACACATAAAAGAATCTCAAACTTTCTTATAAATTCAATTTATAAGAATACAATTCAATACATTTTTTAAAAAATCATGATAATTTTACTCTTTAGTACCAAACTGTAAAAACGTTTCAAAAAGAGATATTTATGCAAAGGTGACTGTCCTGTGGCAATGTTGTGATCATTTTAAAAGATAGTTAAACGTAAAATATAAGTAATGTAACTTAACCTATTTCATAGAAATTAAACTGTAACACTGAACAGATTGGCTTACAATAAACTTATTTTTATCACTGCCGCTAAATGTATGAATGATTAAGCAATAAATCAAGACACTGTGTTTGCTGGTTACATTCTCTTCTAAATATCATTATATAATATATTGAGGGAATGTGTACAAGTCTACGTGATTCCTCTCTGTATCTTGTTAATTGGTAAACTCTTTAACTTGTTTTATTATACATCAATCCAATTAAACCGCGTTATTCAAATGTTTAAAATTCTATTATTGTGTTTTTATACAAAGTACAACTTGTTTACATAATCATACTCAATTTTGGATTTTAGAGTACATTTTTCTCTACAGGTATACAATAATCTCGACTAAGCAAAACTCCCTCCGAATTTGTTCTGGCTACGGCCTTGGTCTATACATGTGTACATGTGTGGGTCGGTGGTTCTATATTACTGCACATGTATGAGTGGGTGGTTCTATATTACTGTACATGTATGGGTCGGTGGTTCTATATTACTGTACATGTATGAGTGGGTGGTTCTATATTACTGCACATGTATGGGTGGTTCTATATTACTGT